>NQII01001865.1:43093-119468 GCA_002778355.1 Clitarchus hookeri
CCTTCCTAGGCCGTTCATGTTTATTTTGCCTCAGCGGCCTCGGGCTCGATAGAAAGACAATCAATCGGAAACACTTGGTTGCTGTTCTTCAGTAAGGTGAGAAACGAATATTTAATTGAGGTAAACCTGTCCATGCAAAATTATAGGCTACGTATGTTTGTACTTATATGGCGGACGATTTTGGGGAGGAAGCCGGATGGAACTAATGAAAGTGCAGAGAGTAGTTGGGGATGTAAGAGCGTTACTTCGACTTTGAACAGTCCTCTCGAGAATATTAGAGCGAAGAGGGGACGAGTGGCCACGCACGTAGGTCCCAGTGTCGGCTCGTGTCATAACAGCTCTATGGCGAACAGCTGTGCTCGATGTTGATACGTCTGATGACGCCACGTCGCTCGCATGCAGATATCGACCTGGCATTCGGATGTCGAGCGATGGCACCGGAGTTCTGTGGCACGGCCGCCCTTTACATTGCGATATCTACCGCGTACTTAGTTGCAGTACAATAGATGCACAAACTTATTAACTTGCTCAACTAACATATTATTTAATTCTTCATCTCATCTTTTAGGCAAAAATAATACACGTTGTCTATTAATTTAATTTTGTTTCAATCTTTGTGTTATTTTTAGGTTATCGTGTCAAACTTTAAACACCAAGGAGAACAATAAAATGTATTATTGCTAGCAAGCTGCTGCACTACGATTCATTAGCCATATTTAAGACGTGTTTTGTCAGAACACTTTAAAGGCTTGTCAATGTTGATATCCTTTACTTCATAAAACAATGTAGGCCTATCTTTCGAAGATAACTGACGCGAGATTGACCGGTTATTAGCTGTTATTTTCCAAGGCAAAAAATTACACTTTTTCCATATACTCTGTAAAACACACCAAAAATAATTACTGAATTTATCAGTTTATTATAAAAAATGTTTTCGAGAATTAGACCCGAGTAGTTATTATGTATTATTTAGTGTATTGTTCATCATCATAAAATAAATATTATGTTGCAAGTAACTTCAATCGAAGGAATCAGTCCACCTTACATTATAAAATAAGATTTTTTCGCCCTTCTCCGAATTATTTATTGAGGAATGAAATTATTTATTTTCTGAGCTAATAAACGGCATTCGGACTATGTTGACAGCCAGTTTCAAGTTTTGAATATAGGGTCTTCAAATTATATCATATAAAGTATTTCGATGTCATTGATATTTTATCGAAGTCCAGGATTAGTAAGAAATGCGCTTATTGAAACTATTTAATAAACACCAGACCACATTACAAAGTCGCCCAAAGCAGTCACTTTACAAGGCGACAAAAATAACTCGTGCGGCATTTAATTTACTTTGTGACTTTACGGAATGAACTACAGTGAAGTAAGCCTGTAGGAGATAACATATTACCATATTTCTCACCAGCGCAAGATAGAGCTCGTATTCCGAAAAATCTGAATCAATAATTGTAATACTTGTTGCCGTCATTTATAAACTGAGAACCGTAATTTACAAGCAGGATTTCAACTAACTGTTGTGGTGGTATTTCGTTACAATGTATTTGGTTTTATGTCAACGGTAATATGTAAAAAGTTTAAAACCGACGATCTCCTGATTACAGCGGGTTTAGAGCCACGTAGTTAAAAGCTCGGTGCTACAATTCTGAGTTATGCCATACAGTCATCGGTTCGGTCTCCTCGCCAGACGAGCACGGTCACGTACAACCCTGTCTATAAAACTGTATACATTGTTGACAGCTGGCTGAAAGACCGGCCTTGCAGGCAAATAATTAATACACCACATGTACATTACAAAGCCAATTATTCTCTCGTGTGCTGAGACTTACCTTGTTTACGTATGCCAAAAATGTAATCCCGCAGTTCGAGATGGTTCACAACGCCGCAAAACTGAACTGTGCGCCAGTGCTGTGCCGATGATGCCCGCGGCCCGCGTTTCACTGCGCATGCTCAGTAACGTCTCTTCTGGGAGCTTGCTCTGTGACTCCAGCGACCGGGGAGCCGCTAGATCCTCGCGGGGCCGTGTCTCGCCAGTGATTAGCTGACCGGCGAGTGGCGAGATCTGGGGACTCGTGCTCCACCACACACGCCGGACATTCACTTGGACTCGCTCGCTATTGTGCGACTTCTAGTGAATGCCTAATCCATTTAGACGCGGCACTTCATAATTCTCTTGCCTTTGCGGCTTTTCCGCGAAAAGCTGGCGTCATATAGAGACTGCGCTAATCACTTAGAAGAGTTCAGAGACACCTGTAAAAGAAACACGCACACCGCGCATGCCCAGTAGCGCAGACAGGATCTTCCTCTGGGAATGACAAGTCTTGACATGCGTGAACTGAACACGTCATAACATTAGCATGTTACACAACGTTGCTCTTTATACTTAAATTAACGAGTCTCTGTTCAGTAAAATGTTTATCCTACGGAACTATTTTTTTCCAGTTGAAAATTCCAGTTGGCAAAAATAAGTATCACGCGAATAGCCTTTGCGCCGTCTTTCAAAACTATAAAAAGCACAATTGTTTTAATAATATTGCGCTCTACGTTTTAGACTTTATCCATGCATATAATAAATAAGATATATTTTTCTACCGTACTCAAAGAGCAGGAATGGACACCTTAGCATTAAATGCACAGGTGCAATCTCTAACAAAAAAAATTTGCAATTTATTTACACTCTACATTTAATGTCTGAAATTTTCTCGCTTGGCCATCAAGCATTAATACAACAATCGTTAAAAAATGCCGATGAAGTTTCAATTTCCATCTTCATATTAGGCCAACGGATTTACATTGAATTCCACACTTCCATTACAGTCGATAGTTAATCCCCATTGAAGTGTTTAAACAGAGAATGAGGTATTTAATTAGATGACTATAACATAATTTGCGAAGTTTGAAATCTGTTTAGTTCCACCCTACAAAGTACACTCATTGCTATAAAGTTTACGCACCACAAATTAACAGCTGAAATCAAACAAAATTTTACTGATGCCATAGAAGAAACACAGAAGTGGTTATAGTAAGGTGGTATAAGAACAACTGTGACACCGAAGAAAGGCCCCTTAAGTACCTCGTCGAGCGGCTCGTTCCTGGGATACCTGTTTCCATAAGATTGGGCATGGAATCTGACAAACGCCATTTTTTATCCTATGTCATGCTGAAAAGGAACACTTTTAATTAAAGGAAGGTGGCTTCACATCTGGTTTGACAAATGTTCAATGGGCGAGAAATCATGCGTCCGGGCAGGTCACGGTATGTTGACACATTACGCATACATTCGTGGAAAACAAGAACTGCATGCAGGCGAAACTTACCTTGCTGAAAACTGACTTTTGGGACTTAGTTCAGATAAGGAAGCACATGGGTTTGCAGAATGTCTTCAACGTGCCAATGTGTATTCAATTACCCTTGACCACTGGCGGACGACAACCTTATGCGATGACTCCCATGACCACCAACTAGGTGTTAGGTGACATGTATAGCTCTAAAGTGTAGTACTCACTTGAGCTCCTATAAAATTTGGCTTGGTGCTCGGTAGTTCCCAGAGAAAAGAGCGATTTTTGCAAAAGGCAATAAATTGCTAGTGCATAGTTTTTCATGTTTCTTCTTCCCAATGAGCACACATAGTTCTCAGAACATCGAAGGAAGTTCCTTGAGGATATCCATGGATATAACATCCCTAGGGAATCCTACGGACATATGTACTAAATGATCCCACAGTCTCCCATAAATGAGCTCTCAAGGATGTCCAACTTACCTCCTTAACATCTCAGAGAGATCATAAGTGGACGAAACTTTGAATATCCCAAGTTTGTCCTTAAATGATCTCCTAAGGATATCCCATTGGTATATTCCTAGTTCGTTCTTAAATAAGATCCCCATCATATTCATTTGCCTCCTTGATGCTCCAGAAATATCCTCAATGGATGAACTTGGGATATTCCTAGTTCGTCCTTCAAGAAGCTCCCTAGGATGCCTCATTTACCTCTTCGATGTCCCATACATATATTTAATGGACTGATACGGGATATTCCTATTTCGTCCTTCAAGGAGCTCCCTATAATGTCCCATTGACTTCTTTGGTGTCCCAGAGACAGTGAGCGAAATTGGAATACCCTTAGTTCATCTTTTCTTTATGTCACATTATAGGTGTTTGACTTGAGTATTTTTAAAGGTTCTCCTCAAAGTTTAGTTTTTTTTTTTCACATTAATTCATATTACTTTTAGCATGCAGTTTGTAAATACAGGTAGGACTTTCCCCTAAACATTTCATATAAAATAAGTTTTTAAATTGAACTTTCTATGGGCATACTAGGGACGACAGTTCTGACAAACTGCGGGAGGTGATTCCTTATGAAAAATTAAGTAGAAAATATATAGGACAGTTTGTACCTACATGCAATATTAAGGGAGGAATGGCCCCTTGAAAATCAAATTTGAAAACAGTAATCTCCTGAAATATCGGAAACTAAGTGATATTGAATGACAATACTCCGAACATTGTTTTCTGTTATTGGGATCCTTAACCTACAGCAATCATGTGTTTATACCTTCCACGGTAATGAAAATAACAGGGGTGGCCACCCACCCTGTTATTGTATGCAACTTTTGTACCGTCGGGATTTTGTAATGCTTTATACTGGTAATGATATGTGTCAATATACTACACCCCATGGTTCTCACGAAATGGATGCTTAATGTTCGAAAAATATAATGTGTTATGCCTGCGACATTTCTTAAGCTTTGTCAATACTTTAGAAGGGATAAATGCGCTATATTTTAAATGTGTCATGTGTTCATCCCAGAGGTATGACTGTAGAGGCAGGGCTGCTGACACAATGTGTTGATGTGTCAGTGGCAGAACATGTAAAGTTCATCGGGATTGCAGATTTACTTGTTCTAGACTGATGGAGATACGGAGTGTTAGTAAAGCTTTTGCATGTCGTTGGATGGTAGATAAGGAAGCCGCTTGTTATCTTCGTGTCTGAAAATCAAACGGCTCTCTCCCCTGATGGCCTGTCAGGATCGTCCAGAACATACCCGCCGTGTATGGGCACCTCCATGTGTCCATTGCTGCCAACATTTTTTGATACGGTAACCATACCACTTAAGTACTGTAAGCCTGTAAATGTGTGGTACAGGTTGTTTACAGTATGTGTTTAAATGTCTTTCACCATTACTTGTGCAGTGGACCCAGCAGCCAACCATTTACTCATTTCATAGTGTGGCCTACGTGTTAGGGGCTATAACACTGAACCGAAATTTCATGTGTGTTTTGAACGAAAATGGTGGGTTATACGCGCTTGCAACAAGATGACCATGTTTTATGGTATCTTGCACCAGATGCAAAGTCTGTCAACAAGGATCATGTCCGTGCTCCGACATCAAACTCCCATGCATTGATCTATACAGCTGCTCATGTAATGTACAACAAATGGCTACAGAATATGAAAGGTGCCTAAATGATGACAGCAATGGTGGTAATTACTAATATTACAGTGATTACTCTAAAGACGAATGTCGTTAGTGGTGCTATAAACTGATATGTTTAAAACTATTTCTGGTGTGTTTATAACAATAATTATAATATTTCAATGGACACTATATGTAATTAAATTACATTCATGTCTTTCATACTAATATTTGATGTATTTTAAGCACATGAACATTGTGAGCACTAGTTCAAACACACATAGTAGAATATTATTCCGGCAGCTTATTGTTAGGATATTTAATTAAGGCTTCACTTTAACACTTCAGAAATTTGTTTAAAAATACTATTATGTATTTTTTAGTTTATTTAGTGTTAAGTATTTTACTCCACGCACTTTTTTTAATTTTGTTAATACATCTTAATGATCGAAAACAAAAAAAGGGATTTTGTAAAAGTTTTTTAGCAAAGAAAATAAGAAAGCTACTAACTCCTATTTCCGAGTAGGCATATTTTTAATCTACTACTACTAAATAAAATGACACCCCACTTGTCTTTACCTCACAAACGGTACTAGTTTGTAGTCAAATGGTTCGGAACCCACTATACTCGATATCCCGTCATCCTAAGACTCTGTGCTTAAATGTATGATGTAAAACATTTAACATTAATTTTCAACGTTTTTCCTGAATGTTTGGTACATAATGGAAAAGGAACAAACCAAAAACCATTGTTTTTTTATTTTAGTTTTTCAATAAAAACTATTTGAAAGCTACCAATTTCGATTTCCTGGTTAGTATATTCATAATCTGCTCAAAAAACTGAAGAAAGTAACACCCCACATATCTTTACCGCACGATTGGTATTATTCTTTCACTCAACTGATAGACCATACAGGACGGTCTGCCTAACGTGGACACCCCCAGAATTTTCGGAACGGTCGCAGATCACGAAAGGCGGTTTTCGCTAAATGAAATTACGTACGGGGGCAAGTAATTTGTCGCAAAGTGACTATTCGTAACATGCGTATGAACAGGAATAAATAAATTACATATGATTTTTCCCCTGGAAATATGCATTTATTTTAACATAATCTGAAAGTGCCTGCAAAAAAGGAATTCAGTGATATAGCATATGCAATTGAAAGTAACACAGAAACACCAAGAAATAATGCGCAAATATAATTAAGGTAAGTGGGCCGGTAGCATGGGGCAGTGCTGTAAGCACGAAACACTTAGTTTAGAACATACCAGAATGTTTGACACAGTTATATTTATTTAATGAAAATTGCAATTATCCGATTTACTTAGATACAAAACGGACAAATCCGGTACACATGCGACATCAGTGCACCATGGCGGGGAAAATTTAAATTTGCCAAACTAAAGGCATTCAGTTTCCCAACCTGTGCAGAATAAACGTTAATCATGGGTGATAGGAACAATGATTCCCCAGTTTTAGTGTAACATTTTTGTTCATCGAGTTCTGTTGTCATAGTTGATACTGATATTTACTGCCTTGTTCTCCATTAAATTTTACAAAGTTCGCCGTAAATGTTTAACTTGTAACGATTGTTTTCGTAGTTCTAGTAGACACGATATACTGTTAACGTAAAATTTACTAATAAAAATTAGCGTTCTCTAGGCTTTAAGTAATATATTTAGTAATATATTTGCTGTAGATATATTTACTATCTAGGTTAAAATAAAAATGAGTTGAAAGCAGTCAGAAATCCACGCCGAACGGGTAGTTATAGTCGTCTTTTGACCTGAAACAAATATAATAAATCAGAACATTTGTAATAATTGTACTTCCACAAGCTCACAAACAAGCAAAAAATGGACAAAAATTTTGTTAAGCTTGTAAAAAGCAGAAGGTTTAAACGATACATCAGTATAATCAGTACACTGTAAGTAGCCTAGCGCATATATTTTGTGCTTATTTATTTTGTGTAAGAGATTTACCATCATATCTCATTTCTATGTAAATTTGACCTATAACAAAGGACATGCGCAGATTTACAATAACGTGATTTTGAGGTGAAAAATAAGCATACCCTAAAGATCACACAAAATTCGGAACAATCGAGAAAAAAAGAATATTTTTCTACAATAGTGTGCAAATAAAACAGTTATGTACCATTATTTCAGAACTCTTAAAGCTGTTTGGCTGCATGCATTGGTTTTAACTAAATAAACACTCAAATCACGTACTATACTATGTTAGTTTAGATTAGTTCAAACCGAGGCGATCAGACAAGTGGATTTATCAATTAAGTGAATCGCACCGAAGTTGACCAAAATACTTGTTTAGACGCTAGCTCAAACAACTCGCAGTCACTTCCGGAGGAGCTTCAAAAATCGATTCTTCAGCAAGGAATATATAACCAGACTGAGGAGATAGGTGTTTTCTGTAAAACTCACTCTGTGAAAGGATAGAAGCGCATCCTGCTGTCGAAGACGTCCAACTTGTGCATATCGTCCATGCTGAGGTCGAAGTCGAATATTTGTATGTTCTCGATCATGTGGTCCCTGTCCTGGCTCTTAGGCAGAGGATACGTCCCTCTCTGCACCTGTGGAACAAACAAACCCCGGCTAAAATCAGAGCAATGTGAGGATAGATAAACAAGTCCTGGGCAAGCTGCTGTCATGGAATAGCGCAGGACACTTCACATCGCCTATAACAAAAGCATTTCCAAGGAGTATTTCCTATGACCTTCTGCATTGAACTGAGAAGTCAAATAATTGTTTCCACGTAGAGAAACCAGCTACTGACCTTTAATTGAAGATAAAATAATAATATTTAAAGGAAACACATTCTGCTCTGAAATATGATAGTTATAAAGAGATTATTAACAGCAGAATCACACATTATGTAAAACTGTAGACAAAAAAAATAGAGAATCTGATTTTTTTTATAGAAAAAGCGAAAATATCTATTAACTATTACAGGAATACGTATGTACCACATATACGTTCAAATGGTGAGAAACCCGAGAAGAATATGAAACGTAGTTACAGAGAAAAGTTAATATTACGTGTGTATATGAGGCAATATAAAGCCATAAGCCCTTCGCAGAGAGAGGAGCGGAATAGCATGTCCTGTTGTACTAATTAAAGTACACCAACGTCAGAATGACGAGTACGCAATGGGAAAGATGTAATTGTAATAGTCAAAAACGTATACATAGAGTAGAAGTGTAACTCTGCCTGGTCTCGTAACGCCCGTGTTATCCACCTCCAGCAGTTTTATGTACAAAGATGGGTTCCCTGCACATCAGAGCACTGTTGTGGTAGTGGTCAGAATGGGGCGAAATAAACGCGAACTGTCTGTGAAGCAACGCGAAGAAGTTATTTCTCTTTATAAGCAAGGCAGGCGTTATAGTGAGATTGCGGAAACCGTCTCCATGTTCTTAAGAACTGTTAGTTCCACACAAAAGAAGTGCCTACAGAAAAACAGGGACAACAGAAAATCAACGACGATCCGGACACCCAACAGTGCTTATGTGCCGCGAACGACGGAACCTTGTCACCGAAGTGAATAATCTATGACCGAATATATTTCGTCAACATCTACCCATCTATAAGTACGAAATGTACACTGAAGAGCTAAAAAAAACTTGTATAGGCGTGTGTATGCAAATAACAGAGGTATGGAACCAATCAGAGTAACGCGATGCAGTCGGCAGCTAGACCGGTTACTGGTGCTACAATGGCAGGTTATTAAGATTTAAATGAGTTTGAACGTGGTGTTATAGTCGGCGCACGAGAGGTGAGGCATAGCATCTCCGAGGTAGCGATAACATTTGGATGTTCGCGTGCTACCATTTCACGAGTGTACCGTGAATATCGGGAATCCGGTAACTCATCACATCTTCGAGATCGCTGCGGCCGGAAACAGATAGTGAAAAAACGGGACAAACGACGACTGACGAGAATCCATAAACCTGACAGACGTGCAACCCTTTCTCAAATTGGCGCAGATTGGATTTGTGGACTGCCCTGCAGGATTCATGGTGTGAATTGACTCCTGAATACCTTCAGATGTTAGTCGAGTTCATGCCACGTCGTCTTGCGGCACTTCTGCGTGCTCGGGGGGCCCTACACAATATTAGGCAGGTGTACCAGGTTTTTTGGCTCTTCAGTGTATTACATAATGCCAATTTACATGGTAGGGCAGTCAGGAAGAAACCACATATTTCTGCAGTCAACCAACAAAACGCCTGCAATTTGCCAACGAATACATACCATGGTAGACCTAACGCATTTTGGGATACGGTGATTTTTTCCAATGAGTCAAAATTTAATATATTCGGCTCAGACAGCAAACTAAGGGTGTGACGAAGGTTGAATCACGGAATTGCAATCGCAACACATTATACATACAGTCAAACATGGAGGAGGCAGTGTGATGGTTTGGAGATGCATAGCATCTTCTGGGGTTGGACATTTAATTTTTTTCTTTTAAGGTATTGTGGATGCCATCAAGTATGTTAGTGTGTTGTGCCATAAACAATCGATCAGCGTGCAGAAGCTGGGTCTTTCAGGGGTCTGTGTTTCAACAAGACAATGACCCTAAGCGAACTGCCACGATAACTAAGGAGTGGTTATTGTATAATGCTCCACGACGGCTTCTGAACCCGCCACAGAGTCGAGATGCCAATGCCAAGGATCATCTGTGGGAGTATCTAAGCAAACAAATACAGAAACACCGCCCTTCAAGCAAGCAAGCTCTGCAAAAAGATTAATTTTGGAAGAGTGGTCCAAAATTTCTCGAGCACGCACCACAGCTTTGGTACGGTCTATGCCACGACGTCTCGAGAGAATCATCCGTCCTAACAGCATGCACGCGAAATGTTAAATAATTGATTTGCTTTTACAGAGTAGAAGAGTGCGTTCTGTTTGTGACTGTATGAATACTTTTGTGAGTTAACGACAAACATCACGGTATTGTTTCACGTATAGTTTTGTTATTGCGATGTATTTGTGTAAAGACTGTTCACGGTAAAGTGAACACTTTTGAAAACCCTGCCAAGTTTCTACTTACAGCCCGTTGGTTGCGTATCTTTCCGCGTGCCTATCAACGTAAAAACTGTCATGTGACTTACAGCTGGTGATTGCATCAGCTGGCTCATATATCCACTGCGTACTCATCAAATAAACAACGGAAAGTATTGAATATTTTGTTATCGGCACTAAAAAAACGTACACAATAATTTCAATTAATAATATTGGTTTGTGAATATTGACTGTTCGCGATTATTTTTCTGTTTAGATATATATCAATGCCTTCAACTGTGGTCAACACTTTCGAGGTCATAAGAAAATATGTTTGGTTTAGGTTGTCAACCGAATAGCAGAAGAGTTAAAAATATTATTTTTCCCGTTATGAAAAAAAAGCCAGGACGTTTTGAATGTTCATCTTCAAAAAGTGTGAAAAGCTGAAACGCTTGCCCGTTATACGTACGTGTCATACAATAAAGGCATTATACGTACACAAGTGCAATGCAATAAAGGCACGCTTTTAGATAATACTGTGTATTTAGTCCTTCATACAGAAGACGTGCCTTAAACAATCGTTAAATGGCCTAAGAATGGTGTTTAACAACATTTAAGAGCCAGTTTACGAGGTAATCCGTAGGCATGCATGTCACTGGTTTTGAAACAACCACGCCATGAAAATGTTTTATACTGCACGTGAAACATGCCTTGAGTGTTAGGAATGGGTTGAAAGAGTATTGTAATGCCTATACGAACAGTTTAATCTGGACAATCGCGTAAATACTAAACAACACACACGTATTAGCTTCCAGAATTTTTTCGTAGGTTGATTTCAAGAGTGCTCACTTTATCGTGAACCACATATACGACGAAACACAGTGCTGTATTGTGATTTGCATATGAATGTAACCTGGAACCTCAGTTGTTTAGTTGTCCTTTATCTTGAATCTGGAACACAAACTATGGGCGTATGAATACTTTTTCGAGTCAGTGTAGAGGGAAAGTAACACAAAGCAATTTAGTTATTTAAAGAACGCACTCTAAAATACAGTGACCCAAGACTTTTTCTTAAATACAAAAATTAAATAACGAAATGAAAATGAAACTATGTACCTTAAGAAATCGAGATAGGTTGAAAAAATGTAAAAACAAAATAATATCGATAATATATTTATGCGTTATGTTCCAGAAGTGAGACTGAAACTTCGTAAAATATATCATCTAGTTTTTTCAGTAAGAGTTGTATCTGAATTATTCTAAATTTTCATAAATTGTTATGAAGTCGTTCCCTTTTCGTGAATTTTCACTTTATTGCCAATTTTATCAATCAGAAACCATAGGCGAATGGCTTTGTCAAAAGAGACGACAGTCGATAGAGTAAAATTAGAGTGCGTAAGGGAAAAACCCGTATAATTCAACAAGGGAAGCATATTTTGCACGCTGTAATATGAGTTCTCCTGAAGAAACATTTCGAGACTTACCAAGTAAGCCCGAAGGACTATGAAAAATTGGTTATGGCATGTTAATAATACACAAAACCAGACATTGCCTTCGTCATTTTTCAGTGCAGTATCTTTACAAAACCAAATATAACCCCGGATAATTTTAATTAAATTTCTCTCTAGTTTAAACTAACATTATGTACCCTACGTTATCATGTGAAAAAATGTTTTCTTAGTGTAAATTAACGATTATGACAGATTATTTTTCTTTACAAGCGCACGCACACGTATCAGCGTGCAAAGTGTGTTTTTTTTTTACATACGACAGAAAGAATTATATGCCACATAACCAGAGCTGTCCAGCTGTGGGTATGTGCTGCACTGGCTATCTTATGTCTACTTTGAAACCATCTTACCAAGTGCACTACAAAGCCGTTATTTTCCTAGCGATAAGAAGACCACAGTATTGATAAGTTGTTTCATAAACAATCAATACTGACGTCAACATTGCTTCCAAAGTGCAACAAGTTCCGTTGGATGCTCCTGGACTAGGCTCTTAACATAAAGTTAAACACTCAGTAAATGTTTTTCGCGTTCTTTTTTAAAAAGTTTCCTTTTTACAAAAGGGTTTCCAATCGTCACTCACCACTGAAGTAAACCTTCCGCAATTTTTTTTCCCCCGCACACAACCGCTTGCGAGTTTAAAAATGCCATCTCTGAAGAATGTGAATGACATAAAATAATGTTGATCGGAGGCTTTCGCAGTCCAGGGCAATTATCATCTCGCCTTATGGGCGAGAGGATTATTGTTAACATATGATTATTGTTCATATATGTTTTATAGCTGTAAAACAGACGTGGCCTCGACCTATAAGCTGAGACGTTCACGAAAGAACGGCAAAACTCTTTTGTGAAATTCTACAAGAAATTAGAAGATAAAATAAAAATACAGAAAACGATACTTGGAGACAACAATTTATACGAATTCGGTGAGAAGAAATTTGCCAGAAGGTTCCTTTAATTGCTGTAATTCCGAAGTCGTAAATACGGCTAAAATACATTTTTCAAAGGGAATGTGTCTTAGCAAAGGTTAACCCTTATAGAAGTATTTATTATATTCTATAAAACTGTTATGTTACTAGAATTTCCATAATGCCTGCGCATGGCAGTTAACAATGCGGTAACTGTAAATAAACACGTTCCACATAAAAAAAAGTGCCTTGTTCGGACTAAAGAGCACGTAGAGAGCACTTCACATTATTTACATTTTGCCCAACAAATACTTTTTCAAAACCATGCGTCAAACTTGATACTCAAAATAAACGCAATGACCAGTATTTGTGCGTCCATCATGCAATACTGTGGCACTGTTAGAAACACAAATAAGTAACTATTGAGTCAGTTTTTTAACAAGACGTTACGAAACGCACCTACCTGGCACTTGAATTGTGTTGCGGAGGGTTTTAAATACACGTTTTTCCTACGAATATTTAACGTGTGTCCAAAGTGCTGATCGACGAACAGAACGTATACTAGATGAGGCCTGTTAAGTGCTTTCAAAACGTCACGCAAGCTGGAATAAACAGTTTCGGAATACTCCAGTATTGTTAAAAATTTATTTTTCAAAACGCCGTATCTCAAAACACCGGATGTTCACAATCAAATGATAATCAACACCAGAGTGGGGTATATGAGTACAAATGGAGCATGTTTCACCAAGGAACCAATAGTCTGACGTCCATAGTTAACCCGCTAATGTCAGTGACAATGTGGAAGGGCGAGTAGGTAATCACAATAGCTAGACTACATGCAGTGCAATGAAATGACACTTTATTTACACATTGACAGAGTGTCTGCTCGATGTCTCTGTTCGAAGTGTCTGTTCAAACTGTCCACCACCGTCGGCCGCACAGGCGGTGCAGCGCTGAAGCATGTTGCGACGCACATGTGCAAAGGTTTCCGGCGTAATGAGCTCATCCTTCGTGTCAAGTGGTGTGGCATACACCATCGATTTGATGTGGCCCCACAGCCAGAAGTCAGGTGGTGTAATGTCAGGTGAGCGTGGTGGCCATGCTATGGGGCCTCCCCTACCTATCCACCGGTTCGGAAAGTGCATGTCGAGGTGCCGGCGAACCGCAATGGCAAAATTAGGTGGGGTCTCGTCCTGCTGAAACCACATCGCCTCACGAGCATCTAAAGGAACTTCCTCCAAGTATTCCGGTAGCACGTCCTGTAGAAACTGTAGATGCATAGCACCTCCAAGACTGTGACCGTGCGGTACTCAGCGATGTTATCAGGCAAGCAGACCTGCGCACAGGCTTATTACAATGCCACGTACACAAAATTGCATACTTACCCCTGGACATTGCCACTGCCATGAGCAGGTTAACTATGGACGTTAGAATATTGGTTGCTGGATAAAATATGCTCCATTTGTAATTATGGCAACGTCGCCCTTATCGCTCCCTCGCTTCTGTGCCTCAGCTTCAGGTACACATGACTCTTTAAAGGCTGGTTTTCACGCTACGTCTTATTGTACGTTTTGTCGGTCATGCAAAACGGAAGATAAAACGGACGTTTTGTCCACTGTTTCCACGCAACGTTTTACCCTCAGTTTTCACCAACGTTTTACCCTCAGTTTTCACGCAACATCCCCTCGTTGAGCATGGAGGAAGCCCAGTTGCTTTCTGTTATATTCAATATCATATCGGTGCAACGACTGAGAGGAATGGCTGTGAAGAAGAGGAAACAGTCAAGATGGTCAAGGGAGTGGCTTTTGAAGAGGGGTCAGTACTCCCACGTCTTGTTGATGAAAGAGTTGAGAGGCGAACCCGACGACTGGCGGAATTATTTGCGGATGGACACTTCATCCTACGGTCAATTGCTGGAGTTGGTAACTCCATACATTCAGAAGGAAGGCACCTGCATGAGGGAAGCCATTTCACCCCATGAAAGACTCACAGCAACCCTGATATATCTTGCAACAGGGCGCAGCTACAAGGACTTGGAGTTCACCACCATTATATCCAAACCAATGTTGAGCAAAATAATTCCTGCTACCTGTAATGCAATCTACTTGGTTTTGAAGAAGAGCTACTTGAAGGTAAGTACGTACATAATTATTGTCAAATTGTGAAAGGCTGGAGGTTTTTTAGAAAAATGAGATTTGAAGATGTATTTTCTTTTATTGTTGAAGACAGTGAATTACTTACTTTAAACGAAAAACATGATTGATTTAAACACTAAATTACTCATAAAATTTACAACTTATTTGTTAAGAATCTCTAGCTTTTTCTTAATACTATCAACTTTTTAAAAAAAAATCAAAAAACGAACTTGAAAAGACAACATTATTGTTTGTACATAATTCATTGTAAAGACTTTCGCACTTTAATGAGTCTCAGGGATTTGTATCAGAAAATGTTTGAACGTAATTGGCCAACGAAGAACTGGCAACTGGGCTTCCTATTTCAGAAAGTACTGTTTCGGGCAGCGTTGTACCATGAATGCCAGGCTGGCACGCAAGTTGAGATTGAGGTTGCAAAAACTGATGTGGCATAGATGTTTCGTAATTTGAAATTCTTTGTCCATAATGAGGTGGGTAGGCTTCCCGCAGAGATGCCCAGGATTGTTCTTCTCTCTGCCCTGTATTTGATAACTTTCATTTCTCATTAAGATATTCCATTTCACCTTCGAATAATACGTCACTAATAAGTTTTGGACTAATTTTATTTGGTCCGGTTTAACTTGTCGTAGACGATCTGCGATGTGTTTTCCATATCTGCCAAAAGAATCATTGGCTGTAATAGATTCCAATTTTTTGTCAGCTTTTGACAAAAGTTCTAATACTTCCTCATCCGCTGAACGTGACTGCTTCTTCCGAGATGAGACTCGCGCACGTTTTGTTGAGGCTGATGAAGTTCGGCTAGTGCGTGAGTTTTCTTCTGAAGTTGATGCAGTAGTACCGTGCTCTTGGTCACTTACGTCCTCATGGTGTCCACTCTAGAACAAAAATCACATAAATGGAAATACATTGAAAATTCTAAATTAACACTGCTAGTGTTAATTTGTGGTATTTATGGCCCTCTGTAGTATCTTAATTTGGTATCCCTATTAAATTTTCTCTTCTTTTGTTTCAGTTTCCCGAAAACTCAAAGGCGTGGATGGACATTGCATCTGGCTTTGAAAAGAAATGGCAGTTCCCCCAATGCTTAGGCGCAATAGATGGGAAACATATTCAGATTGTTCCTCCCAAGAACAGTGGATCTTACTATTTTAATTACAAAAAAACTCATAGTATAGTTCTGATGGCCATAGAAAATGCAAACTGTGAGTTTATTTATTGTAGTGTTGGTACAAATGGCCGTGTTTCTGATGGTGGCGTCATTAATCACACCACATTTTACGAGAAGTTGATCTGCAATCAGTTGAACATTCCTGAACAAGCTAAATTATCCAATTCGGATCGGTTTCTTGAGTATGTGTTTGTGGGTGATGAGGCTTCCGCAATGCGCCCTGATCTCATCATACCGTACAGCCGAGAGTCGCTAAATAGGGATATAAGGATTTTCAACTACCGTTTATCAAGGGCGCGACGCGTAGTTGAAAACGCATTTGGAATTTTAGCTTCCAGATTCCGCATCTTTCGGGCACCCATCAACTTAAAGGTGGAAAATATTGAGACAGTGGTTTTGGCTTCTTGTGTTATGCATAACTTCTTGCGTAGGAAAGCCTCAGATTACTATACCCCTCCAGGAACCCTCGACAATGAGGACATTGTCAACAACGGCATACAGTTAGGTGAAAGATGTGATCCTGAAGTGGTTCACAACCTACAGCGCGGGAGAAGGGGGCAAGTATTGGTCAGTGCCAAGACTGTAAGAGACAAGTTCAACGAGTATTTTAACCAAGAAGGTGCTGAACCATGGCAGAATAACGTGATTTCTTTACAACTACATGATGAGTAATAGGTTGGTGCTGAACAATTTACGCAACCTGTTCTATAACAAACTGTTTTATGACAATAGCTTCGTTAACTATAATAATATTCGTAATTTTAAGTATTTTATTCTTCTAGACCTAAGCCTAAAATAGTCATGCATAGTTTCTCATGGCGTCCTTGGTACGTATTGATCATTTAAAAAATCCAATAAATCGAAGTACCACAACGTCCTCTTCTCCAGTCTCAGAGGTTTCCGATTATCTCACTTTGCTCAACTCTTTCTTGTAAACAGAATTCAATGAGTTTATTATTTTTATAACTGTCTCTTTATTAGCAGGTACATCCACTTCTTTGTATTTTTTATAAGCTCTTCGTACGCGAGGTTTTTTTTTATTACGGTCACTATATTCTATAATTTGTCCTATCCGACAAAACGTACAATAATACGTAGCGTGGAAACCAGCCTTAAGGCTCCCACCTACCTGGCGCTTGAAATGCGTTGCAGTGTGTTTGAAATACACGTTTTTT
Source organism: Clitarchus hookeri (assembly GCA_002778355.1). Lineage (NCBI taxonomy): Eukaryota > Metazoa > Arthropoda > Insecta > Phasmatodea > Phasmatidae > Clitarchus > Clitarchus hookeri. Next base: position 60,452 of record NQII01001865.1, read on the forward strand.
CCACGGGACTACTAAACGTGCGTGCCATGTACTCATATTCTAAAAGAACACACACTTCAGACGAGGGCTGTTGAGTGCTTTCAAGACTCCACGCACATTGGAAACACCATTTTAGAGTAGGCTATCCCAACATAGTTAAAAACGGCTTTTTCAAAGCGCTGTATCTCAAAACATACGCGTCATATACATACTAATCTACTCGAGGGCTCTGCACCGAACCTTCCTAGAGACTTTCCATCAATAAAATTATAGGGTCATCGCTGAAAGTCCCATAGGTACACGCAGCGTGGCGAGAACACTGGATGCCGGTTCAAAGCCTTGCGCTTAGCGGCGATGGCGCACTTGATGCGCGTGGTAGTGTCGCCCTTATCGCGCCTGTGCTTCTCGGCCACAAACACGAAAAAAAAAAAAAAAAAAGCTCTAGGTAGGCGGGATTCTTAAGAGCCTGCGTCACCCACCATATTTCATTTTTTATTTAGTTGTTCATGTTTAAATTTAGGAGGTTTAATTGAAAAATGCTACAATAGAAGCTTAGGTATTATATGAACTATTAACGCGTATTTATGTAAAAATTAACTTAATACAAAATTGTATATATTATTTCATTATCGCCCTATTAACAATAAGGTACAAAAATTTGCACAGAACTATGAAATGTAATGCTTTTATAATGATACATTTTCAGTAATGACCCTGACTTTTCTGTCATGACACTAAAACGAATACTTTCTATACAAGGGATGATACAGCCTCTTAAGAGCTGTGAAGGCGCAGTGTAAGCCGTTGTCCGCGGCATGGTAGCGCGGGGTTGCGTCTCACCAGGTACTTGAGGACGATCTGCGGCGGCGTCTTCTTGTACTTGGCGCAGAGCGGCCGGAGGCGGGCGTCCGTCAGAAGGCTGGGGGTGCCGGAGATGCCCGGCACAGGACTGGGCGCCCCCAGAGGGCTGAACCCCGTCACCACCACGTCCAGCTTCGTGCAGAACTTGGCCAGCGTCAGCTGGTTCAGGTACGGGTGGCACTCCACCTGCACAACACGCCGCCGTCCTGCAACCACTTTGTCCACACACGTACGCGCTATGGTCCGTCCACGGCTACTTCCCACTTTTTTTCGGAGCCCTGCTAAAGTTATACTTGCGGGATACTCATCCGCCCTCATGCAAGCGAAGCTTGGAAAATTACACCAGAGGCCCAACGCACAGCCGCATTCGTGCGCAATCAGTGTAGTACTATATTTTACATAAGAACTATTTCTTACAAGTCGTTACCAGCACACTTATCTTCTCGCTGTCAGTAATCATATTAGTTACATATAAATCATCTAATTTATACATTGCACACAAGTGAAAATTAAATTTAACCAAAAAAATAAGGTACTTTTATATTAACACAAGTATAAAACGCTTGTGGTATATGACATATTTAGCAAGTAACCAAACATGTCATACATGGGGTGTTTTTTCAAAGGTTTGATTTAAAAAATGTGAAGAAATTGCGAATAGAGTTGCGAGTGAGGAGATTTGGGCGGCTCTTAACATCGAGGATTTGAGAGATAATGAGACTGAAGCGAGGTGAGTATGGAGCAGCGCCGGAATGAAAGGGCGGAGGAAACGGGAGATCCCCGAGAAGGCCCGTCGACCATCGGCATCGTACGGCACGATCACCACACTCGAGAATCCGGAAGCGGTCCCACCAGGAATCGAGCCCGGTTTTCCTAGGTGGGAGGCTAGTAGTCTAACTACTACACCACCGCGGCCCCACCTCGAATAGACAATAGACAATTGTATACAGGCGAAATTTAGTCTACCTAACCTATAACTTCTACACTCTATGTAAATATGAATCAGTTATTTCACTAAGTAGAATTATTTAACTGAATCTACTGCGAATAACTGGAATTCACTGAGGTTTTATTTACGGGCCAGTGCTATTCGCTATGAATGAGTAGAACTCATTTTTTAATTGGTGAATACCAGGGCAACTAAATTTATCAGTTTAATTTAACTGATTGGAGTGGAGCAGTTTCAAGAGATCTTCGGTAAACGTCAATAATTTGAAGCGGTTTTAACGGTTTCTATTTTATAGTGTACTACGTGATTTCGCCATTTTTTCTTATTACTGGAGGGGCAGAGCGACTGATCCAACTACTAGTTTTTACTAGGGATTTTATTAAGGGGCATCTGGGTCGGCTACGCGAATTTCTCGTTTCGTGTGATTATTTTCAGTTCAAAGTAATTTAAACTCCTACAGTAGAAAGTACTTCCAGTTTTTTGTATAGACATTTACTAAATTATAACGTGAAACTGCGACTATGGAAATTCGCACTTTAAGCAATTTATACTTCATCATTGACTTTCGTTTTCTTCCTATATTTTACATAAACTGGAAGCACGACATTTCTATCAAGATCTAAAAAATACTTGAATTTTTCGCATATTGACAGAACATGATTTACCTTTATGACTGATTTCTTAGACATCCTGCCTTCCCTCTCATAGTTCTGTAAAACTGTTTGCATTTCATAAACTTATATTACAATATATTACAACATTTACATTTTTTGTTTTAAAAAAAGTCATGCTTTGCAATTAACTTATTAAGAAACAAGTGTTCTTATGATGACTTGGATATTATAATCCTTCATTATTTCGTTTGTGTACTATATATTCTCAGATTCATGCCTTATGGGTTTTCATGACAGCGAGGCTGTATAGGGAATACATATATTTTTATTTTGGTGTTTTATGAAACGCGTTATTAAAATGAACTCAACGTAAACTCCATGCTTTACAGTCATATGATTCCATGTTTGCATGGAGATTCCCTCTCGACGTTCCGTTTCACAGCGAAAGTGACAGTAATATCGGCTCTGCCAAAATGTGAAATTTAACATATTTCTTTTATACACCGATTTTCTTTATTTATACCTGTTTTATACGCCGATTTTAGCACGGCGAGGTACTGAAAAGGTAACTGGGATAAAAAAAAGAAAAGGAAATAACAGCCCCCAGTTTTAATGAGTCGGGTATGAATTCATGACCTCCCTAATACAGGTCGAGGTCTTGAGAGCCGATGAGGGTGAAATGAGGTGAGTATGGAGCAGCGCCGGAATGCAAGGACAGGGGAAACGGGAGATACCCGAGAAAACCCGCTGACCAGCGGCAACGCCCGGCACGATTCCCACATAGCAAAATACGCAAGTAACCCGGCCGAGGATTGAACCCGGTTCGCCCAGGTGAGAGGCAAGCAATCTAACCGCTGAACCACCGCAGGCAGCCCCAGTAAGTGATCCGTGAACGCCGAGAAAGAGCTAGGAGAGACGCCGACCTGGTTGTTGACAGGCGGTATGGTGGCGACGGACATCACGCGGGCCAACTGCTCGGAGTTGAAGTTGGCCAGGCCGATGGAGCGGGCGTGCCCCAGGCGCACGCACTGCTCCATCTCGCGGTACGTCAGCAGGTAGTCCACGTCCTCGTGCACCAGCTTCCCCTCCGCGTCCCTCGGCAAGTCCTGCTCGCCTTCCTGCACACACCCGACCACATTCAACCAATGCAGCAGCAAGGCGCATTGTGGTCTTCCAGTTTTTGAGTCATAAAATGTGTCCGACATTCATTATTGAAATTTATTCTTCGAAAAGGCGTATCAGATCACATAGATGATTGAATAACGGTAATATCAATGGAGTAACTTTATTCGTTTACCATGTGTAATAAATGAGGATTAATTATCGATTACATTCTGATAATTACCACAGAAGCGATAGCAATGCAAGAAGTCACATGATAATCATCTTTAAAATATGATAAAATAATATTCTATGTCCTGAAAGTCATATTTGAGAAATCATTGTCAAACAATGAGGAATGGCAAAAAATATGTAAATCCAAGATGGCGTCCAACTTTTCTCGCAAAGCTGATCAAAAGCCAATTTTTTCTCTAGATTTTCAGGATATTTTATGACTTCGATACCTATGATAACTTGATAAAAATACCAAATTATTTGAAAAATTATTTTCTATTTTTAAGCATAAACATGAAAGACATTTTTTTAAACTTAAAATAATGATTCGTATACGTTTCAAAAAGTTATTGTAACACAAAGTTTGATGTCAGATAAACTGATTATTGAAGACATAGGAGTGGTATGTTGTAATTTATTTGAAATCCGACACTTAGTTTACATGCAATAATTTTTTAACTTTAAACTACACTCATTTACAAAAAAAAATGTATTACGCAGTACGTGCTATCGCAGGGTCACGTAAATGTGGACAGGCACAGGACATGGTAGTATGTATACAGAAAATATCAAAATATTGTACCTCACCAAGCACGTATTGCAGGGGACCAACACTTGCAGGATGCGCTTGGTAGGTGTTGGACCACAGGTAGTATGGATACAGGTGGCCATACAGTCGGGCATGGAGGCATACACATGTCGGATGTACTCCTGAGGAAGATGCTGCCACAGCTGGGGCAACTGACCCTCCAAATCCACCGTAGTTGCCGCTGTTCGAAGTGAGGCGGGAGTGAAGAGATTTGGGGGGCTCTTAACAGCGAGGTTTTGAGAGCCGATAAGGGTGATTGGGGTGAGTATGGAGCGGCGTCGGAATGAATGGGCGGGCGAAACGGGAGATCCCCATGAAAACCCTCCAAACAACGGCACCGTCCGGCACGATTCTCGCAAGCGAAAATCAGGTGAACCGATCGGGGATTGAACCAGGTTCGCCTTGGTGAGAGGCGAGCAGGCTAACCGCTCAGCCACCGTGACCCCTGCTGGTCGAAGTTGTAGTCTAACCTGATCCCAAAAATTCTCGATAGGCGATAGGTCTGGGGGCCTTTCTGGCAAAGGAAGCGCGTAGACATCACTAAAGCAAGCCAGAGATACCCCTGCTGTGTGAGACCGGGCATTATCCTGCTGGAAAATGGGGGTGTCGAGCTACACCAGGAAGGGGAGCGCACATCATTGCAGAATTTCCTGGACGTATCGCCGCACCGTCAGGGTTCCTTCAATCACTACTAGTGAGGCGCGAGAATCGTAGGAAATAGCACCCCACGCCATGACACCTCTCGTTGAGGCGGCGTGTCGTTCTACAACGAAGCGTGGATCACGGCGCTGCCCAGGACGTCTCCAGACTCAATTCAGCTGTCATTAGTATATATACAGAGCCGTGATTCGTCGGTGGACACCACTCGTCACCAATCCGCAAGTTGCTATGCTACCCGTTCCGGCAGAAGGTCACATGTGCTCGGCGAAGCTCAGGTCTTAATGGTATATGTCGTAAGGGACGCCGCGACGGCAGCCCTAACTCTACCAGCCGCCTGGATATGGTACTGGTGGACACAGGCGTATCGCCAGTTGCCGTGAAATGATCCTGGATGGTGCGCAGCGACGCCCGTAGAGTGCTTACAGCTTGTCGCACTATGAAACGACCTGCCTTGCTGCTGGTTCGCCGAGTCTTCTTGACGGGCGTGTGTACCCTCCTGTTTCCACTACATACAACACCGACTCACAGTGTAGGCATAACGGTTAAAGTGGTGAGTAATGTGCCGAAAGGTCCAACCTGCCTCTCGGAGACCGACGATGCGGCCTCTCTCAAACTCATCCAGCTGGGCAAAGGCTAGTCGAATGCGCCGTCGGGGCATGCTGCATGTTCACTGAACTTGGCTGTGACTCACACTGATACTAAGGCATTATTCGGTGTCTTGCAGCTATGAATGATGGAGAGGCATGTACGCCCCTAGAGGCACATCCGCCCAATCGAACCGCATTAAACCCAAATGTGACACGTGTCTGGCTATGACGATACCGTGTGGTAAACTTCGTTTTACTAGCACGATTCGTTCATTGTAATCAATTTGTTTTGCAAATATGTTAATTCTAACTTTCAATTTTGTCTGAAAAGTTATATTTTATATACGGCTAAGCAGCACAAGAAATTACCAAAAAAATATTCCTGTGACAGTCTGATGACATGAACACTTATTCTGAGTTAAAATAAAATGTAACAATTTGGTTAAATATCGAGATTTGTACAAGATAAGATATACATTTAAAATTGATATTGTTCTATTATTAGATTTAGGAAAGTATTTCTTCTCAATTTTCGTACTTTTTCTAAAACTATTATTTTACGTCACAAAACTAAAGTAATGTGCTTTAAGCACATTACTTTAGTACACACAATGTACATGGAAAACAATTTTCGACTCTTTCACACCCTTAAAGTCATTATATATTTGAAAACGTTAGCATCTGATTTTTAAGTTTTTGACTTAGGATATATATCAGCATGTAATTTCTTTTGGGTGCATTGCATTGTGGAATTGGCAAAGTTAAAAGGGTTCAACACTACTTCTGAAACCAGCGTACAACAGTCTTTTTCAGCATGCATGGTGGCACGCATAATTATTCGTGTATGAACATTTTGTAACAGCTTATCAATAAAAAAGATCAGTTAACCAGTGTGTCAAAATTAAATTAATTCATGATTGAAATACTATTTAATGGTATATCTGACATTCTTTACACAAGATTTAGTTAAATATCTTTATAATAATTTTTTAATTACAAGCTATTTTGTAATCCCAATAAAAACAATTACTTTTTCTTCTGTTGTCACCACATAAACGATACACACCTTACTGGATTAATGGCACGAGGGACTTAATACATGCTGAAGAAAATCCAAGGTGCACCCTCCAAAATGTTTTTATATTTATTACTTATTATTATGCGCTAAGAGCCTTACCTCCTATGTCAGGTACACCCTCACAACAACGTCTGGCCTCTCTCGGAGATTTACCTGAGTGACGGGTGCAACAGCAAAGACTTAAAGATTCGCTCACTAAGCGCACTCACCTCCTGATAATACAGCAGTTGGCCAGACATCACACCCAATGCTGGTACTACTGTGCTGGTACTACTGTACCATATAGCATCGTCACCGGGAAACTCGCACTCAAGTCAATCCGCGGTCTGGCCAAGGTGTTACTCTCACTTATACTAGTCTGGAGAGTGGAGAGATTTGGACGGCTCTTAACATCGGGGTTTAGAGAGTCGATGAGGTTGAAGCGAGGCGAGGATGGAGCAGCGTTGGAATGCAACGGCAGGGAAACGGGAGATCCCCGAGAAAAACCCGCCAACCAGCGGCATCGTCCAACACGATTCTCACGTGAGAAAATCCGGGAGCAAACCCGCCGGGAACCGAGCCCGGTTCACCTTGGTGGGAGGCAAGTAGTCTGACCATTACAACAACGCGGCCCCATTCTACTATTCTGTCCGGGACAGTTCCGGAGCTGCGTCGCTGCTCACAGCATCGCCCTTTCACTGGTTGGGGATCCTCAAGGTCTCCTCCAGCATGCGGTATTTCAACCATTGCCACTCTGAGATGGGGTGACGTGAAGGTGCAGAGGTGGCGGAACGCAGTGATGGAGTACCCCGAAAAAACCCACCGGCTGTCGGCGACGTCCGCCACATCAAATGACATATTGTATCATCAAGGCTGATGGGTGACAAACGTCTGAACAAATATGCCCCCATGTACCTGGCCAAACTGTGTACTAGTAGCAAACTTCTCATGTACTTGCGCTTTCATTTCGCGCCTATTTCTTCGTAACTTCCTCGTGCTGAATAGGGTACTTTCACGAATTTGCTATAGGTTGTGTAAACTCGTCATACACGCCAACAGATAATTTTTTTAATAGATGAAATGGTATATAAATAAATACTGTATGTGGTACATTACTGTGAAAGAACCAAGACGTGTAAAAAATACACAGAGGAATCAAAAACAGATCCGCAACGTACATAAAGGTTTGCGTTAACACCAATGGTGACGGGCTTAGGGCTATGGCCAAAGATGAATGGTGTGGAATGATCTTGTCATNGGGGGGGGCTAGTTCCTTTGTTAAATAAATGGAATTATGTTAAAGCCCTCGCAGCGTGTGATTGGCTGGCTTCTTACTTCATGAATACTCGAGATATGGTCCTATTTTAACGTGTTTCGCAAGATGAGTTATTTTTAGATTGCTTAGGGTTTTGTATCCAGTTGACTGATCCAATTTTTTGTAGCTCATCCTGTGGGTTCTACCAAGCAAATACTTTTTAGTTGGGTCAAAAAGTTGGTTCTGTATTTTTTTTATGAAGCTCTGTAAGTATGTACACTGCAATATCCTAATATACAGCCAGTTGTTTCTATCTGTGGGATAGCTTGTGGATATTTTTATTTGCGTACTGCGTGAATGGTAAATTATTTTCCCACACATTCATAGAAGCGTTCCTACATTTGCTCAGCAATGAGTCTAATGCTTAAGGAAGTTCCCAACATTGTATAGTGGCGATGCTCTAAATATCTATACCTGCAGCCTTATATGTGGTACCATTTCCATACAATGTATAGGTTAAAAACTTCCATAATAGTTTATGAAATTTACAAGAAATAATTTTTTTTACAGTGTACATACACTGAGATCCTATCACGGAGCGGCGACGGCGAGCATTCGTATGGAGGATAACACTACGTCGAGAAAAGCCGCTGGCTGAAGGGAAACGTCCGCTATGTTTCCCACCTGCGAAAAATCGGACGGTGGTTTGCCCGGAGTGGAACTCAGGTCGCCGCGGTGGAAAGCTAAGATGATGACCACTCCTAACAAAAGTTAGATATCATTCGCCATACTGGAGTGTCTGATATCTTGCCGAGTTGAGTTTCGATAAAGCGGTTATATATCTTTAGCTTCTCACTCTAGCCTACATCAAAGACAAAGCATCCGAACTACCAATGCATGACATAATGATCATAGTACAAAATTTGAATTATCAGTACACATGTTGATATGTACCAAATACAGCACAATAACATTTGAAGAAAAAAAAAATTGTAGAACTTGTAAAACGTAACGCTGCTCCAATGAGCAAATGTCAATAACAACCCTGAAAGAAAGTTATGACAGCGAAAACGAAATATAGTACGAAGGTGGTGAGACACGACCTTCGGCGCGGTTCTCATTCAATTTTTCCGCTTATAGGTAGCCTAATTACGCGAACATCGCTAGCCGGGCGTAGCGGAGTTGACCATCTTGTGATATAGGCTATTCACGGCAAAGTGAGCACTTTTGAAAGTCCTCTCATTAAAAATAAAATAGTCAATTAATATATTTTATTTTAGCCTTAGGCGTAAACTTCCGAGTGCGGTGGAGTATACACACTGTGTTTATTACTTGCATTGCCATATTTATTTAAAAAGGTGGTTAAAGGATTTAAAAAATGGCTGGAAGGAAAAAGTAACCAGAGCCTCAAAAGCTGTCACTTTACCGTGAACAGCCTGTCGGCAGGTGCCCACAGCACATCATGCCGTGGCACTTCCAACTCGCTTATTGTTTCGACGATGTAGAATCGCGCGCCTGCGACGAGCACGGACCTGGAAGGCGACGGGCCAGTGCATGAGGTAGAGGTCGACGTAGTCCAGGCCCAGGTTGCACAGGCTCTTCCTGCAGGCGGCGACGACTCGCTCCGGCCTGTGGCACGTGTTCCACAGCTGCAACATCCACGCACACATCCTCACAGTATGTCACACTAAATTAAATAAATAAAGGTTTTTCACGGTTGTTCGAGCACTACTGAAATCAACCATTGAAATATGCCACTGCCCCTATGTGCGTATATTTTAACAGGTATATTGAATTGCGAGCGCCCAGAAAAGTTGGTAACGACAGAAAGAAAGTAATTCTACACTTTAACGTTGAATTAGAAGTGTTTGGTGGACATGTGTGAATATCGAAAAAAATTTTTTTGGATTTATCTCTTTTTTGATACGTGAAATTGTATCGATTAGGAAATTTGTAAAAAAAAATTACTTTTCTAGCAATTTCACAGTTTTACTTGACCGATGCATGTATCAAGTTATCAGACTCATGGCATTGTTAATTTTACCCATGATGGATAGAAGAATATGCAATGTGCCTGTAAGTAGATCTAAAGCAGGGCTTTCAAAAGTACTCAGTTTATAGTGAACAGCCTATATTGTGATATCGGAACCCCATCTATACTTAGGCCATCTCGGGTTACACTTTTACTCATTGCCACCTTAGTTGCTATGGTGGCCACCCGCCCCACCGGGCAAGGCTCCTACTGCCCCACTCGGCGTGATCTCTTGAGTAGGAAGAAAGAATGTTCAACGACTGCCAACTCGAGTCCATACCTCACTGACCTCGTGGGCGTCGGGCGGTTCTCCGGGTGTGTGGATCCCGAGTTGTCCTGGTCTTTACCTGAAGAGCCGCCCCCGCGATGGTCGGCCCAACTGAAGGGAACCTCTGACGACGTGGAGGTCAACCCGTGCTCCTCCCTCCTTTCCACGACACTAAAGACTGTTCACGGTGAAGTGTGTGCTTTCGAAATCAATCTTTGAAAAATGCCACTGCCCCCATCTGCGTGTATTTTAACGGGCACAATGTCTGGCATGCGCCCAGTTAAGTTGCTAACTACACGGCTGAAAGTAGTTCCGTGTTTCAACGTTGAATAAAAAGTGTTGGTAAAACATCTGTTTCAAAAAGCTTATACTTTTCCATATCACATGACCAATTCCAATATGATCTCAGTCTTAGACAGAGAGTTGGGATCAGGTACTTTTTTTTTTCTATTAGCCATGCAAATTTGGAGAAAGAAGTATGGTCTAATTGCACACAATAACAACTTTACTCTGACGCCGCAACAGATACTATTGGAGGTACTTTATCGTGACAAACACTTAAAAGAGTATCTCAAAGAAAACTTTTCATTATAATAAAATAATGGACCTCCTACTGGAAATAAATGAAAATCAGGCTTGCTGTCAGCATGCCTTGCTTCCCTCCACTCCTTTTTAATAATATGTCTAGTTAAAAGAAGTCAGGAACATAAATTACACACACAATTAGCTTATCAAATAGATTACGACTTCTGTAAGCAACAGCTTTTTAGATTTAGAATTAAAACATAAAATAATTAGTTTCACTGAATTTTTTTGTATAGTGATTAGTTTAATGATAAGCGTACATTATTAAAATAATGAAAATTCTTTGTATATTCAAGACTACTTATCTATAAAACTTATATATATTTTTTTAAGTTTTTAGTGAAATAAATGCAGTGTTGCAAGATTTTCCAGGCAAGATCATTTCTGGGTATTTATTGGTTGTGTGCGTTGTAAAAGGAAAGAGCCATCATTTATGAGAAACCCCAACACATACACGGTAGTTAACTTCTCATGATTCTTCGACACTAATACGCATAAAAATCATAATGGAAACATTTATTTAGGCGAGTGTTATGTTGAACTTGCTCAAACCAGCTGTCAAGCCATACTCTGTCATCATGGTGGCTTAGTTATGAAACCTTTTGTCTATTAAACATCGAAGTAAAATATTTCGCTCGTAATGAAATTAGGGTAGATATCTTTGTTATTAGAATAAGTGAGAACATGTGTTAAAAGCTGTTTCCACATTAAATATGACAATTTTCAAGTCTTTGGCGTTTGGTACTGCAACATTGTGAATAATATAAATGGAATTATGGATATTCATTATGCCTAGTTTTATTAATACTTAAATTACAGAATCCCGGTAACTTATATAGTTAGTACTACATTTTCACATCCCACCTTAAAAAGTTTTTTTTTTTAAAGCAAAGTTTGACAATTAAAAGAAGATGAAATTGTATGTGGTACGTAAAGTTTCAATAACATGATACACATCCTTTTAAATTAAGAGTCGTAGGCCTAGTCTTTTAGAGTTTGATGCTTCACACTCATCATATTAGTTGTGGATGCACGAAATGTAAACAAATTTCGTCTTATTGTTTTATGTTATCATGCTTTATAAAGATGAACTTGTTTTATTGGTTTACGATTGATATTTTTTCATGCATAATGTTGTATTATAATAATAAATATTATTTTAAAATTATTTTACTGCAGCATTCACTCTTACACCAACCACTGGCAATATAAATGTTATCTAGGACGTAAAACACATGCTGTGATTTCATATATGATATACGTGATCTGCCAAACGAGTCTGTATTTTCAAAAGTCAGCTAATGCATGCTTGCCATCACTAACATCGGCGAAAAAATTTATACAGCACGAGAATAAACATTCCGACTTGGCTCTGTGATTGAATCACTTGGTTTTAGCAAAGTGCATTTGCGCTAGAATATGCTGATTCTTTGCAAAAGTTATCATTGGTTGTGTAAAAAGTAATATAAATGAGGCAAACTATTTTTAGAGGTACTTATAACATGAGCAGCAAGCATAATATGAGGATCAATCAACAGCCGAGACACACATTAGTTGTAATAAATAAACGGAAAGTTATACAAGTATATATTTAAAAAAAATGCAAAATCTGCTTGGAACTGAAAAGTAAGTAACAAAATATACAAAACCTCCCTTACTGAAGCCATATGATTCCCAGGGCAGCACTCACTAATCCCACGTATTTCCACATATAGGAATGGTAATCGAATAAAGGTTTCGCATCCGCATCTCCATATAGCAATCGGAAGAAACAATTTAAAAATGCAAATAAATAAATAGAAATTAGGCACTTTTGAAAGGTAGGTTTGGCAAAATTTCATATATTTGCATACACTTTGTAGTTATTATATCGTTGTTAGCCTGTAAATCGTTTTAGCTCTTATATTGTATTTAAGAAGAATATATAGGCACTTGACAAGTTAGCCTGCTAAGCCAGTTCCGTGTTTAATTTGAGAGTTAAGAGATTTTGGGCGACACCAATAGTCTTGCGTGAGAGCGGGGAGGATGAAATTGAGAAGGATGTGGAGCAACGCTGGAATGCAATGCCAAGGAAAACGAGACACTCCCGAGAAAATCCATCCAACAGAAGCATCTTCGAACACTATTTTCACGTGTCAACATCCGAGCGTAACACCGTCGGGAGTTGAACCGAGATAGCCTGCCTGAGAGATAAGAGCGTGTCAAATATTCCTAATTATTTAATTATTCATACATTAAACTACGCTTCAATAAATTCATCGCAACTAGTGGAAAACATTTCTATGTTCAGTAGTTTGATAAATTACGGCTCGAAAATGTGTCCCTAAATATTCGTTCTAGAAGAAGGCAAGGAATGCAGCAGAATGAAGCACATCAACAAACCGGTACTTCGAACAATCGCGCGAGCGATCTCTCGGGATGTCTCAACCCTTGGACCCAAGACAAACTCCTCGGGCCCGCCTAACGGAGACGCCTATCCTTGAGAGCAGACAGTACCTCCCCTACTGCGGCAGGCCACTGCCAGCCACCCCCTCCCTTCCCGGTCTGCACTCGTGGTGAGGCGAGGAAAATCACGTAGCGAGTAGGCAGCAGCACGAGACGGGCCTCAAAATGCGCAAAACATACTTACAGTTTTAGTTAAATTTCATTGAATTCAATGCTGTAACAAGACATTTTTTTGGCATTATTTTACTCGGAAAACTATAGCTGATTCCACTATTATTTTTGTTTGAAGCATTTCATTTCCAATTAACTGAAAATCACACTCAAAGTTACGCAATTTCAATATTTAAAAAAATATATTTAACATAGATAGAAATGAAACGTGTAACCATTGCTCGAACAATGAAAGTTTTTATTTACAGAGAAAAAAAAATTGTCGCCATATCTTTAATAGTTCCAAAATAATCATTTTTAGAAAACCACTGTGTGTTTCTCACTCGAGATGGGACTATATACAACTCTTAAAACTGAGTGGAGAGTTGGAAATCCTAGATAGGGATGGTACCTAAATGCGTATCAGAGCAGAGTCCCATATACCTAGGCATGCAGCAAGTTCTAACTACTAGGGCATATGCATCGCGGCTTTTATGGGGGTGGGCAAACATGGCCGCGATTGGGGCCATGGTTACTCCTCCCATGCTAACTGCTTACCTGAGCTACTAAGAGGGGATGGGGAAAACTGGTTTTGACACTGTAAAAACCCCTCGACAGAAGAGAACTGCAAAATTTCACGCAGTTTATGAAATAGAAAAAAAAAAAGATTCTACTAGAACGCAGGATGGGAAAAGACAATATTTATTAGAAGGATGTTTAAAACACTAAAAAAGAAAAATTGGTAGGGAAGGGAAATTTTTGGAAGCCCGTTGTTTTGAATCCGCAACCCTTTGTAACTTTATAAGGCACGCGCCTCAGCCCCTTTTCTTTATTGAGATGCATATTTGAGGTATATACGGCGTTCGTTGACTTGTTCCTGTAGAGGACACACACAAATGTGCACCCCTGCCTTACCCAGGACTTGAACCCAGAACGCCTCACACCATAAGATGATGTGAGTGAGTGAGTGAGTGAAGAGATCTGAGCGTCTTTTAACATCGAGATCTTGAGAGCCGATGAGGGTGAAGCGAGGTGAGTATGGAGCAGCGCCAGAATGCAAGGGCGGGGGAAACTGGAGATCCCCAAGAAAACCCGCTGACCAGCGGCATCGTCCGGCACGATTCCCACATGTGAAAATCCGGGAGTGACCTGGCCGGAAATGGAACCTGTTTCGCCTTGATAGGAGGCCGATGTAAGCATAGAGTAACCACTATGCGAACAGAGTCTCCCTGTGCGACTACAGTTGGAGTGGTGTGGCAGGGAGATGGGTTGTACCTTGGTGGTGACGAAGAGGTCCTTCCTGGCGACGACTCCTTCCTGCAGCTTGCTCCTGAGTGCCGCGCCCACCTCCTTCTCGTTGCCGTGCACGGCGGCGCAGTCGAAGAGGCGGTAGCCCACGTCCACGGCGTCCTTCACAGCTTGCTCCACCTTGTCCGGCTCCATCTGCACACGCCGCACCACAGCAAGCACCTCCAGCCAAGTCGTTTACCTTATGAAAAACTTAAACCTTAAGCAGTAAATCTAGTTTTAAATCGTCTTGGCTCGTATCTAAGTATACACAATGAAGTTGCTACTTCTTATTGCTTACTGCTTAAGTTTCACAGTAGAAAAATCGGGAATTACAACTATCAACTCCCAAGTTTTAAGTTTAGACAATCACAGAGTACCAAACATTTAAATAAGCACATATTTATAATTTGGTTTCAAATAACGAACTTCCAAGATTTACTTCTGCTTCTAAAAACATTCATCGACTGCAAAAATACTATTAAGTTAAAACTTGTTTCTATTTTTATTTCAAATACACTGTAAAATGCTTTTCTATTTGCCGAACTCAGGTAGTATGATCGTTATTGTGTAAACTCACTTTTTTGAGCCTACTACCTGCTGCTTACTTCTTACTGCTTAATTTGTTTCATTGCGTAAGCCCATCAAGAGTTCGTCATACACGTACATGCTCGCTAAACAAGTTTATTGCCTCGCGGAGTGTTATCTCACAAAAACTCTTTATGCACTTTTTATAATCAATAATAATGGCGATGAGATTTATTATTCAATTCCATCTTAAGATAGAGAATTGCTTCCAATACTCGGAGCACTGCACCCGACTGTACGACACGCAGAACTCGTAAAAGTTAGGTAAACTGAGCACTTTTGAAAGCCCCGCTTAAGATCTACTTGTATGCGCACTGTGTATTCTTCTACAACATTTAAAATTAACATTTCCATTGGCCTAACCAATTTATTCATGTGTCGGTCAAGAAAATGTGAACTTATTAGAAAAGTAAATATTTCACAGATTTGCTAGTTGTTACCCTTATATGCATTAAAAATAAAGCAAAATTAATTATTTCAGAATTTTCAAAAGTTCACCTAACACTTTTAATTTGACGTTAAGACATGGAACTACTTTCCCTCCGTCGTTATAAACTTTACTGGGAGCATGTAAGTCAGTGTCCCCATTAAAACACACGCAGGAAGCGACAGTGAAAATTTTCAAAGGTTCATTTCAAAAGTGCTATGTTTACGATGAACAGCCTATACATACACTACAAACATGGTAAGAAAAGTAAGATTAATGTTGCATATAAAAGGATAACAAACATATTTTGGCACTGCAAAATATTTTGTTACAAAAACATTTGCTACAATTTATTATTTAAATGTTTGAAAATCAAACAATAAGGAATTAGTCATAATTAAAATTTAAGCATATTTACATTATGGATGCTTCAGGAAATCCTTTTTGCAAAAATAAAAAAATAACCATTAAAGACCTCAATAGTGGAAAGCGGGGAAATACCTCGCAGTGGGGTAATGGAACGCACCCTGTTTTTCGAGCCACAGAAAAGTTCCCGCAAACGGACATAGTGCTGCGCTCTAATGAGAGCGGAAAGAACTTCGTAGAAGTTGGTATAGTGTCACGGAGTTGACTAGTGTTCGCGGTGTCGTGCATTTAAAGAAAAATGAAGGTACGCAATCCAATATTTCTCAACACTTCCATGCTTCTTGATAGAGATAAAATGTAAAAGTTTACGTTACAAATATTTTTAAAAATTTGTTTTAACAGTAACGTATATTTTGATACCTGTGAATTATTTGCAAAAGTAGTAATAGTATGTACTATGAATCTGAACGGAAAAATGGCTGGTGCGTGACATTACCCCATAATAATAATTTTAGTAAATAATTGATTTTATAAACTGTACTATGCATTGGATTCCACAGTTGACATAACGTTATCCTGTATACGGATAGGTGCTTCCCACTCTTCGCGCTCTATCTCGAGAACGGTTAATTATATAAAATATCGCCTAAGACCAATTTTGAAGCATAGGAAACAATATATTTACAAAAAACCGATTTTCGTGACCTTTGACCTTGAATATCTTAACACGTGGACACGAGATTCTATGAGATTTTTTTAGCTAACTTTTAGAATGTCAAAACAACGATGTATGCAAATTTTCAGCTTTCTAACTTTCATTCCGAGGTTTACCCCTTTTCCCACCTTATTTGACTGTACTATACAGCCATGATCATTATTATGATTGCCCTACTTGATGAATGTTTTCTTACAAAATGTGCTTTCTCAAGCATCTAGACCGTAAATACGCTTAAATTTTGATTGAAAACACATTCTTATTAATTAATGTATTTTTTAAAGGTTTTAAATAAGTAAATTCTAGCAAATATTTTGCAGTGTTACAAATGCATTTTTCTTATGCAACATAAATTGAACTTTTCTGACAATTTAAGAACTGTGTGTACTACTTAATAACGAGTTCTGCGTGCTGTACAGTCGTGTGCAGTGCTCCATTGGACGCTACTCTTGTTCATTTCTCAATGCGGTCGAAAAAAAATTTCGAAATTAATTTTCTTTAAAAAAAATATTTCGACGGTTATTTACATAATGGCGTTCTTTAGGACGGAGTGTCGCTAAAATTTCCAAACTTCGTCCAGTTGGTAACTATGTTCAGAATATGCTATGGTTCATTTCATATAAGAAAGCCACATTCTGACAGTCAGTGAATGGCAATTTCATGTATTCAAAACAAACAGCGTGCCATTTACAAAATCCTATATCAGCTCCTTCAGTGGCTCAAAAAAGTATTCGTCTTTTCACAGACTTCATGTTTACGGATATATATATATATTTGACAGAAAAGGGCATAGTGTGGTAGGCACATTAACACTACATCATTTACTGTGACAGAGATACAAAACATACGTAACATAACTACATTCATTTTTTCTCCTGTAGGAACAGTATTGCATTAACAGAAAGAAAGTACACATATCGTTTCACCCCAAACAAGTATTCGTCTGCTATACAGAGAGACATTTCTAGGGGTCGTCGCTGGTGGGCCTTCCTTTCTTCTTTGTGATTTCCTGTAACGTTCGTAAACATCGTGGGATTGATTTGACTGAGTTTTCGGTTGTTTTTGCTGGCATGTTCTTCCATTTTTCTACTAATGCCTTCTTGAGAACATTTTTCTTCGAGATATGCATTCTTATTCTTTCTTCTAGAATATGCCACACATTCTCAATGGGCTTTATGTCCGGCTACTGTGGAGGCGTTGCCTTCCAGTGTGGCGAGTTTTATAGCTGCTCCAGTTTTGTGTTTCGAGCTTTATGTTCAGGATCGTTATCTGCGTGAAGACGTAGTCCCAAGTAAAGCCCATATCGTTGACACACTTGGGGACGGCGAGACTTCAAAATGTTAATATAGAGTCTGTGGTCCATGGTACCATCGATGAAACACAACTCGCCTACACCACTAGCACCCATACACCCCCGAACAAATATGGAACCAAACCATATTTCGTTGTATCTGTGAGAATTTTTGTGTCACGTTCACAGTTTGTTCTCCGCCAAACTATTCCTCGTCATCTGACTCGAAAAGGTTGGATTTAATTTCATCGTTTAAAAAAACCTTCCTCCAGTATTCATAGCTATAGTTTTCCTGATTCCTAGCATGGGAAAGTCACTTTTGCCTGTTCGTCTGGCTGATATAGATTTTTTTTTGTTGATTATTCGGCCATTATCTCGAACTCCATGAAGCACTTGGTATCGTTTGTACTGTGACGTGCTTTTATAATTTCTGTTTAACATCAGCTGTAATCTTCGGAGCACCCATTTTTGGGTGTACTTTAACTTAACCTGACTATGTTACGTTGTTATCTTTGCATTAGACTAGACAGAATACCACTTTTTGCTTTGTTGTGACACGTCCTAGTTTCATAAAACTTGTAGATTATGTTCTTAACTGTACTGATGGGTGTGTGTATAATTCACGCTATATCTTTGAATAATTTTCGCTTTTGTAATATCCTTATTGAGATTTTTCGTTTCTTCTTCAGTTGTTTCTATAGTTTTTCGTCCCATTTCAGGTCAAGACTACCACAAAATGTTTCATTGATGAAAATAAGCTGTCTTCTTCCCTCGCACATCTGCCGAGATTGAGAATGAGTCATGGCACTATGTTGCCTAGACAAATACTTATTTGACGTCAAAATCAACATACCTTATAATGTTCATGCTCTGATTGTAAACAGCAGAACATTTAGCAAATGTCAATATTAGAATAAAAACATAAAAAGCCTTTGAACAACCCATATTGGAAGTTGGTTCTTGGTTTTGCATATAGTATGTACGATAATGTAATGTGACTAGCCAGACGAATACTTTTTTGAGCCACTATATGCCCAACTACCCTACGTCGCATAGTGATCCAATGCCATAATTGAGAGAGACATGTCTACCGCTGAGTAAAATATACTTAGGCAAACCTTCAGTTACAACAAACATATACATAAACGTGCGTCGGAACGTAGGCACTTTTTTCTCTTCATGTATAAAATTGCAGATGAGCTCTCGGTAAACACGTTTGCCAATTGAACTGACAGTATCGAATAAATCCAATGTAATGCTGAAATGAATACATGTTATAACACGTATGTAAGCAAATACACGTTATGCACGGAGTGTGAAAGAAATAATGTCACAATGAAGTCAGAATAAATAGATTCTCTACCAGTTAGTAAACTCTTCGAAATGCTATAGATCAAATGCTTTTAGTTTTTTGATAGTGTGAACTTTGATGAGGCTGCTGACATTTGCAGATTATGTTATGAATTTTCTATTTGTCATAGGTCTCAGTTATGAAAGGACCGGACACGATGATACAAGGAAGGCACACAAAACGTATTTTTCTGATTATTTTCCGGGTGTTATGCTCGTGAACGTAGCGGAAGGCCTTCTAAATCAACAGTTCAATCGGAAGTAGAAGAGTGTCTTAAACGTAATCTCCATAATTTACCCCTTTGCGGACACTCGCTGGCGCTTGTATAACCGGTAAGTTAATAAATAGCTCTACTTATTCATAGGCTCACGTCCGTAATGTTACGAAAGTTCTTCGGGGCTATGATTCGCAACCAACTTCTTCAAACGCTTTCTTTTTGTTTCTGTACTTAATGTGTCTAAATAGCACATCAAATTGACGTTTTCAGCTGGTCACCTGATCTAATTAATTTTTCGCCAAGACAACCTCTAAAAATCTACTTATATATCCTCAGTTTTCCTCCATTTTATCGATGTTTTAGAACCAAAAAAAAAACCAAATCTTGGTCACCATGTCCTGTTCGGAATATTTCGATGTCTTGATTTAATAGTCCACCAATGAAGTATTGTTATACTGAAGTTATGCGTTTGTTACAAGTTGTTTGTCTAGTACAGTTTGTCTAAATGTAATAACGTCAAACTAATCACGCATCTTTATAAATTGGTTGTTGTTATTTGCTATTCTAAATTACTAGTTTTTCATATCCCATTTAAAGTTGTCAATTAAATAATTTTGAAAAGAACGTAAAAAAAAAAAAACGAAACCTGGGATTTTTGTTGGCTGTTAATTTTCGAATAAATACGTGTGCACAAATTTGTTCCACGCGTTTTACTGAAAATCATAAAAGGCTCTTGTACATATACGTGTATGTACTTTAAGTATCATTTCCCACGCATAAGGCAAACTCAGAAATTGAATTAAACAAACCCATCGAACAGTGGAGAGTGAAGGGGAGAGATTTGGGCGGCTCTTAACATCGGGGTCTTGAGAGCCGATGAGGGTGACGAGAGCCGAGTATGGAGCAGTGCCGGAATGCACCGGGATATCCCCGAGAAAACCCACCGACCAGCTGCATCGTCCGGCAAGTTTCCCACGTGTGAAAATTCGGGAGCGACCCCACCGGGAATCGAGCCGGTTGGCCTTGGCGGGAGGCACCGCTCTAGCCACTGCGTTACCGCGACCTCCCATCAAACACAAAATATGATATTATAAACGTTTTGGGTGCATACAAAATAGCTGAGGTTTGACTGAAACTACACTCCTGCCAACTGCGGATTATCTGCCAGTTGTGAGTTGGTTTGGGTATTTTTATACTTGTCTATGGGTATGAACTCAAGTTTTCTTTCTTCCCCTCTGCTATAATAACTAGCTAAATTATAGTGTATCTTTTGGTGTAACAAAATGTAGCAGTCATCATGTTTCGTGTAGCGCTGCCTGGACCAACGTAAATGGAAACAAGACGAATCCGCTGCACTATGAGATTTCGGCAGAAAACAAGGCCACTTCCAGCAGTCATTTACACCTTGTGGTGTGGATGGTGACATCGCCGAAGATATGATTGATCAACTCCATAAAACATTCAAGTCTCTTTATTGTAGCCACTGCTGCCATCGCAGACACATGGGGCATTGGATTTCCACCAGAGGTCAAGAGGAAAATGAAATCTAGTTACAACACTCCAAGAGCTGTTGCGATTATGAACACACTACTAGCACACCTTCTCACTTAGACAATAATCGTCTTGACAATCAGTCACCTACTTTTTGGGCCACAGCAGCGAACAGACAGCAGTCTTTTCATTTTCCAAAGAAAACTGCCGTACACATCATTATGGCGCATCTCTAGAATATAAATAAAGAATTTCGTAGACCTCAGTGCTGCCACAAATTCAAAAATGGTTTCGTATAGCGCGTTCATCAACATGTTGTTATACAATAAGTAATTCTGGCGCATAGGCGTTAGTAAGTTCGACATTATTAACTACGTTTTCAGCGCCGTGAAGTAGTTCTGACCACTTCCATTTAAATTGAGAAACACTACCAGAATTCCACTCTCATAATTGGCTTTGTGGATTCTGAGGACAACAGAAATGTCATTCATACTAATAGCTTCACAATGCGCCAAATCAGTTGGTTGTGAAAACAACGTTTCAATTTAACTGTCTTCCGTAGGTCCTGGCAATGCTTACGATTTGAAATTTTGCTATTTGGCTATAGTCCATTCATGGTTACTTCCAACTTTCCTGAAGCCCTGCCAAAGTTCTGCTTTCAGGGTATTCCTCCACCTTGTGGAAACAAAGCTTTACTAATTCTAAAAAATTACAGCAAAGGGACAACTTACCGCATTCATGCGCACTTAGTTTAATGATATTTTGCATAAGAACTATTTCTTATCAGGCGTTACAAACACACTTATTTTCTTCCCGTCTTTATTTGTATAAATTATAAAATAAATACTATAACTTATACATATAACATAAGTAAAAGTTTGATTTAACCAAAAATAAGATACTATAATTTTAATAGCAGCATAAAATGATGCTTGACGTATTTAGGAAACAACCAAACATGCATATTTTAATGGTTTGAATCGAAAGCGTGCGATACTGTGAATAGGCTTTAAGACGGTCTGCATGTTTCAGCGAAGGCACAAATCCCGTCCAACCCCTTGCCATCTCCTCGACCCAGAGAGCGGGCGGTGGAGGCAGGACTCACCTCGCGGATGCCCAGGCCGATGACGGGCATCTCGCTGCCGTCCCTCAGCTGCACGCGGGGGATCATGACTGACGACTTGCGAGTCGCCCACTCAACGCCCAACACACGGCGTCGAATCGCGCTAATTGTGCCGGGCCGCCGCTAAACAACAGAACGCGCCGCCGTGCCAGTAACCTCGCCATCGCGAGGCACCCGCGCCGCCACTGCTTGCCTCTCTCGCTACACCTACCTCACTTGCATTTCCGATACTCTGTGGCATGGTCCTGCCTTTCTGCTCTATGATCATCCGGATTCAATGTTTGCGGAATACTATTTCAAAAACGTTTACGCTACAGGGATAGACCAGTCAATGTGAATATCTTCAGACAGCAATGTTTAAAACGGTTAACCCTTTACACATATGCATATGTCAAGCCAGGTCCGTTATCTTGTAATGCATGAAAACATGTCTGCATGTATGTACTTACACAGAAAAAGTATGGTGCTTTCAAAAACATCCAAAGAACAATTCAACAAAATTCCAGTAACTGGAGATCTAGTTCAACAAAGGATTGGAACAAAAAATTAATGATGTTGTTGTACCTGGTTCAACATAGAAGCGCAAAGGGTCAAGTGTGTCGTCTGACTGAAGGTGCTCTGGTGTGCAAAAATTAAGGATGGGACAGACTTTCACATGTAACGTCACACAGCAGTGCTACAAATAGATAAAAAGTAGATGTAAGAGTATGAGAAAGCCGAACAATACTGACCAAGAAAGGAATGCAAATGATGCAAATGAACTTTATACAAAAGTAGGTACCGAGCACAGCAGGACAGAAGATAAACGTCCGTTTAACATGCGGCATGCAAGAAAAATTCCAGTCCTCAGTAGGGCATATCATCACCCTTGAATGCGATGCAAGATGTGTATCTGTTTATGCTCAGTATGAGGTTTTCGGCGAGTTTTTGAGGCATTGTGGTTTAACTTATTCCTCTTGTAGAGCTGATCGCAGATGCGGAGTCGTTGCCGGCGTCTCGTGACGTGTTGCTATGCGTCTACCGACAATGTCTCAAATGGGTTCGATTGATTTAGGTCTGGGGACCGCGAGGGCCAATCCATACTCCCCAACAGCTCGGTGACAACCACTTTACGATGAGGTGTAACGTTGTCGTCCATGAATAGTAACTCAGGGCCCACGGCACACCGGAAAAGATGAACACGAGGGACCTCGGTACTATAGCAGTTACCAGTGTAAGTGGCGTCCTTGGAAGATGTAGAGGTCCGTACGGCCACCAATCGTTATGCCACCCCAAACAAGAACTTTGTCACCTGAAAATCGGTGCCTTTCGACGATTTTGGAGGGGTGATTGCGTGTTCCTCGCTCTCTCCAGATGTGTAGATGTCCGGAATCGCCTGTAAAAGTAAATCGGCTCTCATTCGTAAAGAGCACTTGACCTCATTGCTGAGCTCACCATTTTATTGCGTTTTCGGCACCACAGCAAATGCCGTCTCCGATGGGTAGGCGTCAATGGCACACCGTACTTGTCGCCGAGTGAACAAACCACCTGTGTGCAGTCTCCTGGCAATAGTAAAACGCGATACCGGGCGTTCAAAAGTGCTTTGCACGTGCCTTGCGATTTCACCCGCTGTCTGCCGTTGATTTATTCTTGCCTATAGAACAATATGCCGGTCCTCCGTCGACGTGGTAGCTCGTGTACGACCATTACCAAACATACTTACAGTTGTTCTTGTCATTCGAGTTGCCGAAACTCCTCGTCCACTCTATCCACACTTTGACATTATTCCAACTTCCCAAGGATTCTACCTGGAGTAAAGTTATCTAAACGTTGTATATGGGACGGTCTTCCGGCCGTATCAGACAGAAAATATTCGTCGTTCAACCCTATGTGCATTGTGCAGTAGCTTCCACTGCAATGCTGAGCACTCGTGCTTTATACCATTCGCATATGTTCACAGCGCACCATGCTGCGTATGTGCGTATGGACTACCGTACCGGACCCTAGGCGATCTCCTGATAGGTCTTTCGGGCGTTTGTGTCTGTTCATTCTCCTTTTCGTCCTTAAATTTTGCACACCAGTCTATCTTTTAAATTTCCGACACACTGTGGCCTGGACCTTCCATTGTACTCTACGGTCCATCGGAGTCAATATTTACGGAATACCATTCACATAACGTTTACGTTACAGGGTTAAATCATTAAATGTTAACATCCTCAGACGGCAGTATTAAAATATACTTAAGTTAACATGTTCACTTGGTTACGGGATGATCGATTGTTCAGGTCGAAATCGATAGCAACGTTTACATATAGTATAATTGTTGTTCATCAGCTGTTAAAACTTTACTTGCATCATATTTTCTGGTTATATTCGGTCCTTGCAGAAGAAATGTTATGGTATACTTGCATAAAATGTTCAGTTTGAAAGAGAAGCGATAATGATCGAAAGAGGCTCAGACACGCACATATGTATGTAACACACCACAAATACAGTGTTTAAAAGTTAACTGGCCAAGAGTCATTAGGAAGATACACTCTAACAAATAGCGTAATTTCTTCATAAATGGGGCCGTGGTGTCTGAGCGGTTAGTATGCTCGCCTCCCACCAAGGCGAACCGGGCTCAATCCCCGGCCGGGTCCCTCCCGGATTTTCGCATGTAGGAATTGTGCCGGACGATGCTGCTGGTCAGCGGGTTTTCTTGGGGATCTCCTGTTTCTCCGCCTTTTCATTCCAGTGCTGCTTCATACTCACCCCAATCACCCTCATCGGCTCTCAAGACCTTGCTGTTAAGAGCCGCCCAAATCTCTGCACTCACTCACCCTTCATAAATCCATGTTCGAAAATGCGGACGTTCACCGACGTAAATGCGCCACGAATCGCCCTGAAGAGCTGGCAAGCGGACTGTGGCAGCGCACCTTTTTACGCTAAATGTTTTATTTGCCAGGTATGTATTTACAGTTATAGGCTTTTAAAAGCCCTGCTAAAGATTTACTTGCATGCGCGTTGTGTACCTATTATATCACCATACGTGAAATTAACGTTGTCATTGGTCTGATCACTTTATTCGTGCGTTGATAAAGTGAAACTGTGAAATAGTAAATATTTTTACAAATGTGCTCATTCCTACACTTACATGCATTGAAAAAAAAAAAAAAAAAAGTAATTTCAGTATTCACAAATATTCACATAAAACGTTTAAACGTTAAGGTTGCCGCCTGGTTGAAGAAATTTTGCACGCCTAAAAGCGTGGGCGCTAGGGGCGACCGAGACATGCGCTTCAACTCTCTCATCGCCACTACGCACAAAGCGCTGAACTGGCGTACAGTTTTGCCACCGGTAACGCGCCTCTATAAGACTTTCAGTGTAGATCCTACCATTGTATGAGGTAATAATAAAAATAAAGGTTTGTTGCACGTCCCTATTCCTTTTTTAATATTTTGTACCAGAATGGTCATGCCTAATAACGACCGTGAAAACACCCGTTTGAGCCATTTTCACAATCACAAAAACATGCTTTAGAGATAAATGGAGGAAGTGAAAAACGTATACAGACGTGCCACGTTTCTTAAATGCTATTCGTAAGCAGACCTCACTCAGACACGTTGGACGGTTTTTTAATAAAACGTTTTCTGCTGGAGCTCTACACCGTTCGGAGGTATACCCAGGCGGCCACCTTAAGNACACCGTTCGGAGGTATACCCAGGCGGCCACCTTAAGACATGAAACTATTTTCTCTCCGTCGCTACAAGCTTTACCGGGCACTGTCAGCGCGCCCGTTTAAATGCATGCACCAATGGGCAGTGACATTTTCCAAATGTCGGTTTCAAAAGTGCTTAGTTAACGGTGAACAACATATACCAACATATTTAAAAGCTCAGAAATCTGTGCCGCGACGATGACAGAACAAAGTACTTAGGATTAGAGAGCCGAAGCAGCCACTTACTCTGCGACATGTAAGGCTTGTTCGCGTGGTACGCTTTTTCTACTATCTGAGAGCAAGTGATATTTTTCACGAGCCGCAAAGTGGCAAAAAAACAGCAGTTATTCTTAGCAGGACGACACGAACGACGAACAGCAGAAAACTAGCACGTCAAAAATAAACAAACAACATTTTATTTTTAAAAAATTGTGATCATTATTGCGTGTGTGTAATTTACGTGCATTAAAATTTTTTGCTACTCAAGATAACTTACTTTCGAGGAAAAATGTGTCTTAGTTATTTTTATTTCCCTCTGCACTTCTTACAGGATACCTAAACATCTTCTCTTCACCAATCTGCGTAAAAGAAAATTACTGTTCGAAATCGTCACTCTCAATACTCTTCGACGTTTGTAATTTTATTTTGGCAGCCATTTTTTTCACCTTGCTCGTTTTGATATTTCTGCTGCACCTCGGCGAGCAAGAACAGAAATAGCTGCTTTTCATAGCACAAATAGCAACTGCTACCGCCACCCGAACATCGTACAAAAAAGTACTTACGGTAACACGTATGGTATCTAGCAGAAACACAGCGGAAATAGCACTAAACTAGCAGAATAGCAAACCTCGCGAACACACCTGTTGTTTCCTATAGAGACTGACACCATGAAACTGTCAAAGATAAAGTCAAGCACTCTTGACTTTACGATTTCGGAAAGTTGAAATTTGGCCGAGAATCTAAAACAGGGTATGTGAAAATAATAAATTTTTATTGTATGGTGATTTTCATCTCATTATACTAAACTAAGGTCGTCTAAATCAAAGAGATAGCAAACGAATGTAATGTAAAGATACTTATGAATAAAGTAAACAAGCGAGTTCTTTTGTTTTGAAATGAAAATTTTTATATAAATGCTTAAGCTTGTTTTAAAAACAGGTACGTAAAATGCATTCCTGGGTAGTATATGATCTACATAACAAGATATACATTTTTACAAATATTGCAGAGCCTATTTTCAATCGTCTGAACATCGATTTTACAACTGTATTGTGTATCGGTGGTTTCGTCGAAGGAAAGGAAATGAAAAGTAAAATGCTAAAGTTTCCTGTCGTGTAAGGGCCTTTACTTGTCAGCCGGCAGTTGAATCAACGCGGAAATTTTCGTAGAATGCAATAGCAAATCAGATACTAGGCCTTTTCCGAGAGCCTCGCACAGCCTATTAGAGAATGGGTTCGCCCACATAAAAGCAGCCGCCACGCCATTTCGCCTTTGTATACTTTGCTATTCTGTGATGACAGGTTATTAGAATTTAAGTGAGATTCCTACAGGTACTGCAGTAGGAGCTAGTGAGCTGGGTCATGGCATACTGGCTATAAAGGCGATGTTTAGAATTCAGCATTTAAATGATATTCCTCGACAACAATGATTACGTTAAAACATAGAATTTACTACACCATAGTGGTTGTTGAAAGACTTTGGATTAATGTGACTTTCTTCAGCTGTCAGGAGTAGTTTCATGTGACAGGCGTGAAACATTGCAGAAAATAACATCGAAATTCAATGTCATGGCCCCGTGAACATCAATGCGAGGAGCAACAAATCCTGCACGTTATGCACATTATGAGCCGATGTTCAACCAGAGCACTGTTGCTAATCACACGACACATAGCTATGTACCTCGTCTTAGCTGGGATAACACCACCACCGGACACTTGATTGGAAACACATAGTCTGTTCTGACGATCACAGTTCCAACTGATTTGGGCAGATAGAAGCACACACATTTTGAGAAAACCCCGTTAGACCATGGATCCCACAAGTCAGTAAGACGTCTGTTTCGGCTGGTGGTGGTTCCGTTATGGTATGAGGTGAACGACAAACTTCACGGGCACGTCCCTCGGACGTTTTAAAGCCATCCGTGTCCTGCTTTCGTCCTGACAACTTTGGCCTCTACCAACAGAACAACGTGCCACCACCCACGTGTCGTGGTTGTAGGAACATTCGCTCGAATTTGGGCTCATAACAAGGCCACTTCGTTCACCTCATTTTAATGTTGTCGAGGCTATCTAAGATGCCCACTAACACACTACAGAAAACATAGATCCACCATATGTGGAAATCATACAGAACTGCCAACCATCCCTGTGAAGGCATATTGTTCGCTATCTCCAGTCTTATTCTGTGCTTCGGATCACAAAAAACATAATTACTTAGGAGATCAGTACTTAGGAGAGCAGTTTTTAGTTTATTTCCCAGTATTACCTTTAATAACTCAGCTATTTAGTACTTGAAATATTTGCATTTTGGATACAATATTGGTCTAAAGTATATAATTTTATTTAAAAATATTTTTACCATAGTGTTTTTATTAAAAAAAATGGAAGTGGTGTTCACTGCCTCTACCCAAAGAGCACACAAAGTACTCAGGACTTCCTAGGGATGTCCCTTGAGGATATCTGTCCATAACAACCCTAGGGCATCCTGCGGACATCTGTAACGACCGCTATCAAAAATTACTTCTGGCTCATGCCGAACGAGCTGTCTGCGGATTTAAGTTGAGGACGCGATGTGGAGCCGTGTCGCCATGCTTACATGTTTACATCGGAGCGACCTGTATACTTATCTGTGCGGGCTCCCGTCCTGACGGATGTCAAGCCATCTGTCCGCTACCTGGCTGTCCTGTCCGCTCTCCGTGTCCGATCCACCTGCGCGGGCTCCGGTCTCGGAAGACACCGATGTCGCCTCTCAGCGGGATGGAGACAGCGTGGAACGTCGCACCTCCCTGACGCGGGAAGTGGGTGCCTTCTTGTGTTTCAACGGGGTTGGTCAACGCACATGAACGTCATCATTATCACCGACATACGAACTTGTAAGTATGTCATATGAGGATGGCGAGTAGNCGCAGGGAGAGTGGAGTCCGCCTTAATTTAGGGCTGTTAGCCCTGATTTCGGGGGTCTCCGTTTGTGGGTTCACACACCCCCTCACCCATTCCACTACCGTTGCCTTATGTCTATAGTCCTATACCTCCACCATCCCCCCTAACCCCACTCCACCTCTGTCCAGCAAACGGAGGGGTTGTCTCTTCTTGCGATGTCGACGAGAACATGCGATGATACGCGAGTTTGTTCGCACAATGGCTAGGGGGCAGTGGTTTTTAGATGTGGTAGATACCGTTTAGAATTTTTTTAACTTTAAAGCTTTTTTAATGTAAAATGTTCTATTGTTGTTCCGAATTCATTATAACAATTTTTTTTGTTTTAGAGATATTTAAAACACTAAATATGACATACTTACACATTCGGATTTTTTTCCATAATCATTTCATTATACTTTTGCGGTAATATTTCATGTTAGTCATATTTCTACAAGAGAGTGCTTCGTGTTTATTTGCGTCGAGTGTAAACTTGGGTGTTTTTATATGGAAGAGAGCTTTGAATAATGTTTATAGCTGCGAAGTGTTTTTTTTTGTGTTAGGGGTTCCCTGTAGTTATTTATATATTTTCAAGTAATTAATAAAAGTAAATCAAGGAAACATACTGGGTGAGACTTTATTTAATGATACCATCATTATTTGTGTATTGCTTTTTTTTTTTTAAATTAAATAAGATTATACATTATGTACACATAATATCATTTTTATACATACATTTGCTCTTAACAACCGACACACACCATTATAGTGTTTGAAATACACTTTTTTTCTTAGTAAAGTATATTTGTGATGTACAGTATTCTTCAGTTATATCTTTAATGCATATAAGATGAGGACAATAATTAACCTAAAACTTTTTAAAACATGATTGAATAGATATCCAATATTAACACCACGATTACCTCAGACATAGTAATGTATACAAAGTGTAATGGATAAACGTATTGCGTACACGTCATTTTGTTAAGATTGCGTCAGACACATGAAGGGTTATCGTACATGAATTCACGCAAAGCTTCGCTTTTGCACTGAGAACAAAACAATGGTTTTTTTAAACAGGTATGTAGTTTACAAGAATGCTACTTTACTAATGCATGGAGGTTACTACATGCGTGATATTTTCTGATATTAAGTATTTGAGTATCTCTTTTACATAAGGATTTTACAATTTTCGTTTGTGGTTTACCTAAGACGTATAGTGGGTATTCTGAAATAAGTGCTTCGTTTACATATTATTATCTGTCTTCATAAGATGTTGCCAGGTTCCCATTTAATATCGTGTACTTCGTACGTCTGTAAGCGGCACAAACTTTGTAAATCTGGTGACAAATTAGACCATGGATATGGTGCTTTAAATTTAAACAGTTTTGTGGACAAAACAAAGAAGTGTTTCTTTGACAATAAATGATTGAGGTACGTCGTAGGGGTTTTCAAACCCTTGGACACAACAGCACATTTTAAAAACAACTTATAGTTTGCACATATCAATACATGTTAAAAAATAATTATACTTACAGTAATTCTATTGTTGTTTCTGAGTTGACGGACAATTTGTCAGGCACTTCGTAAGCTTGTGTGAGTTGGATAATTTCTTCCACTTTACGTACCAAACATTCCCTTCTTGTGTGTGGATGGTAGACGAATATATCGTTGGTCATTGCAGGTATTCCTAAGGGACAGTTCTCACACCACAGGTATAAAATAATATCGGGATCTTCCCGCAGCTGTTGTGGCAGATAATTGTATACGTATTTTATTTCATGTGGTGCAAAGTAAATGATAAAGTTACATGCACTTATTCATTACACAATTACTCATTATGCAATCACAACTAATTACACCCAATTACCCTCTTTGGGTCTTGAACAAAGGAGCGCCTCACCTCCCCACACCCCTCCCCTCATCATTCCTTTTCAGTTGTGTTTCGGCTGTCGATGGGAGAACATGTGTACTTAGTGTGTAATTACTCTCTCGGTACATGTAATTAGCCTCGATACTTACTCTCGGTACTCGTAATTGTTTATTACGCAATTACGTCGAATTACGCGTTAATTACCCTCTATGGATCTCGAATCAAGGACAGACCCTTAACCCCCTTACCACGCCCCTACCCAACAGACTTCCTTGAAAAATTTCAAAGTCCCACAAATGTCGCTTGGGCGCTTTGTCCACCGAAAAAATACCCCCACACGCAACAGCCAATCACAGCACACCTCAGAAGGGATGGGAGAACCCGTCAGCCAACCACAACACACCTCCCAGTGGCGGACAGGGAAGGGGTGATGATCTGTTTCTCAGGTTAAAGGGTGCCGGCAATTAGTATCCCTCTCTCCGAGACCCCTTCCCAGGTTAATCAAATGGCATTTAGGCCACTATTGTCTCCCTAGCATGCACAAACCTATTCGCTTCCACTACTATTATTACACTGAGTGCGCACGAATACGGTGCGTTGTCCGTTTGGTGTAATTGTATAGACTTAGTTAAGCTTTGTTTGCGTGAGGCGGAGGAATATCCTGAAAGCAGGACTTTAGCAGGGCTTCTGAAAAGTTGAAAGCAAGCGAGAATGGACTACAGCTTCGCTGCGTCGTGTAGCGGAGACACCCGGCATCTCTGTTTGCTTACGCTATGCACAGTAATTAAAATTCATTTCCAGAATACAAATACTTCTGATTATATAAAACTGTTTCTTAACATCATTTCTCTCTAATGTTCATTGAAATAATATTGTATTTATATTTATTAACGTTTATTACTATAATAATTTGTGATGCAAATGCTATAATCATGAAAACATAACATTAAATTAAATACAAAATTTCACGTACGTATACTAGCCGTATCCCCCTAAATATCGTATGGAAAAAGATAAATAAAAAAAATACCATACTTTTTTGAGTACGATATTTTCAGTCACAATAAAATCTTCTTAACAGTATTGAAAGGAGCTCGGATATATAATTAGGGTCAATTTAGTACCGTATAAACCAAACTCTTATTTTTTAAAACAAAAAATGAAGTTGGAATCCAAAACGTTCCTCCAGCGGGAATTTATTGTGATAAATTATCTCTAAACCTCATCTCCGCTACCAAATATTTCTTTCGCGATTTGTGAAAACCAAAAGGAAAATGAACTTAGTAGTCACTGAATGACAAATACGAAATGATGATTCAGTTAGCGTCATTTCCACTTAAAAGTTTGGCAGAAAAAATTAACACTGCTTGCGCACATGCATTTAAAATTGTTGTTTAGTGGTGTTGTCTTGCGGAGAAATATAGACTGCAGTTATAGACTGTTCACGATATAGTGAGCACTTGTGAGTCCCTAGTTACGTTTTCCTTTCAGTCATTTTTCATCCTTTAACCACCTTTTTAAATAAATATGGCCATGTAAGTAACAAACAACGTGTGTATGTACCACAGCGCTCGGAAGTTTCCGCCTAAGGCTAAAATAAAATATATTTATCGACTATTATTCCAAAGGAGAGGGTTTTCAAAAGTGCCCACTTTACCGTGAATAGCGTATAACAGAGGCGGCAAGATGAGTAACGGAACAGATGCTACGAAGAACATGTGCATCAGTTTGTTGTGGAAGTCCACTCAGATAACCTCTTGGGGAAGCCACGCCACGAAGGTCGACGACAAACCGATGGCGTAAGTCTCGTCGGGATTCCCCTGGGTTCCCCTAACCAAGATATAAGTACATGCATGGTAGTTCCCCCATCTCCAGTCTCGACCCGGGCACTATCGAACGTCGACACGCGCCTTCGCCTCTAATTTTTAGTTCAAGTTTCCGAAAGCAAAATCGGTGTAATGTGTTTGTGGTTAATGTTGGCAACTTGTCTAGTGACGTCTGTGAATTCCGGAGATGTCGACTTTGACTTACCATTCTTGACCGAGTGTAGCGCGAGCGTTTGCGACCTCGAGCAGTCCGTGGTGAACCAGTCTCGGCGCGTGGAAATTTTGGAGATCCAGGTCTCGGCGCAACGCCAGATACTTCTAACGATGCACGACCAGCTGTTCGACAATGCTACCAGCGAGGCCTTCCAGCAAGTCATCGGCCAGCTGAGCGACGGACTGAAGAAGCAAGAGGTGCAGACAAAGTTGCTGGCTGGGAATATGATGCTCTTAACTTCCGAGCTGCACCACGTCGGCGACAACGCCACTGCGGAACTGGAGAACATGCGGACAATTGTGTCGGAAGGTCTGGAGCAGGCGGAGGTCAGAAACCAGCTGCGAGAGAAATCCGTCCTGGAAAGGATCGCGCAGCTGGAGAACAACACAACAAAGAAGGCAGGAGACGTCGAGAACGCCTTCGGGAAGGCCGAGACCCGTGTGGAAAACCTACAACAACACATATCGCGCGTCTCTGCTCAAGTGGATGCGAACCAGAACATTTACAATGGATCCTTGGAATTGTTGTCCACCAGAGTGGGGCGGGCAGAGGCTGAAAACCAGCACATCAGCGACAACGTCACTGTGGAACTTGGAAAACTAAGGACGATGATTTCAGGAGGCCTTGAACAAGCAGAGACTCAGTACCAGTTGCAGGAAAAATTTGCGCTACAAAAGTTAGCACAGCTAGAGAGTAATGCAATCAAGAATAAAGAAGGCACACAAGTTGTCTTGGGAGAAATCAGGACCACTGTGGATACACTCCGAGAGCAGTTAACGCAAGCTTCCATTAATACGGATGCAAATCAACAGAAGAATAGTGAGTTAATAAATTCCTTGTCTGACCGTGTGGGACATGCAGAAAACACAATGGTGTCCTCTGTGGCCAATCTTAATGTCCATATCGAACACGTGGACAATGATTGTAAAGTGGAAATCAAACAGTTGTCCGATAACATGCAGAACACCAACATCAAAATCAAGCAGAAAATCGAAGAGGTGACTTCTCAATTGCAAATCGCTGAGAATAACGCCGTAACGAAACTTAACTTGCTCATGGAGAAAGTTAACTCAGCAGAGAAAGACATCAACAAAAAAATGGAAGAAAAATACAGCTTTGTGGAGAAAGCGGAAAATGAAGTGAACGCAAAAATTCAAGAAGTTAATGCCAAGTTACGAGTAGCTGAAGAGAAATACTCACAGAAATTAGTGACACTGAATGAGAAGCTAGGTGTGGCAGAAGACAGGGTCGCAACGAGACTCCGCGAACTGGATGATCAGTTGAGAGCCGCGGAGAAAAAACACAATGGTCAAATCAGTGAACAAAACATAGCATTTAACAATATCGTGGTTGAAGTGGGGCGGATAGAAAACAGTCTCACTTCCCAAATACAGAAGTTGGAGACACAGTTCAATAGCAGATCGCAGCAAATTAATGCTCTGTTGAAACAACAGGACACTGGAGTGCGTTCTGAGATACAGAAACAGATCACACAGCTACAGGAAGCCAACAGAAAACATTTACATCTAATTCAGGAAAGCGACAAAAACCTGCAGGTGAAATTGTCAGAGAAACTAAAACACATACAAGACTTAAACCAAGCAGTTGAGCAAACTGAACACACGTTCCAAAATTTAAAACAACAAGAGGCAAAAGTAAGTGTAGCTATTCAAGAACATGAAAGAAAGGTTCTAGCAGCAATATCCGGGAGTGATGTAAAACTCAAAAATTTATTAACACAAGTTGCAAGCACGAAAACCCAAGCAACACATATTGCAAATGATGCCAATTTCAAGTTACAACAAATTAACAGTGAACTCCAAAAAACTAAAAATGATGTTGCGAGCACGAAACAGGTAGGTCAGAACCTGGCGACAGAGGTCAAGAGGGCAGAAGAGAAGGTGCAACAACTGAAGACAGCGCTGGAGCAAAGCACCAAGAACACTCGAGATGTAGAAACGAAGGTTCGGCAGGTGCAAGAGAGCACGGCGCTCTCCATTAAGAAACTCGACAGTGAGGTGAAGAATCTGGACAAGCAGCTGACAACACTCCAGGCGAAAACCAAAGATGCGGACCAGGTCATTCAACAGCAGCAGCAGCAGCAGCCTGCTCCAGTAGCGGCCACATCTGCTCCCTCCCAGACACATCGCAGCTCCCATGTCCACTACAGAGGGAAAGGAAATGTGGTGCTAAATGTTGGTGGTTGACATTGTTAATACACTTACAGCTCTGTTTTCTTGCATATCATCTAGTCAAAGTTTGACAACAGCTGTTGTTTGTTTCCAACTGGTGTATCTTTTACTAGCAATAGTTTATTGTGTTTCACCTGGTTGGAGATAATTCTGTCCTAGCACGGTTCACTGGAAAGTTTGTTCAGCCCAACCTACTGAGTGATGTAATTTTGCATTATTTGTCTTATTGGAAAATTTTAAACAATTGCTTAGTTTAATATAGTCCATAATTCTGGAGAGAACGAAAACAAGGCTTTCTGCTTGGCATGACATTGTAGTGCTTTTTTATTTTGTACAATATGAAGAACTGAAGTATTGAAACGTCTGATATTTTTCATACATATTTATTTTATTCTCTCTAATTACGCATCATGCCAAGGAAGTATTTCATTTTTTTTTACACTATCTGATTTTGAGTGCTATTAGCACAAATGTTACTCTGTTATAAGCTACTGGTATTCATTTATGAATTTAGTCTACAGAAGACATAATTTGATTAATGTAAGAGTTTGATTGTATACAGTATCTTGGATACTGAAATTAATTCAACAACAATCATGCCTGTGTCAGAAAATGTAATTAGAGCTAATGATGTGAAAAATCTCACGGTGGTATTAATTTTAGACATAAAGACCACATTATGTAGGATATTCAAAATATGTTCTGTATTGGAGCCACGTAGTTTACATGCAGAATGAAAGTAACATATCTGACATGCTTGCTTTTACATCAATCAACTGTCTAACATTCAGGTGATACGATACAGTACGATGAAGAGTATAAAAATATAAAATTCATATTTTCCGCATTACCAGTGATTTTTAGCATGAGTTGTACACACAAAATGAGCACAAATAAAATATTAATTTTCCATAATTTTCTAGTTTCTTAAAATCACAGTGTCAAAACAGTTACCGTAACTGCAAATGGATAGTAAAAAAAATGAATAGTAAAATTTCAAATACACTAAACTATTTTTAATGATTTGGTGTAAGATGCATATCCTCACAAGTTAACTGTTAGTATTATTGAAGCCATGTGTATGTATATATGCACATGTGTGCATGAAAACAATGCTGCTATACATAAAAGCATCTGTTAGGGCTTTTTTCAAGCTGTAGAGAGTTACCGTACATAATAAACCATCATAACATGATAAATTAAAAAATGAACAGTACTACTTTAAGACCTTGTGCACTTTAGAATTACAACGAAAAGAACCTATAACTGCACCAATTGACTAAGGGGAGGAGGTGCTGACAGGAAGGGGCTACCCACTGTTAATGTCGACTCCAAGAAGTCGGATGTCCTCGCCCCGGAAGTTGGCACTCACAGTGAGTAGGTCTAACCTCTATATATAGTCCAAACAAGATAGCATACGTGATGTGATACCTTGCTGGTGCTCGAGCTCGATACCAGGGGATCAGCTACTCCTTAGCAGATACAATACATCCAGGAGAATCTCGTAACAAGACCATCATAAACATCAGGTAAATTATTCTCTGTTGTTTTGCCACCAAATTTTTATATTCTCCCAAAGTTTATGATTTCCATGTACTTCTCATATACGCATTTTGCACAAAATTATTCACAAATAGTCAATTCGTGTAAAAATTAGAGCTGTTCCATCACCTCATTTTCCGTCACAAAATCTAGATATCCTGATACCACCACCAATTCCCGACGCTACAGCTGATACCACAACTTATCAAGTTCGTACTGCCTGGACCTGAAATAGTCTTTGTATTTAAACATGCTAAATTAGTAAAAGTATAAACAGATTGTTATCGCCTGATAAATATTTTTAATTAGCTTTTGAAGTTAGTGTCATTATTAACCTATAATATTAGTTAAGGGCAAGCTGGTATGCAAGCACTCAGGAACTTCAAGCGGATTTGAATAAATATAAATGTTAGTAAAGAAAACTGTAATATAAAAAATTAGGTCAACTTTTACAATCAGTATTATTTAGTTAAGTAGGGGAGCCTACAATTTATATTATAGTTACTTAACTGATTAATGTTGAGCCATGATAGTTAGACCTTATTTCGAAGCCGGATGCAGATTTTGGACCTGAGGTTATGGGAGTCGGCACATCAGTCTTCTTGGCGGCTACTTGGTCCACACCTTGATCAGCATCATGTAGAGAAAAGACC
The DNA here is from genome assembly GCA_002778355.1 of Clitarchus hookeri. Classification (NCBI taxonomy): domain Eukaryota; kingdom Metazoa; phylum Arthropoda; class Insecta; order Phasmatodea; family Phasmatidae; genus Clitarchus; species Clitarchus hookeri. The sequence goes on from NQII01001865.1 coordinate 97,787, forward strand.
CTGCTTGAGATGTTCCATTGTCCTAAATTCTCTCTCGGTTCGTGTAGTTGTACCCTGGTTCCCAGTTTGGCAGAGACGATTCTTGCTATTTCGACCAGCAGATTTCGGCAATAGTATCCCAGTTGAATTTACTGCCCACTGTCCCAACTACCATCTTATGTAACGGTACGTTCTGGCAGGCCACCAAATTAAGGACTGACCACACCATCACACCAAGAATAAGTCTTTAAATGCACTTCATAATTACATATATTGCTGTAAATAAATACTTCATGCAGAAGTTTTACACCACTGAGCTGTTCATTTCCATATCTGTTTACATTTATATTTTACCCTCAGATTATCACCACAATGCCTTAACATAATGTTATCAAACATTACAATTGTGACCAAAGTTTCTGTTGATGCTGTGTTCTTTAAATAAACATGAATAAATATGTATTGTGTATTTTTGTTTCAATGCTACAAGGTTTTTGTTCACTAGATATGGGAGTAGTCTGGCTTTAACTTTGATGAAAAAAAAACAACTTAATGCATATAAAAATTAAAATAAAGTAATTGTCACAATACTTTTTGTACCTACACTGATACCATGTAGTTCAACAGTAAGCTTAGTATTGACCAATATCCAATATCAGGAGTTGGTATCAGAACAGTCCTAGTAAAAACAGACTATGAGAGTCAAGCCTATGGAGTGAAGGAAGTCTTGCAAAATCTATCAGTGGTGTGTAAATATTATGTTTACTTCCGAGATGTATAACAGGTAAAAATGATTTAGACATCTCCTGTGTAACTTCATCTGTCACATGTGGATTTATTAAGACAGATTTATACACTATGCCTATATTTCACACAAGTATTAATACAGAAATTTTCCTCACCAGAGGAAACATAATTTTTATCAGAAATGTAATAATAATGCCTGAAAGAACAAGAACTCTATCCGCACACAAACTTTTTAGCAGAGAGTTACTATACTGTGATTATACTCTTCATACTTCCAGGTCTTAAATATCTCAATTCTAGCAAGCTGAATCAGGTTCAATTGCCGGATTTTCTCATGTGGCCCACAGGCATGACCACAAGCTGTGTAATCATGTATGCACAGACAACCCCTCTCACTGCTGGAATGCGAGCCAGAGGCATTGTTTGCCCACAGTGAGGACCAAGTTCACGTGAAAGAAATGTCTGCAAGATCCTACTGGATCCACAAGCCAAGCTAGGTGTTTAGGAAAGTAGTGTTTGCCCATCTGAAACCACAGGCCTAATTGGAGAAAAAGGGGAAGGTAGTCATAGTGACTGCACCCTAAAAGATCAATATTGCTGCCAGTTGGTATTTTTTGTAGAGATCTTACAGATACTGCACAGTTAAGATGCCTTACAACTAATGTGTTGCGTTGATTAGCCCAAGACAGCCTCCTAACCTTAAAATACTAAGTACAGCTGGAAACTACCAATGTTACTAAATGGCTTAGTACTGTCTAGAGATGATTAAATGGAACTCGAGCGGAGAGGTTTTGGTAACTCTTAACAGCAAGATCTTGAGACACGATGAGGGTGAAGTGAGATACATTTAGAGAAGCACCAGAATGCAAGGTTGTGGAGGATCGAGATCCCCGAGAAAACCCTCCAACAGCGGTATCGTCCTGCACAATTCCCACTTGTGAAAATCCAGGAGTGACACCACTGGGAACAGAGCTGTGCAATATACATAAAAAATTTTTTTTATTAAATATTACAATTCTTATACGGTCAAACAATATAAAGCAATGCATTGTATATTGTGATACAAGTGATATGTAATGTTAGTAATATGCAATATTGGCATTATACAATAGCAGTATGACCCATATTTGCAATGCCAACATTTGCGATATCAAAACAATAGATTTTTCCCATATCAATATTACCTATACAGTAATATCCCGGACTTATGCGATAGGTGGGACCAAGCGATAACCGTGTAAGTCGAATTTGCGTAAGTCGGGGTTCAATTTTGCATATAAATACATATAAATTATGTTTAATTGAGACCAGAGTCTAAAGAAAACAATAATTTAGAAAAAAAATGTTTAATAAAATGTTAAATAAAACAATTTACATTGTTATGAATAAAAAAACGTAAACCGAAGTTATTTTGACGTAGAAGGCTTCATATCTTCTAACATTGTTGCCTGACGAGTTAAATTTTTCTTCTTTTCACGCAAAATTTCCTTGTAGCACGCCAATGACTTTATTATTCCCCGTTTTGTAGTAGAAATGCGCTCTTCGTTGGAGTCTATTTTTTCTAAAATTTGTAACCCCTTTTCAATTGAACTGAGGCCTTCTGTTAAGTTTGCAATCGTCATTTGATTTTCCGATTCAACTTGGTCTAACGAATCAGTTTGTTCAATATCTTGCTCATGCTCACACATTTCTATAAGCTCGTCAATTGTCAGTTCTTGATTGTGTGAATCCAGCAATTCTTGAATGTCAGCACCATCCACCTCTAAATTTAATTTTTTGGCAATATCGACTACCTCTTCAATTACACTATTGATTTGTTCAAGATCTGGTGCTGATTCTCCTTGGGTTTCGGTGGTGAAAAAGAATGGACACAGTTTTTTCCAGACGCCATTCAAAGTTTTTTGTGAAATCTCATTCCAAGATTGTCCAACAATTCTAACAGCATCTAAAACATTAAATTGCTTCCAAAAGTCTTTGACAGAAAGCTCGTTGTCTTGTCGCATAGCTTCGTGTAGATGCGCAAATGATCATCTTGTGTAGTAAGCTTTAAATGTTTTAAGGACTCCCTGGTCCGTCGGTTGAAGCAAGCTGGTGGTGTTTGGTGGCAAAAATACAACTTTCACCCGTGGGTCGAAATTAATTACAGTAGCAGGAGGGTGACGTGGTGCATTGTCAATTATTAGCATCACTTTAAATGGGATTTCTTTTAAATGACAATAATGCTCGACTTCAGGAATAAAATGATGGCCAAACAAGTCTTCAAAAACAGAACCTGCCACCCAAGCTTTTGCATTAGACTTCCATATGACGGGCAAACCAGCTTTAGATTTATTTTTTAAGGCTCTTGGATTTTCTGAGCGATAAATTAAGAGAGGTTTCAATTTACAATCACCAGCTTCATTCGCACCAACCATCACTATCAATCGATCTTTGGCGGCTTTAAAACCTGGGAAGGTTTTCTCTTCACGCGCGATAAAAGTTCTTTTAGGCATTTTCTTCCAAAAAAGACCGGTTTCGTCTACGTTGAATATGGTTTGGCTAGTGTAGCCACCTTCTTCTATGATTGTCTTGAGTTTTTCTGGATAGAAAGATGCAGCTTCTTTATCAGCGCTTGCCGCCTCTCCACTCTCTGCGATGCTATACCAATTACGACTACTTTTGAATCGGCAGAACCAGCCGTTACTAGCTTTAAACATTTCATCTTTGGCCGCCTCCCCAGCTTCTTCTCTTAGTCTCTCAAAAATCTGCTTAGCTTGAGAGCACACCGTGTTTTGATCAACAGGACAATTTTTCACTCGTACTTGATTATCACACCATAATTTTAACAATGTTTCCATCTGAGCGATAATACCATGACGTTTACGAATGATGCTTGAATTCAAAGATTGGGAATCTTTCACAGCTTCCACAACTTTTTATTTACCTTTTATAATCATTCGGACTGTTGATTCCGGTAGGTCAAATTTCTTTCCAATTCACAAATTTTAATTTTTGCTTCAAAGTCTTTGATAATATTCAGTTTACACTCCAAAGAAAGTGATTTTCTTTTCTCGTTTGATTCAAATTACTCATTTTTTGTTCTTTTGGATAACATAATTAGAGTTAACAATAAAACGTACTGCGTACGTAAAACAATTCCACGCAAAACACGTTCAAACCTATCGTAAACCGAACACTGACTGGGCAGGGTGGGAGAGCCGAGGCGCGCGGCGCTCAAAAAGAAAAACCGCATATCTCCGAATTTGCGTAAAACGGGGTAGCGTAAGTCGGGGTATTACTGTATTTGCAATGCCAATATTTGCTGTACTGTCCCAAAAACGTGTTCATCCTTTTTTTAATAGCTGTACCTTATCAACATCTCAACCAGAAAAGAATAATGAACGATATAGAACTCTTTGCCACTTGAACTACCCTGACATTACATGTGGCACAACAGTAACAAATAGTTCATGAAGTGAGTACTAGTGGGCTCTGAACATGGCGAACATTAGCAAACATGCCTTTTCATTGTGCTTGTGCATGTGGATAACAGGTGACATGTATGTTTAACAGTGATTAAATGTCTATTGGGTTGTGTTTGGGAGTCTGTTAAGTTGGATTCATCTCCCTTTAGATGGCTATGTAGGCCCTAATAAAATATTTCCTATGATTTACATGGGAATACAAATTTTTGCCAGAAAAAGTAAAAACCAACTATGCTAGCCTCCACATTTTTGTTCTTATTCCATTAAGTGTAATAATAAAATAATTTAAATTAAAAAAAAGTTTCTTCTTTTTTTAAGAACTTGCCTGCTCTATTTACATTTAAGAGGTAGAAGAAATTTATAATAATACAAGCGTAATGACATGTATGTATTCAAAAATGTCTTGCAGATCTGTACAGTACAGCAACAGAAGCAGAAATGCTGCAATCCTGTTAAACGCCTTGCATGTAAGAGCAACAGGGTGCTAGGCACGCACATTAGAGTCACTTTTTTCATTCCATTTCTATGCCTCAGACATTCAAAACAGTTTCTAGTGCACACACTTCTAAACCCCTCTACCGCCACAAGGGGTAACACATTTACACCACTCCTATATTTGTGAGTATATTTTTTGTATCTATTATTAGTTCTAAAAAAGTACTCAAAACTTTGAATTACAGGCATATTTAAAGGGAAATCAAGAAGCCAACGTATGTCTTATTTATTTCAGGATTTGTTAGTGGGGTAGTTTTGTTACCGCTTTTGCAATAACAGGTCTCAGATTATTTGCTTTATTTTTTACTTATATTTGTTGAATTTCTATGTAAAAAAAAAAATTTTCTAGGCAATACCAAAAGATGCTTATAGTTATTTACATAAATTACCAACCAGTAGTTACCTGAAGCAAACAAATTTTTTCTTTGTGTTGGAATTTATTCTCCAAAAGTGGTGTTAGCACTGTTTTAACATGTTGTAGGCTTCTACATATACCTAGTAAACAAAATTCGAAAAATATATAGTGTTTAAGAGTTTAAAAATCTATTTACTACTGATAACCCACATAACTTGTGTTATGAAGATAGGGAAATTTGTAACTTATGGTATGTCAAAGAAAGTGATTCTGAAGATAATTTTTAAACTTTTGAAGATGTGAGTGATATAGTAGTAACTGGAATGACAGAAGCTAATAGACAAAGTGATTGTGAAAGTGAAAGAGAAGCAGAGCGAGAGAGAGTTGCACATATATTCACACACATCCAAAAGCAGTATGAATTGGTCACCAACACCTCTATGTAAAGAGTGGAAACCAACCTGTAACATTGTAAGATATAAACTTTATATCATAGGTGCAAGAAAAGATTAAATTATTCTCTCTTTTTCTGCCTCCAGAGATGTCTGATGTAATTTTTAGATGCACAAATGCCAAAGGTAATGTTTAGCGTCATGTGTGTTGCGTTTGTTGACATGTACCAAGTTTCAGTTAAAGGTTTTTGTATTTCCTGGGTCCGATGCTGTAACCCGTACATTACCAACTGTGGCACTGTTATTGGCAGTTGTCATTTAAAGATGGCGTGCGAATAGTGACTGACGCGCAGCTGCCACTAACTTTGTCGAATATAATTGAGTAATTTTCTGTCCAATTAAACATTTGGTCTTCCGGGCGCCGCATTGTAAAAGTGACCATGGAAATTACGGTAGTTTCGTTCCGTGTTCAGTTTTCGGTTCGCAAAAAGTGATTTCGTGCCAACACGTTTCATGCAGTGCTGCGGTATGAACTACACAATTTGTGTTAAAAAAGGGCACACTACTTGCATTGCTTCGAATTTGAGAGATTCAAAAACGTTTTTTTGTGTTTGAGAAAGTGAGTGGCTGGAACAGCAAATTTGTAAAAATCGGAATATGTTTGTCTACCAAGTGGATGCCGTGGTTCGTGAATATGTGAACTACAGTTAGTTAGTGCCAACAATTATGTACATCAAAACGTGAACATATTACAAGTGTTCGTTGACGTTTTTTTGTTGATCTTCGTGCGTGACGAGGTTAAATGACTCTGGGTTCATGTGCATTTTGAGGTTAATATCAATGCACAGTTATTAAAATGACTTCCAAAATACTTGTGGCTCGTCTACGGTTGGATCGTGCCGAAAACCATATGCAAAGGTTCTTTAGCATTTGTAGGAGAAATTGACTACCTTGATGCAGACATTCATCGTAAATATCTGGAAGATTTTGACGATTTGTATTATAACACAATCACCATTGCCGAGTCATCTGTGGAGGAAAAACACCCATCATTGGCGTTTACATCGAGGGTAGTGCTGCCTATACTAAAGCTGCCAACATTCAGTGGTGATAGTAGGCAGTGGCAGAACTTTACTAATTTATTTGATACATTAGTTGCTCAAAACTGTTCGTAAAACAATGTGGAAAAACTGTTGTATTTGAAGTCGTCAGTAGGGGAACCACTGTCAATAATACAGTCTCGTCCACTCACCACAGATAACTATGAGGTAGCTTGGACCTTACTTGGTTATTGTCTCTCATATTGATGCACTTGTTAATGCACCTCACATAACCTCAAGTAACCCTTCAAGTCTGCTGCAGTTGTTAGCCACAATTCATGAACATACCGCTGCAGTAAATGTTTTGAATGTGTCGGTTGAAACTTGGGACCCACTTTTGTTACATCTGTTTGAAGGGAAGCTGGATCTGAACCTTATAAAGGAATGAGAGCTCACTATTGTTGATCCAACAACATTGCCCACACTCGCTCAGTTCCTTACTTTTCATGAACGTATGGTTGGATGGCTGAAGGGCAGAAGTACAAGAATTCACAGAAATAAATGTATTCCTTCACATGTCACACAGTTATTGGTCGCATGTGCCGGAGAGGAATCGACACAGTGTGAACTGTGTCAAGGCTCTCTCACATTGTCTAAATGTTAACAGTTTCCTGATCTTTCACCGGGATGACGATTTAAAAAGGAACTGTCTCTCAAAGACGAAGTTCCGCAAGTGTAACTTGAGACAATATACCCCGTTACATTTCGACAAGGACACTCCCTCTGAAACTTAAGAAATATCAATCCATGTAAATAGAGATAGCATTTACCATTACAATGGTCAGAACCAGGAAACCTGGACATTTAAAGCATGCATCTGTTTGTTCGCCTGTCTTGCCTTAAAAGCACTCCATTTAGAATTGGTTTATCTCGGTACCGACACATTTCTGGCTGCACTGCGAAGATTCGTGGCATGTCGTGGGTGGTGTAAAGATCTCTACAGTGACTGCGGGGCAAACTTTGTTGGTGCTAGCAACCAGCTGAAGGAAATTTATACTTTCCTACTCAGCACAAGCAAAGATGAGACTTTCAAACAAGCATTATGCAGGCAACAAATCACTTGGCGCTTCAACCCACATCGAGCCCCTCACTTAGGACTGTGGGAAGCTGGTGTCAAGGCAGTCAAATCACACCTAACCAAGGTTGTTGGCAAGCAATTGCTGAGTTATGACGAGTTCTACACTGTGCTCACACACGTGGAGGCAGTTATGAACTCGCGACTATTGTGTGCTCTGTCTACACATCCTTTGAACCCCAAGCCATTTTTAACATTAAGTCCACCTCGGATACTTCCAAAAGAGGATGCGACTACAGTTCCAGCTATTCGTCTTTCAAGGTGGACACTTTTCCAGCAACTTCATCAATCTTTTTGGTCATGTTGGCAAAACAATTATCTTCATCAGCTGCAAATTCAGGGCAAGTGGATGAAAGATGCACCTAACCCGCAAGGGGACACACTTGTCCTTGTTCAAAAACCTAACATGCAAACTATGAACTGGTGTCTGGGTCGTGTTGTGAAAACATTCCCTGGCCCTGATGGTGTTGTGCATGTGGTTCAGGTGTTCACCTCATCAGGAACCATTACCAGACCAGTTAAGCTATGCCTCTTGCCAGTGAATTAGTTGAAATATAATATTTCAAGGCGGGCAGGATGTTTAGCATTATGTGTGTGGTGTTTGTCGACATGTACCAAAGTTTTAGTTGAAAGTTTTTGTATTTCCCGGGTCCAGTGCTGTAACCTGTACATTACCGACTGTGGCCCTGCGATCTGCAGTCGTTTAAAGATGGCCTGTGAACTATCGACGGGCACGCAGCCACAACAAACATAGAAAATTGTTGGGTAATTTTCCGTCCAATTAAACAGGTAAACTTAACTTAACTTTTCTTGAATGTGGTGCAAAATGTGCCTGGCCTTAGGAATGAAGCCTGTACAGCCAGAAATACAATCTCCAAAAAGTAGTAACTCGTGAACAAACACAACCGCAAAATCATCAAAAAATGAAAAATCCAAAACAAAAAATCTTGCAAACATTTGAGGTGTTTCGCACACACACAACTGCGTCACACCCACGACGCCTAGACCCAAAAATCTGAACAGTCTTATACTGTGGATACAGAAGAACTATAAAAGGTAAACAAATATTTGAGACATAATAAAGTACATCCAGAGGATTCCAAAGAATGGAAAGAAGTGAACGCCCAGGAAACGGCAGCTTTTATTGCATTACTTATAGCTGCTGAAACCAAACAACTATTACAGAATTATAGACCAGCTATCCAGTTATTTGCAATACATTTTTTACTGCGACAATGTCACAAAGCAGATTTCTATTACCTATGAATTGTTGACATTTGATGACAAAAGTCACGAGGTGCACTCAGAGAGTCTGGTGATTTGTTGTAAGCAATAAGAGATGCATTTGATATTTTTATAAATGCCAGCATTCAAATATACAGCGCAAATGAAAATTTAGCAGTCGAAAAAATTTGGAAATGTTCAGACTCTATAAATGATTGTGTGAGCAATTTTCAGGTGTATACCTCTGTAGGCAACAATCAATATGAATAGAACCAAGGAATGAAAGTTGTGATGGACATGGTGGAACAGTAAATTTACTCTGTCAGGGGTGTCGCAACAGGCCACTTCTTTACTTCCATCCCTCTTGCTGAAGTCTTGCTTTGAAAGAAACTAATGCTTGTTGGCTCAGTGCTTCCTAATAAGAGAAATTCCTAAAGAGTTTCTACCAAATTCGCAAAGGAAAGCCATCATTAATATTCCAATTTACGAAATAAATAACTTTTCTTATGTACAGAAAAAGGAAGGCAGTTGTGCTTTTATCAACATGTCACAATGCCACAGTACATGAAAATGAAGACAAAAAGGCTAATGTAATAGAACATTACAAATGCACACAACAAAACCAATGGAGAGATGGACATGGGGGGNATAAAGTAATATAGCTGTGTGCTAACGGCAAACTGGTGGGACCAGAGTCACTTTTTGGAAGCCATTGATATCGCAGCACTCAATGCATACATTCTGTGAGAGAATCACCCAGATTGGTAGAAACACAACCCTATGAAGAGAAGATGCTTCGTTCATGAACTGACAATTGCAGTTTACTTTGTGTAAGAAAAAAATGTACTATGTGAAATTTACATTTTTCAATTTTTCTGTGCCAAATATGAACATCAAAATAGTAAACCGTAGGTTCTCAGTAAATTTCACACACAGAAAATACAAAGATTTAGTCTAGTATCAAAAAGACAAAAATGTTGTTTCTGTGAACACACTTCTTTAAAATAAGTGTACACACTAACGTTCAATGGTTAAAGTACAATGACAATAAATAATGTTAAAAGATCAACAGTCCTGTTCGTGACTCTGTGGCCGAGATGACAGGGTGATGGTTATTTTATCATGGAAGGGGTTTTGTGTTCACTCCCAATTGTGTTTAGTACAATTTACTAAGCTTATATATGTATGCAGTTGTTCTGATAGCTTTGCAAGTAATAAAAGCAAAACATTTATGCAACTGGAATAGTGAATATAAAATAGAAATCTAATTAGGTAACCCACAAATTCATTCATAATATTAAATATTTTTTAATCATCTCTTGTTCAAAGATGAGAAAAAATATTGAGAATCTCTATAGATGGAAGGATTAAGTTTGAAGACAGATCTGACTGAAATTTAACTTAGAAATATAAAAATAAAGCCAGATTATATAACTACTACGCAGAACTGGAACTCAAGAGTATGTGTGTTATACACAGAAAAATTAGTTGTAAGAGGAGGTGGAAGGAGAGAGATTCGCACAAGGCGGAACTTCAGTTAGCACTGGCACTGGTCAAGATATTCCAGTCTTTGAATTTTATAAAGTAAAAGCATATATTTTCAAATTTCTTCAAAAATAATTTTATTGAATACGTACATTTATACATTGATAATTTAACAATATTTGTACATATCACAGTGTATATTAAGCTACAATACAAAGACATTTCATCCTCTGTAAAAACAGATTAATACATCCCTTCTCAGGCATTAAGTTTCAACATTTTACACTATTTTCTAAGGTCGCATACTGCTTTGTCCAATTGTGTTTCGAGACTATGCAAAAGGAACAGGCAGGACGCAGCACACACACACTTCTACATTAAACTATTTGGTCAACAGTTTAGTACAACATTATTTGTATTATGTGAGGCAAACAACACCACAAAAGTGTGCACATTTGTGTTTGTACCAGCAGCAAACATGAAACGAAAAATTCATAACAATTGCTGTTACATAACACAAAAGGAAAATCGCAGATTACATTTCAGAGTAATTTAAAGTCCCACACTTACTTTGTAATTCCTGCTATGAGGCACTGTACAACAGTTAGGTATATACAACAAATTTTACATTAATCACCATGCAAATTACAAAAACTTCGCAAAAAAAAAAATAGTTTTTATGTTTTGGTGCACACAAAATTAGTGATCAAAGATGCAAAGCTGACCAATCACAGACAAGCTGCTGTTGCCATAAATAACTACTGCACTTTATTATCACGTGTTTCAATTAAATTTAATGTAGAATAATGCTGGCTAGCAATTCGAACACTGAAACTTCATTTTCATGAAAATATTTTTACTGCTTCAGTATCATACAAAATTGTTATCGACAATGTATTCAAACCTATGCCATCCACAGATTAATTCTGAAACATTATATTTCCCAAAATAAGAAATTTATTTTTATAATACCATTTTTTTTTTTGCCAGTTCACCAAATATGTAATTTATTTTACATCTCATCACTTGCATATCATGCTATTACACTGTAAATGGGTTACACATTCTGTAACTGCACCTGGTGCCAACTTGATTTATTCATAGCAATGACTTTTTGTGTGATTTGGGCAGCCTCAAAACTTTTTAGCAAAATCTATTTAGTATGAATGGCACTGTAGCAGTATGTGTTGAATGAACGTATGGCTCATCTTGCTAATTTAATCGCTGAACCCTATACGAATGCGTTACAGTATAATGAAAACTGCAGAAAGCTGCAGAGCGCGCAATCGTTTCATACAGCATTACAGACACTATAGTATTTCACAGAAAGCTAAATGCAATGTTGCTGTATGACATTAAGTATTTTATCATGGAGCATTCACAGTATAATAAATTGTCAATCTGTATAAACTAACCTCGCATGATGAGCCAGTCTGCACTGAAGTTCTCACAGAAAAAACCAACAGCTGTTAAGTACGTACTTGAAATTTTCTTTTGAAAATATACTCATTACAAATAAAACATTAAAAACCATACCTAGTTAATAATACAATTTAGGCTACACCTTAAAAAAATATTTTATTTTCTTGAAAATGTTCCAGATAATTTCTTTTTTCTATTCAACTACATTTGGTAGCAAATGATTTGTGCAAATTCAGCCTAATACCATCGTACTTGAAGACCACTTGGTACATATTATGCAATTATATTTAAATAGCTTTGCAAAATTTCTTTGGCATTAAATTTGCTAAATTTAAATTTAAACATTATTGTACACAATAAGATAAAATGACAAATTCAATGGGAACAATTAACCACATCAAATTTATGGATAAATGTTAACCACCTTTGTATCACAGGAGTATCGGAGGTTCACAAAAATGTTCCAGCATCAAGTCTGATATTTACACATTCAGTGAAATTGGAATTCTTTACTTCCATTGCCACACACTACTACAAATGTAATATTTTTTACACTCTGGTTAGCGCTTGGTTAGGAGTTTTACTGTGAAACTGAATATAGGCTGTTCACTGTAAAGTGAGCACTTTGCAGGCCCTAGTTACTTTTTGTTTCAGCCATTTTTTTTTATCCTTTAACCACCTTCTTAAATAAACATTGCCATATAGGTAATAAACACAGTGTGTAGAGTAACCTATACATACATACATACAGAGTAGCCCAACTCTCGCCAGGCCATTTTGTTGGTACAACGTCACAAGCTCCAATACATTTATACAGAAGATATGCACATTTCAAAAGTCAATAATCCTCCTTTTAAGTCTTAGAAGACCTATCACAGTGGTAGGGAGTCTGCGAAGAGACGCGTGGAATTATTGCAATATAAATGTAGGTTTAGTAAATATGGCAACTCTTAAGGGTGTTTGGCGCAAAATTTGAATGCATTGTATTCACACTGAAAAATTAATTTACAGCTTTGAGAACATTAACGAATTCAAGCCCATGTTGATGCTGTCATGCCAGTTGATATTGATAATTTCTTTATCTTCTGAAAGTTTAGTAAGAGTTACATTATGTATGCATCTTGATATCGCTGTATAATGTTTGCAACCAAAATCCCTTTTTCATAAACTTAATAATTTTTGTCCCTTAAGTAAAAAAGTAAAAAATAACTAGAAGTGCAAAAAATGTTAAAAAAAAAATTATTTCTGGTTTTATTAGTTTAGTCGTCAGCTGATGCAGTATGCAGATAGAAATTTAAGTAAAAAATTTTGATAAGCATAATACATTACAAAATTTTCCATAAAACATTTTAGAACAATAATACATATTGCTTGTTACATTTTTATTAAAAACATAACGAAGTAACTGAAATGTGTGAAATTACAGTAGTTAGGTTATGATTTATCAGTTGTGTCATGTATTTAAGTATTGCAAGATAAATAAGGCAAATAAATATTTAACTCTGACATTTTAAAAATAAATAATGGTCCTTGGCAGTTGAGGATCTTGCCCAAGAATGGTAATTAGATATTTGAAACTGCCCGAAACCAAGTTTATAGGTTATGATAGGAGTGTGCTTTAGTACGATGGCCAATTGATATTGTTATAAATATTACTATATTAAAAATTCCTATTACTTTTATCTTATTTATAAAAATTTACTTGGTATGAAAATAAATTTGATATACATTGAAATTTTATTAACTATTTATTATGTTTTGTATTTTATTTTCTTCACTTGTTCTTTGGAGTTTACTTGTGGGAGAGAATAATCTCAGATTTTGCAACAGATACAAAAAAAATTAAGTATATACTGTATACAAAAGGACATTTGCAGTAACTAGATACAACAGCTTAATAATTATTATTTATTTATATATTTATAGAGCAAAATAATTTACGATAATTAAAAAAAAAACTATAAATTGGTAAGCTTACTAATTTTCTTATGGAAACGCATGCCTGCAACAATGTCCGGGCAAATGCAATCAAAAAGGTCTTTTAAAACCTCCTTGCTTTGACATCATACCACCAATGCAGCAAAGCTGCCTTCAATTGGCTACTTTCGCCCCATAAACAAAGAACAGGGCGAGAGTACTCTGTATTTATAGGTTACTAGTGTGTAGAATACACCGCACTCAGAAGTTAACATCTAAAGCTAAAATAAAATATCTTTATTAGGAGACATTACAAATGTACAAAAACTATCATGTGATTTGAAAATAACAGCACCTAATTATGTATACTACAATATAAGCAAATATAAATGCTTTGTTTTTGAGGACAGTGTATTAGTTTTGCAAGCTACAAAATTAAATTTCTAACACACACACTTGTTCACAAATTCAAAGCAATAAAAACATTCTTGTTGTACTGTACTAAAACATCTGTACTTTACAAATTTGACTGCACCATAAATATGAATAATTTAATGATTTTGATTATTTAATGTTATATGGTATTAAGATTCAGATGACTGTGAAAAAGATTGCTTGTAACTTTAATCTCGTCACATTAGAATTCTGAATCTGAATTTACACCGAGTCAACTTGATCACACAGAATTTGCTACACCAAACTGACCAGAGGACCGAAGATAAGTATGATCTTTTAACTGCTGAAGCAGCACACAGAAAAGAAAGTTGTCCATGGTGGCTTTGGGTGAGTAGGTGGTAGTGTTCTGATGATCTACGCATGGGTCCAGTGACAACCATTCACCATTTTGTTTTGTGAAAAAAAAAAAGTTTTAATTATTCTGTAGCTGTTTAGTATTCCTGTAAGGATTGTATGTTAGATGTTACAGTAAGAGTTATGCTTCTCAACCCCTTTATTGTAATCAATGCCAGTGACAGCTACCACCTGCCGAGCGGTAGTCTAAGGCTACCAACTGCATATTTTTAGCGAATCATGCGAATGTCTGTCGAATGTATGTCTCCTTCCCCCTAATAACTTTGAAACCTATGGACAGATCACCTAACTTGGCATACGTACAGTAAGGATGCCCGACTTTTATAGTTTTCAACCACACCATGTGCGTGTTAACAAAAAGGAAGCCATTTTAAAATTTAGATTGCAATTTTTTTTTACTTTCACTGACGTGTCCCCAAAACCTGCCATGCCTTCACAGTTCTGTCAGCCCTCCAGCATGCATCACATCTTGGGAACCATTTAACCAATTCAGACATCATTTTGTATTTTGACAGTTTATCATGCAAATATGAAATTTAATGAGATATACTAACCCGCTATTTTGGAAGCTAGCACTACATGAGAAAATAAAGCTTGTACGTCATACTTCTTAAACTACCCAATAGATTCCTATCAAATTTTGCAGGTATGTTAACTAATATTATAATATAATATATGTGTGGTTTCTTCACACTTTTTGAATCAAACCTTTGAAAAAACACCCCGAGAATTACGCATTTGGTTGTTTCCCAAATGTGTTTTGTATCGCAAGCATTTTATATTTGTGTTAACATAAAAGTAACTTATTTTTTTGTAAAATTTACCTTTTTGGTTATTTTGGTAGAGCTGCAATTATTTGTGAAACTTTATTAACATATATGTATATGATTTACTTCCAATAGCTACAGCTACGGTTATAGCTAAACATGATTTCACGCCTTTTGGCATCAGCTGTCAGTGTAACATGCGAGAGTGGTTGTCTAAATAGTATAGTGTGAGTGCGCACGAGAGGGCAAAATAGTGCTCTCACTAGATTGTGTAAAAGATGGCTCTCCCAAAAGAATGCTTTTTAAATTGAGACACAGCATTACAGAAGGACCTGCTTTATCTAATTTACTAATGTGGGAAAGTAGGCTAATTAATTACATTAGTAACTTATTTTTGCAACTTAATTGTTAGCTTACAAAAAAAATTCTTGCTCTGTGGGACCAAGTAAAGTTAAAATTAGGGTTTCACAATACAGAAATATGCATAACAAGACTCAAAATGACAAAACCTTTAAACCACTTTTGCACAAACTAGGTGCTTGGCCCAGCCTCATCACCACTCAAGTGCGACACCTTGCATGCAATAGCTGTCTCAATCCTCAGAGGCAAACAGTCAAGACGTGCTCCACTGACGCAGCACTTCTCCTTGTGACCCAAACCACTATAAAGCTCCAGTTTGGTGCCACTTGGCACATCTACTTCATCATCCTGAGACTTCTCATTGATTCAGAACACCCAAAGGTCCCGGTGGAAGCCTATCACACCTCCTAGCGTCTTTTCACCATAGAATTGCTTGCGTAATCACTTTTTCATCTTGTTGTTAAAACGAGTTTCCCTCTACACTTTCTCCAGCATGCAGAGATTCATCATCCAGCACTAAAAAAACCAATGGAACAATGTGCTACAGGAAAATCAAGCACAAAGCAATCAGCGTAGCTTATGACACTTGAAGATTTCAGTGTTTTCCACTAAAAAAAACAACACACTCTTTGTGTACAGTCAGGGACTATGCAAATGTTTGATACCAATCCATTCTCTTAGATCCAGATTCAATCATGGTGAAATTCAGGCTCTTAAGGCCCCTAAGACAACTGTGCAATGGTCCACTGCCTTTCCTATAAGCCCCAATGTCCGATACGATAGATGTAGGAGTCAAACAGATAAGAGCGTAAACCAGAAATGGGAGCCAACACTACTCATTGCTGTACGAGGATACCAGCATATACTTGGCACATCAACGATCATGGTTTTGCTACAGACCTGTTTGTTTCTACGAAAGTAGCATTCAAATGAAATGAAATTCTGTAAAACCTAACACGTGTTGCAGAGGCTGTAATGATTTACACCTTCACGTATGCAGGATCATGTCATTTCAAGAAATTCATCCTGAAATGGTTATTATATACTGTACACCAGGTGCCAACTCGGTGAGGAAAAGTTGACTCTCCCCGAGGGCTTGACTTGTGCAATGTACTTTTAACCAAATTGACATTTCCCAACCTTTATGGAGAACTGGAAAGTGTAGGTATGTAGAAAATTGGAAAAATTATCCAATTATCATGAAGAAACCTACATTTAGTTGAGAATTTTTTAAACACACATTAACATTTATTTTTTAAACAAATAAAATTAATTAGTTGTGGAAAAAAAATAACGCCTACTTTTTCTGTTTTTTAATTATGCTGAAACACCAGTGCATTCTATTGCAGATGGACAGAAGGGTCTAGAAGAAATTACTGTCATGCGCCTACCTAAGTGACTTGCACAAACAAATATTTGTGCTTCATACTTGACCAGAACCATCCCGCCTACCAGACTTTAGATGAGATACTATGGTTTACTTCACTACATTTTTGCTCAGGGTTTAACCTACCTTCTTGCTGAGGATTACATGCTAACTGCTAGATAATCTTGTCAGTTTGGCTAACCTAATTTGTGGTGTAAATTTTATTTCTAAAGGTTAAAAACTTGTCAAAAATATAGCAATATTGTTTTGTTTACGACTGTTATTCTGCAAAAACAATGAGAAAAAAAGGATTTGTTGATTTTTTAGTCTTTATCACATCATCAGCTCTCAAGACCATGTTAACAGCCATCCAAATTCCTCGACTCAACTCAACTTTACCACACCTACAAAATCTTGAGATAAAAATATTAGCATTAATGAAGTTCCTTTCAAAAACATGCCTTTGTTGGGCGTATGACAGCTCTGCACCTGTTTTCCCCCCAGCACTACAATTTTGTTTAATTTAAGTTTGACATGGATAGCATTTTTTTCATTGTGTACTGTGACTTTCTGAAAGAGTTACATATTAGCAGAGGTGTAACCAGATTTAATAGAAAATAATGCGAAAAACACTGAGATCTAAACAATTTTTGGCTTTCCTAGACAATACTCTACAGGGGTCCATCAACTGAAATCCGATCCAGATATTTTCTTTAATTTCACCTCTCACTGCAATCTTTTAGGCCAGTTTCACCACAAACTCGTTGAAGAAGAGTTTAAGCCTGAGTTAAATACAATTACTGGCTTACTACATTTCACACCGTCAAAAACGTGATTAAATTCAATTATCTTTAGTTAAAGTTTAAACACCCATTTTTGGCCATGCAACTTCTTAAACCCTACTTAAAATGGAAATATGGCTGCCTACGTGATATTTTGAAGGTTATGAGAAAATACATGGCAGAACGCTTTGTTGTGATAACAATATTAATTTCAGTTAATGTGATGTGGTTTTCTTTGGTTTTTCTTACAACTACACAGCAAACAAATAGGCATCGATCACAGGTGTCATTTTTTGAGTGGCTGAAGCTGCATGCTATTCCCAAATGGAGGTCATACTGTGTGAGGAAAAATTATTATTTCAATATTTTTCTTTTCATTAACACTTAGTCTTTGCGTCCTGTGCATATTACTGATGTGGACAAAAATAAGTAAGGGGGGTTTTTGTCTAGAAATACTAAGTGCTTTGATACAACTTGCAGATTGAGGTGCCATAGCTGATTTTAAGGCCTATTATTTATGACGCGCCTTTTGAGCAGCTGCTAGTAGCTACAGATGTTAAAGACAAAGCTAGTATAAAACAACTATACCATAAAAGAATACCGGCACAGCTTAAATACGTATTCTACTGATAATTACGAAAATTAGTAAGGAATGGAATAAGTTTTTTATGAATGCCTAAATTTGTTGTAGCATAAACTGTGGCCAGATGCTGTGACAAATATACCTAAAAGGTTCCAATGATGTTTTGCTTATCACTCTACACAAGGATATTCTCAATGTAGCAATGATGCAGGAATCCAGGATCTTCAACCCAGTGACAGAGCTGCGAGGGCTTGCAAGATCCACATTCGGACCCAGGCAGCAATGGAAAAAAGTCTACTGTGCAACACAAATGCACGACAAAATTAATTTCTGCTGCATTCTGCCTCACCAAAGGAGGCCTTTAAATGCTAGCCAGATAAAACTTTGATGATGGAAGTAGCAGTCTAGTCCACGGAAACCTAATTGAGAGTATTGCTTGTTATTAAATTTTAAAGGAGAAGAAGCATGCAGTCAAACAGCCCACCCATTTTATAATTTTTTTCAGCCAGTAGCTGCCTTTACTTGTGCAGAGGGAAGGAAACAGGAAAAAATTAGCACTAATCCAGTCATATCCACGAGTGAGAATTAGTGTGCTGCTCAACAGCCAATTTTAGAGACTTTTGATGTGTGACACTATTCTTTATGTACATAGGATTTGTAAAATTTTGAAATGTTAGTTTTATCCATTGATGTCCAATATTTAACTATGAACAAACAGTTTTGTAAAAGTGTACTTTTCACCAGGATGGTGTATTTTTGTGTGTAGAGCACATTAAATGCATCATTGATGGTAATCAGTGCTACATAACCATTGCAAGACTTCAATCAGCAATGAGTCATTACTTTCAATGTGACTGCTCGTATCTACAACTCTTACACATATATAGGAAACATGCAAGTTTTAGTACGTCATGTCTGGTTTTTACCACAGGTCCTGAATTAAAAACCCATTGAAATGTGAGGAATCATTTGACAAAAAAATTACATCAAACATTTTTTCTAATTCAAAAAAAAATGTTTCAAGACAACCAAAAAATTTTGTTTTTAAAAATAAATGCATCAATAACATCTCTTTTACAAAATAAATTGTAAAGTCGTATAGGACTCTGAAAGCTTTCCTCCATGAATCTGTTTTCGTTTTGTTGATGTCAAACTGTGACAAATTAAAAAAAATGTATTCAAAAAATATTTGTTTGTTGTCTTCCACAAATATTATTTGTATTTTTATTTTACAATACATATTATCTGAGCTAGGATAAAAAGTTTGGTATATAAGATTTTTTGGTTGAGCTGAAATGTAATCCTGAAGACTTAATATTGATTCTTATGTATTCTATTAATATATTAGTTTTAAGAACATAACTATAACATTAAGGACTTACTGTAAATGTATCATACAAAACTGAGAACAGCAATACAAAGGTATTTCAATTACAAAAAATTTAAGTACTGTACAGCTGTAAAAATTACCTTAGACATCATACCTTAAAACAGAAATGACTTAAGTAATTTTCATTTGAAATTGATAAACTTGTTTAGTACCATGAAACATGAGTAAGTTCCTCGCCAATGAAATGAAAAAGCAAAGAACCAGAACTTTCTGTCACACTCAATGTAAAAATTCACTAACAATTTAACTACTGGTTTAAGTAGCACGTCCCACCTTTCTAGGTAATATCACGCTTCTCTTTCCAGCACCGCATACTGAACAGCATCATGAACAGTCGCAAAAAGAAACGAGTCGGAGAAGTCAAAGAAGAAGTCGCAGTGAATCAGTTTCTCGTACACTGTCGCTGAAAACAATCAATATGCAACAAGGTCAAAGTGGGTGAAAGAATGTTATCTAGGTTTAGTATTAGTCGTTATGCAAGTAAGATCTCTGACAACATGGTCAGGATAGAGGCCAAGATGCCAAATAAAGCCAGTTAAGGGAGTAAAAATGACAGTCATTTGGAGTAACTTTGTTCCAGCAACAACCAGGGAAATTTTGTACCATCTGCATAGTTTAATTTCAAATGAAGTGCTACACATTACCATGTTTTTTATAAATACAACTGTCAGCCGTTAAATTTATATCCACGCAGGGGTTGTAAAGTTGTTTTAAATGAAAAACTATGGTACAACGTTCAGCCTTATTTGGTAAAAAAGTTACTCCAAATGACTTTCTTTTCCCCGACTTACACACACATCTAATGATCTGGTGTCACTAGCTGATCACAACAAGAGAGAATCATCAATCCACATGAGTTTGCAATACTTGACATAGCAGTTGAAAAGTTTGAGTACTCCAGGTATAAGAAATACAACTGGCACTTGCTGCATACTACCGATTATTTACTATCTTGGATGTCAAGATCGTCTCTCTAAAATATTTCATTTCACTTTTTCGTTAAGGTTGCAAGTAGGTTGCTAGGCTACCAAAAATATATAAAAGGACAGGAATTCAAGTACACTCAGTGTAATTTTCCATGCGGTTGCGCGACCGTAACGTTTCACTGGCTGGGCCAGCTTCATCAAGCAGCGAGTTGTAGGACACTGCAGTATGGTGGAAGGCCACTGCTGGTAGTAAACCAGCGGCCAGGTGGCGAACTAGGGTGGGGCGAGAAAACTGAAAACTTGCCGGCTTAGCTGATGTGTGTGGTTTAGAGTTGTGATTATCTTATGTTGAGGTCTGCCCGGATTTTGTTATAAATTGGTGAGCTAATTCCCAGCATCTGAGTTTTGAGCTATTGCTTGAAGGTGGCAGGGCTCTCACAACTCTGGTACTGTAACAGTAATCAAAATCTGGTTCATCTTGTAGGTTATTTATGTGATCAGCTATGGCTTGTTTAGTGTCTGCTTTGTGGCCATTCATTCTCTGCCCGAGTGTGTTGGTGGGGACACAGATGTATTCTGCATTACAGTGTTGGTACTGTGGCTGATACATAAGATTTTCTGTTGCACAGTTCTAGCTAGTTTCCTTGGCAGATTTTTGTACTGGAAGAAAAATTTGATTGCTGACCCTTGTGTTTTTAATTGAAGTGATATTGGATGTGGTGAGTGCATAGCTAAGGCTATAAACAAACTTGAGCACAAAGTGCTGCTGTCAACAGTAAAGGAAGAGAGTGGCTACAACAGGATACTTGCAGCAAACCAATATGCCAACAACATTTGGTGGGAATATACTGCTAGGATACTAATTATATTTTTAAAAAAAGATACGAAATAAATACTTGCAAGGCTGTAGAGAGAGAGAGAAAGAGAGAGAAAGAGAAAGAGAGAAAGAGAAAGAGAGAAAAAGAGAGAGAGAAAAAGAGAGAGAGAAAAAGAGAGAGAGAAAAAGAGAGAGAGAAAAAGAGAGAGAGAAAAAGAGAGAGAGA
>NQII01001865.1:122657-187721 GCA_002778355.1 Clitarchus hookeri
AAAAAATGGGGGGAGAGAGGGAGAAAAAAATGGGGGGAGAGAGGGAGAAAAAAATGGGGGGAGAGAGGGAGAAAAAATGGGGGGAGAGAGGGAGAAAAAAATGGGGGGAGAGAGAGGGAGAACAAGGGGGGAGAGGGAGTGACTGACAACTACCTGCTACATGGTAAGTAAACCAGTGAGTAACCCCTCTGCGGCAGAGGACAGGAAAGGATCAGCCCCATGGTCACTGATGTGAGGTGCATAGCCAGCTTACAGGTGGCAGATGCCTCTTGAATGAGCAAAGTTTTTGCTGGGGGGAGAGGGAGGGGAGTTGAGGTGGCGGCTAGAATGGTAAAAAAGACATTGCCCGTGATGCATCAAGGAAAAAATGTGAAAGTTACACCTGGGTCAATCAATACAACATGAAACTACAGAAGTATTTGCACGCAAGACCATTACAATCATACGTTCCTTCCCATCTGTGGTTGTGGCTGTTTAATTCACGCCATTAAGGTCAATACATTAGTTCTGTATATGTATGCTATGTAAACGCACACAAAAATTTCTGATAGGATCAAAAAAATTAGGCTTAACGAAGAAAAATTCTTGAGAGGGTCAAATTACAGAACAGATACTTAAGTATGTTAACATACTAATAAGAGAAAAATTTTGAAAGGAAACTTTTTAAAAATGGGTTTTACTGTAATACTTATCTCTTACAGGAATTTAATTTTGTTTTTAAAGCCGTGAAGAATGTCTAGCATTACAAACCTTAGATTTGACAGGTGGTAGATTTCCCAGGAGATGATAGATTTTGTGGAGTACGTGTTCCTTATTTGCAAAGTGTAATCCACCCGCTATCTGCAGTATGACCACACCTGGCACCTCCTCTGCCTATGAACAACAAACTTAAGTCAATTTATAAAAGTAATACAGTAAAATTTTATTATAACGTGCATCAATAAAACCTCAACTTTTAAACATATTACTGAAAGTACTTTATACTGAAAGTCTTATTTTTAACCCTTTGTAATGTGAACTCCTTGGAATTATGGCACAGTTAGCACTTTCAGTAAAGAAAATGAATGTGTGCGTGTAATGAAAACAGCTACAAAAGCCTGCAAGCTACATAAATATTATTTAATTTCATTTAGTGGTGCATCTACATGACTTTACCAATTACTGATTCAATTACCGGTTATGAAACACTAAATTGGCAGAAATATATTCTATTACTGATTAAGACAGAACATTTGCAAGTTAGGAACATTCATGTTTCTCAGCAAAAAAGTTGACTAGTGATATCATAGTACAAACTATTTATTAATAGAACTGTTAAAAGAATACTGTAGCATTATTACATTCTTTACAGNGTACAAACTATTTATTAATAGAACTGTTAAAAGAATACTGTAGCATTATTACATTCTTTACAGCTTAGTACTCATAATTCACAATTCGCAAGAGAAGCTTTTTTAAGTTTTCAGGAAGCATTCTATTTCTTTTGTCTTGAATGTTTCCAGCAGAAGAAANTTTAGTACTCATAATTCGCAAGAGAAGCTTTTTTAAGTTTTCAGGAAGCATTCTATTTCTTTTGTCTTGAATGTTTCCAGCAGAAGAAAAAAATGTGTGAGAAAACAGATGTTTGGTTTCATTTTAAAAACAAAAATTATTTGTTACGTTTATATGATGCGTTGATCCTGTTCACACATTAATAAATTCATAGTACATTTTATCTGTTGTGATTAAATTTCAAAGGTTACTTAAAAACTAACGAGGTTGAAAACAACGGTTATTTAACGAAAGTATGCTCATTCTGCTCAGGAAACTTAATTATGTTTTGGTTAAGAAGTTATGTGCGTTGCTGTTCAACTGGTATTGACTTAATTGGCACAAGTAATAGTTTGAATAATAGCTGGTTAAGATTAATCTACAATATGCAATAATCACCGATTTTGATTGATCTTAATAATAATCTCTGCACCACTAATTTTTTTGTTATTTGTGACAGGTTTTGCACTTCATGTAGAAATACTCTGATATTTTTTCTAATAAGAAATACAGTTACTAATACAAAGCTGTATAAAGTACATGACAAACATGATTCTGCCAATATAAATGTTCATTGTTGTTTGAAAATGTCCTACGTTTATTTGGATATATATATTATTTTAAATAAAATCTTTTCTCACTTTTTGTAGTTTGGTTGTCAGTTTGTGTCCGAGTAATATTTAACAGTGAAAAGGCATTTTGTCAGCGTTTGCCGTAATTTTAATTTACCTCAGTTTTATTAATTTTCTTCCCATAATTTATTAATAAAGAAATTGTACTATACAGGTGGAAGGCAAACTGCCTTGCGTAAAAACACTGAGGGAATCGTGTACCAGTTTACTTGGACAGCTTTAAATGTCTTGACAAAGTATAAGATTGATCACACAAAATTGACCGACTGTGACAATGTGAGTTACATGATATTTTTCAAAGTTTTCACTGAAATAATGTACTGATTAAAGTTAATGAACAAGTTCCATTTAGGTTTGATTGAATTTGCTAGAGAAACAGCAGATTCACATTCTAATAACACGTGCATATTTTACTATCAATTTCACTAAATGAAAATATTAGACGAAATGGTAACATTTTAATGATGAAATAAACTCCTTTTATTTACCATAAAAGCAGAGCCCTACTTACAGAGTTATCATAAATCATTTACTATAAACATTAAACTTGCACAAAGGTTCCTGAACTGAAATGACTAATACGTATTTTAATTGATTAATTGTGCTGAATTTCACAAATATGTTTGTAACATTTTCTGATAAGTACATACAAAAGCATTTTTAACACTTGTACACTGGCATTTCTTAAATGGTAACAGAGTTAGGAAGAAACAAAAATTTTCCTGTTATTCCAAACTACTGTGAAATAAATAACTTGTGCAAGGCTGAAACCGCAGTGGATAAACTTCAATATACTATTGTGAGAAGTGCAAATGCCTACACTAACCGCCTGGTATCGATTGACATCCAAGTATATGTTGGTGGAGGGGACGTTACCCAGCCGGAAGACCTTGGGTCGCTGGCCCATGACTAGAACGCAGAGCAGAGAAAGGGCCATGCCTGCTCCTAGGCCATAGTCTATGTCGAGCAGCACCACGCCGAGGAAGGACGTCACCCAGACTAACCCATCAGCCGGGGAGAGCCGCCATGCCCCTGGGATCTCCTTTATCTGCATGAACATGCCCTTCAGCGAAACCACCACAATGGATGCCAGCACGCACTGCACACACAGACAGAACAACACTGTACATCATCTCAGTCAGTACATGTATGTCAACACAAACATATTGTCCTAACAGAAGTGGCACGTACACAAGCATAAGTAGGTGTAATCACCAGTAAGTACATATGCACAAAACCACCTATGCTACAGTTGTTCTGCTGTGCCCAAACCGGTAAATGGTCAGTATAAAAAACATTATGCACATTAGTGCCAAAAAACATTTGGGTACAGATACTTTCAATTTTAGGGAGGTGTGTAAAATTAGGGTATTTGAACATATTTTAAAATAAATTGCAAACAATTAAAAATACATTAATTTATTTATTGTACTAACAAAGAAACAAGAACATAGGTACTGTACCCACTTTGCACAATTGGTAGTTGTGTACATAATAGGTTATACTGTACTTTGAGTTTAAGGAAATAAATTAGTGTTCAACACATATGTCTGTTATTTTAAAATACTTTCATGGAAATATTACTATGTACAAAATAAAACTTTAAATAAATGTGTTAACAATATCAAAGTGTTTACAAATTGCGTACATCAACTGTTTTTGCCACACAACTAGTTTGGTGGATGTGTGTACAAGCAAGGTACAGAATGGCTTCAGAAAAAATATACATGTGAAAGTTACATTGGGCAGTGGCTCGAAGAATGGGCCAATCAGCAGCAGCACAAGCAGCAAGAGCAGGCACGAGACAACGCTGGCCAGCTGGGTCACCCCGCCCACCGACTCCTGGATCAGGCTGCGCGACAGTGATGCCGCAAACGGGATGCACGAGAAGAAAGAGCCAAATATATTCGAGCATCCCTGGAACAAGCAGTGCAGTTGCCAAAATATAACATAAAATGGTATAATTTACAAATGCTTTCGAACATTTGCTAAGNCTGGAACAAGCAGTGCAGTTGCCAAAATATAACATAAAATGGTATAATTTACAAATGCTTTCGAACATTTGCTAAGCATACTTAAAGTACCTTAAATTCAATGTACCTACAATGTGTCCTCTCACACTAAAAATTGAAATAGTAGGTAGGGATTAATGTCTTGACAGCAAGGTCATCAGAGACAGAACAAATTGCTCATACAAGCAGAATGGGGAAGGAATCTGCGACAGCCTGTAGTAAGGAACCATCTTGGCATTTACTTTGAGTGCTTTTTGGAAAACCATGAAAACCAGAATGGCCAGACCAGGAATAGAACCTGCAGCCCCCCTTTCAAATTCATGTCTAATGACTTACCGTTGTGCTGCCTCTATTAGTTTAGAAAATTACAGAAACACACATATTTAATTCTTTATATTGGTAATGCTGAGATTTCTTAAAAATCAAATTACTGTAATTTAAAAACTTCTACCATGCACAAAAAAAAACATTAAAACAAATTAGTTTATATCATCCATTCCCAAATAGTTTTTATTTTTCCTCTTGAGTTGCTACACAATTTTAATCGCTGCTAAAATGAAAATTTGTAATACTATCACAGCAAACTATGAGTATGTCAGCAGTTACTACAGGACCTAAATGAATAGAGCCGCTGAGAGCTAGGTTCTCAAGCCTCCATGGCGTAGGGATCTCCAAGCTCTCTTATCTGTAACTACATTTTGCACCCTCCTTATCATACTGGCTCATACCTTAAAGATGTACTGCGGTGAAAAACACATTACTTCACCAATTAGTCCGATAGCCAATTGTTCCTAACCTCAAAGTACAAAAAAACTGCAAANGGTGAAAAACACATTACTTCACCAATTAGTCCGATAGCCAATTGTTCCTAACCTCAAAGTACAAAAAAACTGCAAATAGATGATGATATCGGTAATTAAAATTATAGATGGGTTGATTCCATTATTTTTTCGGTTCCGCTTTAATCTTGGCTCTTGGAATTCGGTTCCGGTTCTTACATAGATTCCTATCTCAGTTCCAGAGTGAAGAAAACTTTGAGGCAAAAAAATTGCAAAATTTACTGGCTAATATGATAGTGCATCACATAGCAAAATGTCAACTAAATCTACAACATNGGCAAAAAAATTGCAAAATTTACTGGCTAATATGATAGTGCATCACATAGCAAAATGTCAACTAAATCTACAACAACATTGAAGCAACAGAAATATTTTATCACGTCCAAAAATTTAGATATACTGTAAGCATCTCGTGCCACAGTGANACAACATTGAAGCAACAGAAATATTTTATCACGTCCAAAAATTTAGATATACTGTAAGCATCTCGTGCCACAGTGATAGGTTACACAACTTAATGCCCTGAGATCTATTTACCTAAAAATATAAAGATAGTTTTTCTGACAGACAACATTNGATAGGTTACACAACTTAATGCCCTGAGATCTATTTACCTAAAAATATAAAGATAGTTTTTCTGACAGACAACATTTCTACGTTGAAACCAACTCCCACACAAAGCTGGAAATAGACACTTTCAAATTAACCAGTGTATATTTTTGATGGCAAATTGTTTACAGCCACAAAAAAACGAGTTGCGAAGGATGAGAACTCTCTACAAAAAGGAAATTATTTAAATTGCTGTTCTCCATGCTTTCACTAATAATATTGCAATCCATAAATTCAGTTACCAATGCACTGTTTTGTTGAACACACCCAATTCACTACCAGGTTTTACTATCCACNTGCAATCCATAAATTCAGTTACCAATGCACTGTTTTGTTGAACACACCCAATTCACTACCAGGTTTTACTATCCATGTGTATAAAAAAAGTATTGAAAGTTTCACGTGAATTCTAAAACAAATATAGTTAATTTTTTTTTTAAGCATGTACTTTTAACTAATATAGGTAAAATAATTATTACGTATTCTGGACTTGAGCAATCTGTATTGTGCTGTAAATACCTACAAATTAATCCCTGATAGTATTACATCTCTTTTATTTATGTCTTGCTTAAACTTCACAAGTAAGAGAGTGTTTAATTTTTTTTAAGCCTGTTGATTCATGCATGCAGTAAATATGTACAAAAAAGGTATGTTGGTACAGTAACATGTACCAGATTCAGATATGCTGAAAGTTATTTACAAATACAGTACTGTTTAAAAACAAAAACAAATGTAAAATAGTTCAACATGTCCAAACATGTCTTGCTGTAACCATATCAAGCTGTTGTGTTAGGAACCGAACAACCGACCTGACCCATTCCTAATTGAAATGTATTACCAGTAGTCACGTTATAAGCCTTCAATTTGTTGCTTTTTTAAAATATAAGTCTACAAACTAATTTGGCACACACTAAAAAAAACCCAACAGTATCAGAGTCAACATGTATGGGAAAAAGTAAGGAGCATTTAAGCTATATTAGCGTATGAAAGCAGGCAGGTCAGATCTTGGGGAGACAGGGGGAGCATTGATCCCCTCACCTATCAGGTGGGGTTAGACAAGCAGAGAAAGAGCAAAACTTTTAAAATCTTTAAAAATTAATTAAAATTGCTGAGCATGAGAGGGAAGGCTGGTGTGTATAGAATGATCTCTATCAAAGCTTCATAACACAAATGGATAAAATAGGCCTACATATTAAAAAGCCTAAAACAAACAAGTTAACCAAGAGGCAGCTGGAAAGCCCTAACAAAGCCCTGTTATAATTAAAAACTATCAAAACCACTCCCCACAACAAATAAAAGTATTTCTTATTTATTACAATTTGAAGTATACACCAAAATTTAGGCCTTTTTTAATGATTATTTTTTCATGTAGCGATGAGTTGTACATGTGTATAAAGGTTTTTAATACTATAGTTAAAATATAACATTGCGAAANATTTTTTCATGTAGCGATGAGTTGTACATGTGTATAAAGGTTTTTAATACTATAGTTAAAATATAACATTGCGAAACAATTTTGTTAAGTAAACTTACAGAAGCGAGGAGTTCTTGATTTGCATCTACAGGATAGTTGTGCTTCCGTGCAAATATGGATGCCATAGACAGGTTGACAGAAAATGCAACAACTGCTATGATCAGGCCGTCAATTATCAAGTTAGGGAACAGTGCAAATGGAGGTGGCTCAGGCAGTGGCAACCTGTAAAATGTTAAGAAAACTATTTAACAATTAATTACACACAATAAAAATAGAACCAAAATAATGAAATACTCTGTGTTGTAAGTAAAATATCCCTCGTAGTTAATTTGAAAAATCTATTTTTGGCAGTAATAAAAAATTAATGTCAAGATTTTAAGCCTCTTGTTCTTACAGGCACAAAATAAAAGGCTAAATAGTACGNTGCAATCCATAAATTCAGTTACCAATGCACTGTTTTGTTGAACACACCCAATTCACTACCAGGTTTTACTATCCACGTGTATAAAAAAAGTATTGAAAGTTTCACGTGAATTCGAAAACAAATATAGTTAATTTTTTTTTTAAGCATGTACTTTAAACTAATATAGGTTAAATAATTATTACGTATTCTGGACTTGAGCAATCTGTATTGTGCTGTAAATACCTACAAATTAATCCCTTATAGTATTACATCTCTTTTATTTATGTCTTGCTTAAACTTCACAAGTAAGAGAGTGTTTAATTTTTTTTAAGCCTGTTGATTCATGCATGCAGTAAATATGTACAAAAAAGGTATGTTGGTACAGTAACATGTACCAGATTCAGATATGCTGAAAGTTATTTACAAATACAGTACTGTTTAAAAACAAAAACAAATGTAAAATAGTTCAACATGTCCAAACATGTCTTGCTGTAACCATATCAAGCTGTTGTGTTAGGAACCGAACAACCGACCTGACCCATTCCTAATTGAAATGTATTACCAGTAGTCACGTTATAAGCCTTCAATTTGTTGCTTTTTTAAAATATAAGTCTACAAACTAATTTGGCACACACTAAAAAAAACCCAACAGGATCAGAGTCAACATGTATGGGAAAAAGTAAGGAGCATTTAAGCTATATTAGCGTATGAAAGCAGGCAGGTCAGATCTTAGGTGAGGGGATCAATGCTCCCCCTGTCTCCCCATCAGGTGGGGTTAGACAAGCAGAGAAAGAGCAAAACCTTTAAAATCTGTAAAAATTAATTAAAATTGCTGAGCATGAGAGGGAAGGCTGGTGTGTATAGAATGATCTCTATCAAAGCTTCATAACACAAATGGATAAAATAGGCCTACATATTAAAAAGCCTAAAACAAACAAGTTAACCGAGAGGCAGCTGGAAAGCCCTAACAAAGCCCTGTTATAATTAAAAACTATCAAAACCACTCCCCACAACAAATAAAAGTATTTCTTATTTATTACAATTTGAAGTATACACCAAAATTTAGGCCTTTTTTAATGATGATTTTTTCATGTAGCGATGAGTTGTACATGTGTATAAAGGTTTTTAATACTATAGTTAAAATATAACATTGCGAAACAATTTTGTTAAGTAAACTTACAGAAGCGAGGAGTTCTTGATTTGCATCTACAGGATAGTTGTGCTTCCGTGCAAATATGGATGCCATAGACAAGTTGACAGAAAATGCAACAACTGCTATGATCAGGCCGTCAATTATCAAGTTAGGGAACAGTGCAAATGGAGGTGGCTCAGGCAGTGGCAACCTGTAAAATGTTAAGAAAACTATTTAACAATTAATTACACACAATAAAAATAGAACCAAAATAATGAAATACTCTGTGTTGTAAGTAAAATATCCCTCGTAGTTAATTTGAAAAATCTATTTTTGGCAGTAATAAAAAATTAATGTCAAGATTTTAAGCCTCTTGTTCTTACAGGCACAAAATAAAAGGCTAAATAGTACGTATGTATTTACCATTTACATAGTAATGGTAGTATATTTGCTATAAAAGTCACAATGTTCATATTTTGTATTGATAAAAAATTGAGCATGTGGCTCATTTACAGCAATTATACTACCATTAACACATGTAAATAGTAAGTACTTCCATTACTATTTAGCCTCTTATTTTGTGNATTTACAGCAATTATACTACCATTAACACATGTAAATAGTAAGTACTTCCATTACTATTTAGCCTCTTATTTTGTGCCTGTGGGAACAAAATGTTTAAAATCTTGACAATTTTGTAACACTGCCAAAAACGTTGGAAATTCCAGCAAAAAAAATTGTAAATATTTGTAACAGACTGCTGCAACAGAAGTGTTATTTCAACACAAAATTAGTTTCCAATTTTCAATGCTTTTGTGATCCAATACATGAATTTGGCAAAATGTCACTACTCAATTGACTTTTCATTTATTACAAATACATACTTCCACACATCAAATCAATGTAGTATGTAAAATTAACCTTGTCACTTCCATGTGTATTTTGGATATTAGATTTAAATTATTCTTTGTATGTTATCAAAAATTATTAAAACTGTTGCATAAATATAAATATTGTTAAGAATGACACTCCCAAGCACAAACCATGAAGAGAGTGTCATTGTTTAGCTAGAAATGTTAGAGTGCTTCTTTTATACACGCTATATAATTGCAATGTTCTCAAAGTGAAGAAATTTGTCAAATATTAAAAAATTATTTTGCTATACGATAGTCCACACAAAATACTACCATTTAATGATTATTATTGTCTCATAACTATAATAAGTATATTTGATCTATTAACACATCAAAATAAAAAAAACATGCATAGAATTTTTATACTCTATGAAAGTTAATACACAGAAATTGCTTTGCCTATTTTGAACATTTTCAGCTAGCTAAGGCAGAAGTTTAATGTAGGATTTATAGAAGAAAGAAAAATTATTGCTAATCTGCTACCCTGAAGATTACGACCGAATTTTCCATCAAAAAGNTAGGATTTATAGAAGAAAGAAAAATTATTGCTAATCTGCTACCCTGAAGATTACGACCGAATTTTCCATCAAAAAGTCTGCATACTTTACGACTTCAGAGCAGTTAAAGGAAAAGACAATTCACAGCTGTAGATTAATTACACATAACACATGATGAATTATAAGACTGTAATAGCTTGAATACACGGTAAAGTTACTAAAATCCTCACCCTGTAGGTATGTTCCCCACAGTAACGATGCTATACTCTTCCTTGAGGTGGAGGAACATGGAGAAGAGAGTGCCTGCTATGATGGCCATCAGCTCCACAGGCAGCGGCATGGGAAGCTTCTTGCCTATACGAGGCTGTAACACACGCATTCTGGCACATGTAACAACACACTTCACATTCTGGTCCTTGAGGAAACCACCCCACACACAGAAAATGCAACCGAAGAAAACTGTTCTCCTTCCACGGGTGTTATTTGGCCCAGATGCAAGGTTGCTACAGAATATTCATATAAAAATTCCAAAGTTTTCAAGGTTTCAAAAAAACTAAGAAAAGAGTGAAATTTATAAAATGTGATTAAAATGAAACACGAAACTTACTTTTCCCGAAAATAATGTGCAGCACAATGAGTAAAATTCTTGACTCGCAAGCAAAACATTTTTTTTGGTACCAGTAGTTTTTTTAAGAGCATGTGGGACATTAATTGATGGTTTAGAGCAGGCGTTCTCAACCTGGGGGGCGCGCCCCCCGGGGGCCATAGGAGAATTTCAGGGGAGGCATGGTAAGCTGTGGAAATTACAATTTCAGAACAGCTAAATCTAAACAGTATATAATTTAGGTTTTCTGTTAGCTTTTCNAACAGTATACAATTTAGGTTTTCTGTTAGATTTTCTAAATTTTTTCAAAATTTAAATTAATGTCAATGTCAATTTTTTACACTGGAAATTTTGATTGTTGAGTTGGCAATAGTGGCCTCTGCTGCACAGTGAGGCGAAAAGTGTAGCTGTGTTGGCCGGCGTGCACCTGCCGCCTTTGAATTTATGCTGTGGTCGTAGACGGTGGAAGACGGGAACGATACTTGCAGGCCAATTACTTTAGTATAATAGGTCTGAGAAGAAAGTTGTATTAGACCCGTAGCAAGGTGTAGCTTTTTTTTGTAAGCCACCAAGTACTTGGTGAAATGTAGGAGGTTTTTCCACCTCTGCTTTACTGTGCGCCGGCACGTGGCCACCTACCATAACCTTCCACCTAACGTAACCCCTAATTGTCAACTGGCTGCAGACTAGGCTAGGTTATATTTTGTTAATTTGTTATAGCTATCTCTGAGATGCTATGTCCCATTTCTCGTGCGCTGACTATTACACCACGTTCAAACTCACTTAAATCTTGATAACCTGCCACTGTAGCAGCACTAACCGATCTAGCTGCCCACCGCATCGCGTTACTCTGATTGGTTCCACACCTCTGTTATTTGCATACGCACGCCATACCAGTTTTATTGGCTCTTCAGTGTATAATGTCAGAGTTCAACACAGTTTCCAAGTGGCGGAGGAGGAAAAATTATGAAATTTGTATGTTTTTTAATTCTTCCGTTCTTTTTATTTGTTTTACTTCTTAGAAGTTTTTGCTTTGATTTTCTAAATCTTCGCACACCCCTAGTGAATAGCAGGGTTGTCAGTTTCGGTGGCTCTGCTATGTGTAGCCTTCATTACGTTTGTGTCTAGTCTGAAAAGATTTAGTTTGCTGAATTGCTGGGCACTGGATGGGTGGTAGTGGAATTCGTCTGCCCGATCCAAGTTCTCTCTGGGTGGGGACAAACTCTGGAGCTGGTCCGAACTGACTACTGTGGCCAGCAGAAGGGCCCCTGACTGGTGGTGTAAAGAGATCCGTTGCAGGTCTTGCAGACTCGGCACTAGCTTGTAATTATGCCTGATGGGCTCTTGTCTCTCTCATGTTCTCAGACTACGGCAGCTGTGCATCTGTCGCTAGCGAGCGTTGAGAACACTGACTGGTCTTTGATGCCTTGGCTTGTTCTCCACCTCGACAAAAATAAGGCACAAGGTAGACCATGCAGTAGGTTGAGGGTTACGTGGTAGATAAGAGTCTATAAAATTGTTAGTTAGGGGAGGGGGGTTCCGAGAGGTCTCCACAGATTCGCAGTTATCCTACATTCTCTCGTGTGTAAGAACAAGGTCAGAAGGATGCTGTCACACTTGTTCCAAATCTGTCCCCGGAAGATAAACATGCGGTGGTGGGGACAGAAATTGGTGAGTAGAGAGGCATGACTCCTGGTTCCCCTTCAGTGTCTAGTGTGGGCAACCAGGTTTTGTGCTCTTTAGTACTGTCCGATTGACTGTACGTCAAGCGAGGACAGCCTGAACTGGCACTATACTGGACACCAGATGCAGACATGATCACCTCTTGGTCCACAATTACTCCTGCCTCTCTCGCAGTGTACTAGCCCTAACCTGGTTCAATCACATGCTCCTTATAGTCGGGTACTTCTTGTAAGCGATATTAGCAAAACGTAGGTCGGGTAAGCAGTTGAGTGGAAGAATGGTGATTAACTGACTGTTAGGCAAAATGGCTATCTAGGGGTCAAGAACTACAGTAAATAACGTGGTCATAATCTGGTAAGACACTTTATTACCCCAAGGGCCAAGTGTAGGTGCACATCGGGAAATAAGCTAGCGTGGGTGGTATCAACGCTCACTAGAGGCAAGTCTCCTTAGCTTTTCTTTCCTTGTCTGGCCAGACTGATATCTCTACACTGCAGATTTTTAATTAAGGCGATCTCAGCGGTGGAATGAATAATGTTCCGGATGCTACACACTTAGAGCTTCAATCACAAAAGCGGTGTACATAAACCATAGTGGGAACATAACTACTAGCAACACAAAATTTTTTCAATACACAGCAAAATTTTTAGTACATTTACTATTTCCAACACTTTTGTACATGATTATTATTACATACAATAATGAAGACTGGTTAATGCACTAAATAAAACTAATAATAAAATACTCTCCATGTTTGTATCTCCCACACACTGTGCACAAACAGGGGTGCACCTACTACCAACAGCAGACACAGTGACAATGGACCCATTGACTCAGGAACGAACAAACCTAGGACATATGTTCACATGGATATTTCATTTTGTTTTGAAATGTACTGTGCACACCCTGGTTACTTCCCACATAAACTGACAAATGCTGCTCATAAAATCTGGAATCCTGAAGTTTAGTTGAAACCTTACTAAGTCAGCCACTTTGCTTGGATGAAGTACTGAAGCAAAGTAGCTAGTACTTAACACGAGATTTAAAAACTCAGGCTTGCAAGTGGAACACAAAATAAAGGCACAAAACCTAACAGCTTTTACACAGGACTCAACACATGGCCATCCTGAGAATCCTTATTCTCTCGGGACAGAACACTTGTCCGCGCAGAGGTCTAGCACCTCGTGTATGTTCAAAAATGCTCCAGGAAAAAAATGAGAGCCGCATTGTTGCCCACACAGTCAATCTATCATTGGGAAAGGATATCTCATTACTGTCTACTTTGGAATGTAGAACTAACTAACCACCACTCATATTTGTTCCTGTTTTCAAGAAAGTTTGTAAAACTGAAATCCTAAACCTTGATGTTCATCTCATGACTGTTAAAACACCTTGCCTACATGTTTGAATCTTAATAAGCACTGACTCAGTGAGATATGCACTTATCCTTTACATAGTAGATGAGAAAACCAATGACCCAAAATTGTAGGATTGGTTTATAGTAGTAAACTCTAGATTCTAAGACCTTTTATGGTTCCCAGGAAAAGGGTTGTTATTTCAAAGAGATTGTTATTGGAAAAACCTTTTCAATTAAATTTGTTTCATGGTTCCCCAAAAGAGGGTATTTATTTCGAGAGGGTTGATATTTCAGGGGTCTTAGAAATGAGAGATGACTGTATCAAGTTTTATCATGAGCAGGTAGAAGGTCGCCTTGTCTTCACCATCTGTATGGTATAACTACGGCTCAAGAAAGTCCCAACAGGTAAAACGATTGGTTCTGTCAAACATTTTCTCTGAATCCTAAATATACCAGTTTTGTTTCCAGTCATATAAAAAAATTTTATAAATTATTCTGTAGATATCTCAAATATGCGTGGCAAAGTGTGATGAACATAGACTCACTTATGATGACTTGGGGATTTATAGTTTAATATGAAGTACCCACAGAGCCACAGCAAACTTACCTTTATGACCTCGTTGTAAAAACCCAGAATGGTGATGCTGACTGCTGATATTACAATGGCAGCCACATTTGCAGACTCTATGTTCTTAAATAGATCGATGTATATCTGAACACACAAAGAAATTTAGGTCAGAAAAAATATTCAATAATACATAGTATCAAATTTATAGTACACTATATTACAATTTAAAAAAATGTTCTATGAATTAAATTTGTTCTAATATGAGCAGAAGCTGATACACAATGGAATACATACAATTACTCTACGTAATTTTATTTAACCTTCTCCTATTAGAACAAATTTAATTCATTCAATTAAAATGGATAGTAGTGGCAGTGACCGCAATGACAGTGAAGTAGAAATCATTGAGAGGAAAATTTTGGTAGTGATTCCTCTTCTTCAGAAGAGGATGAATTAGTTCAGATTCCGATAGTTCTGTTAACTGGTCGGCTTTGAGACAATGACGGGAGAGACAACTCCATGGCCTCATCCACCACCAAGATAAAAAAGTAAAGTTTTTAAGTTGGAATTTAAAATTTAATTTTTAAGGGAAGGAGTTTAGTTAGTGTTATGTCCACCCTAAGGTGCAACCATCCACAATGTAGCTTTACCTCTGTCATTTTATCATAGCAATACTGTTAATAGCATTCTAACCAATTTTTTATAATTAGTACAGTCAAACTCGAATTCACGAATTTTAAATTTAATGGGTTCAACAAATTTACAAATACCATCCCAGAAACTATCAAGAGACAAATTAAAAAAAAAATTGCTGAATGAATAGGCAAATTCCAGCAAACGTGAAGAAATGCACAATGTAAAGCAATTACAAAATATTTTTGTCAACCCACAACAGTAGAGTGGAACTTTGATGCAGTTTCTACTGTCTATTGTTAATCCACATACGTACATTGTTTATTTTCATCTGTAGGCAGGAGAACCATCTCTCGAAAACAGTGTTAAAAGTGTGTACATGCCTAGTTTTTTCTGAAGTGTAATTTGTATGAATCTATCATTTTTTTTACAGTCTTTATACTTAACATCCCCTCCACCAGTTTGCCTACCCCTCCCACTGCTGTCACAAAGGGGGTCATAAATCTCTGATGGTTAACCATACTAGGAAGACGTATGTACACACTACCTCTAAAAATGGGCAGTTAAGCCACTATTTCTCTGATGGCAACACTCTCTTAGATGTCCCTGTATTGCTGAATCAGAGAAAGAATAATTCAACTTCCACCATTTTAGGAAGAAAAGTGTAAACATTTTTGTCCCAAGGGGCAAAACAAACATTCTACAAACGGAGAAAGGCTCGGATGCCACCATGGTGTGAAAGAAGTATCTTCAAATTGAGAAAAATAAAAGGGAAGGGGAAAGAAAAAAAGACAGAACTGTCTTCACTTGTGACAGGATGGGAAACAGGAGGGGGAGGGAAACTATACTGAAACAGAGAAGAAATGCAGCTCAAAGTTTGTCTTCTAAATAATCTTGTTACAACTTTTAAATTTGGTAAACAAGATCAAGGGGCAAGGCTGCATGAATCGTTTTTAAAATTTGGTCCTTAAAAATTATCCACAAAAGTTCCACTGCAGTACACTAGAGTAGTAAAATTCTATGAGAGTACCTACAGTTATGAAACTAAATTTTTGATATTATTTGTATTTTGATTGCAAAGTTAAATGAAGATCATTTGAATTTGAAAATTCTACATTTAAGATACTGCTTTAATATAACCTGACCAAACTCTTAAAGCATTTCATGTAAGTAAACAAATATAAAATTATATAATCTGATACAAAAAAGATTTTAAATTCTACAACATTTTTTGATATAATTCTAAAATACTCATTTTTAAAAAATGCTGATTCACAGACCACTAAAGCTTTTAGAGTGAATTTTTATTTCAAGATTACAATTATTTACCTGTATTTTATAATACCCTTAAGTGTACAAACGTGGTGCATACATACATTCACATTTGCACACTAAAATTTTAATTTATCATTACCATATTTTACAAGGCAATATAGTTAAACAAATATGCCTCAGATATTCACATAATAGCTTCAATGGTTACAACCGCCTAGGTATACAATCAATCATTTAAATATCATGTTCACGTAATCCCTAAGTAAATGTGACTTTCATTGAAAAAAAAAAAAAAAATTCTTGTAAGCTGTTGCAAACTTTGTGATAAGCTCCACAAACCAACTTGTGATAAGAAGTTTCAATGTAAAAGATGTAATGCAAGGTGAAAGAAAATCCAGAAATGGCACGCACGGCTAGGTGACCTACTCACATACACTAACTTTAGAGGGCCGCTGTATCGGCGCGTCTTGACGCCCAGTAGGTTGGAAACTTGGGAGGTGAAGACGTGCACTGCAGCTCCAGTAGTGAAGCCGCTGACGAGCGTGTCCGACAGCAGGACGCTGACCACACCCAGCCTGAGCGCCCCTAGCAACAACTGCAACAAAGACACTCGCTCCCAACACCAAGAACAAGTCGCGGAAAACATGGGAGAAAGTAAAGTTGCAGCATACGAGAGCATTACATCGGACTGTGAAAAATGGTTTAACATAGGGGAACAAACAGATTGTATTGTGTAGTGTTCTTTGGTTGAACATGATTACACATAAATATAAAATAAAACTTGTATGAACAAGTTTATTAACATGAAACAAAATGGATGTTTTTTAACCCATTCAGACCCAGTGCAAACAAATGTATGCATTATGCAAGTGTAGGTAATTTTTGGTCTGTACTGCACACTGTGAAACTCTGACCAATGCTCTTACCTGGGGGTAAGTTATATCCAAACCATCTTTCTGGTCCAGGTCATAATTGGTTCATATAACTGTATCCGAATAACAAAACACTGCAAAACAATTGTTGTGTCGACTTAAGTACAGCACACATCATAAAATTTTGTGTTTTGCAACACCTGAAACCGTAAATTAAAGTGGGTCTGAAAGGCCTGTGCCTTACTAGCAGCTTAATGTTTTTTTTTTTTTTTCATGAGGCAGGTTTTTTCCACGAGATAAAACCATAAAATATTAAACCAGAAAACTAATTTACTGTAAAATTAATTTTCTTCATTAAGAATTATTTACACTTTAAACAAACTTTTTTCTCAAAAATTAACTTAAACGAAATGTTATTTAAGACAAACCTATTCCAAAGATACTGTCGCCATACATCAGTAAGATAACCAAAGTATCATAAAATTTAAATTAACAGAACTCTGCTATCACCAAATTATAATGTCTTTGATTTTGTTATTTTTCTCAGTGTACAATGTAACTGTTTAATATTCACAAAAATTGACTTGCATGTTTTCGATACAATATGCCCAAAATTTTAGGGGCATCTTATTTTTAAGATAGGAAGCTATGGGAAGGAAATTTATTACTGGCAGCATAGATCAGACTAAATTTTATGAAACACAAAAATACTTTGGCAGCAAATTACCTGTAGATGACCACTCTTGGTGCCATACTAATCATCTCATTCATACCTTTGTTAGGCACATAAACAAAGATGTATGTACTTGTGAGCATGTCTGCACATGTGGTATACTTGCCTATGCATCATGCCATCCTTTTCCCTTGCATCCCAACACCAATTTATAAATGCATGGTCATGTACACATTCTTCTTTACACTCATTTGCAAAAAAAAATTGACCATGAACTAATTGCGCGAGTACAACAAAGGTTGCTACACAGTATCATCATAACCTGACTTGTTCAATTTGTGTTTAATACGTTTTGCTTGCGCAGATGTGCCACTAGAGGGTGTACATGCCCCTCCATTATTCATAGCTACAATACATTGAATAAGGCCTTAGTAGCAGCGTCAGCCAAAGAGCCAAGGTCAGTGAACTTGCAGCATGCCCCGGCGGCGTATTCAACAAGCATTTTCCCAGCTGGACGAGTTTGAGAGATGCCGTATCATCGGCTTTCGAGAGACAGGTTGGACGTTTCATTGTATTGCAACATTCTGCCTACACTGTGAGTCAGTGTTGGATGCAGTGAGAACAGGAGGGTACACACACCCATCGAGAAGGCTCAGATCATCCTTGGCAGACTACCAGCAGGGAGGATAATTTAATTGTGCAACAGGCTGTAACCACTCCATGGGCATCGCTGCGCACCATCCAGGGACATGCCATGGCAGCTGGGGATACGCCTTTGTCCACCAGTATCATATCCAGGCAGCTAGCAGAGTGGAATCTGTCATCGCAGCTTCTCTTACATCATCTACCATTATGACATGAGCATCACCTAGCACAAGTGACCTTCTGCCAGGAATGGATAGCATGGAAACTTGCTGATTGGCAACGGGTGGTGTTCAGCGATAAATCACGGTTCTCTCTATACTGGCTAGTGCCGTAATCCAGGCTAGCGCCATGATCCATGGTTCATTATAGAGCGGCGCACTGTCCCAATAGGAGGTGTCATGGTGTAGGATGCCATTTCCTATAAGTCCTGCACCCCACTGGTGGTGATTGAAGGAACCCTGATGGCGCAGTCATACATTCAGGAAATTCTGTGACCATGTGCACGACCCTTCCTGACGCAGCTTGACAACCCCATTTTCCAGCAGGATAATACCGGCCTCACACAGCACGCATATCTCTGGCCTACCTTCGTGATGTCAACATGCTTCCTTGGCCAGCAAAGTCCCAAGACATCTTGCCAATTGATTACATTTGGGACCAGATTGGATGGTAACACTGGCCATCAGCAACTACAGCGAATTTGGAGGGTCAGTTGTGGCAAGATCTTCCTCAAGAGAACATCCAACGCCTGTATGCCTCCATGCCCAGCCGTATCGCCGCATGTCTCTCTGTGCTGCGGGTTGTCCAACACTATACTAAGTGCATCCTGCAAGTGTTGGTCCCTTGTAATACATACTTGGTACGGTATAATATTTTGATATTTTCTGTATACATACTCTACCCTGCCCTGTGCCTGTACCCACTTAGGCGACACTGCGATGGTACCTTCATGGTGATCCAATTTTTTTGCAAATTAGTTAATATGCATGTTTATGTACACACAAATCAGCATACGCCCTGGACCAATACAACCTATGCATGCATGCTCTTTTTAACTCTAAGAACATATGTACTCATGTGCATACTGTACATCTAAAACTCCTGAGCGGAAAATACAGTAAAACCCTTAAGAAGTTTTTTTCTTCCTGCTTAAGGTGACTGCCTGAGTAGCCTGCTGAATAGTGTGCAAAGTTCCAGCAAAAAAAGTTTTTATTAAAAAACTGTCTAATGTGTCTGAGTGAGGTCTGCTTACGAATAGCATTTAAGAAACGTTACATGTCTGTATATGTTTTTCAGTTCTTCCATTTCTCTCCAAGGCAAGTTTTTGTGATAGTGAAAATGGCTGAAACGGGAATTTTCACTGTCATTTTTAGATATAAACGTTCCGGTACAAAACATTAAAAAAGGTACAGGAACGTGCATCAAACCTTTATTTTTATGATTAAGTCATATAATGGTAGGGTCTGCCCTGATGGTTTCACAGAGGCCTTTTATAGAATGCAACACTGCACAACAGTTCAGTGCTTTACACGTAGAGGCGATGAGAGAGAGGATTTACATGTCTCGGTCGCCTCTAGCGCTCCCACGCTTTTAGGTATCAGACGTGCAATATTCCTTCAACCAAGCGGCCACGTTAACAAGTTTACATAATTTTGCACCTGGTCTATAAACACCAAAGTAATTTGATGATGGGATGTGGTTCTCCAGTCTTGAATGGGGGCGGAAATAAGGAGAGGGAGGGAGCTGGGAGGAGAGGCCTCTTGAATTGTTGGGCGGGGTGGTTGTCTCGTATGTGTATTGTTTTGAAGTACGTACACCCGGTTAAGGGAGCCTGTAGTCCTACACTAGATTCGGAAAATAGGTTGGGAATGCCGCGGTCTCCTGCTCTTTCCTGGTGGGCTGACGTCTACGGAAGTTGGAGTTACAGTCACCCTTAGCAATGAGTACTCGGAAGTTAATAGACGACATGTTTGCTCCGAGAGGAATAACACTAACTCCTAAATTACCAAGAACTGTAACTGAAGTTAACCTATGCAAACCAGGTGAAGGGAACCTAGGTCTGAACAAACAAAGCAGACACGGCTCGGTAGCCATTTTACTGGCTAACCCTAACTAACTCGATGCTTGTTGTCCAGAAGGGACTCTGGTACTACTACCAGAAGTGTAGTGGGTGTAGAATAGGGGTATTGACTTCTGGGGCTTCTGGTGAAGGTCTTTAAGAGCATCTGGTAGGTCGCGAAGATGTCTGTGTTAGCAGAGAGCTCCAGCACTGGAAGTCGTGGAGCGAGCTGCTGAGAACTATCTGCTGTTCTGCAGCTGTGCACGGACATATATTCCACCTGCCCGCGGGCTCTCCGAGGTGTGGGGGTGGCGGAGTGAGAGTCTCCTCCTGTGGGCGGAGCTGCACTCTCTGGTGCCATCTCTCGGTCTGTGGTGAAAGCAGGCATTTCTGTCATGCGGGGTTGCATCTGCGGCATGAGCTTAGGCGCTTAGCTGGCGCGCTAAACTGGTTTCCATCACACGAGAGGGGTTGGCGTGACGTCTGATAATAAGGCGAACTAACTTTGTCCACGAGTGCCCCCGCGTCTAGGGACGTGCTGGTAGACTGGATACAAGTTGTTTGAGGTTCACACCCCGCTTGGGTTACGTGATTCCATGTACAGATGAGGCGGAGTAGTGTTTATATTTACTTATCAAAGAGCGTCACGTTTCAAAATACTGTTGCACAGCTGAGCAAATATACACAGGTGCCTGTACAATTAACTTGCCAATACAAAGTCTAAAACAAAAAAATAGTCAGTAGTTGTCAAAGGAAAGTTAAATTTACTGGTACAAGTTTCACGTATTATCAGATTCTTCTTAATGCATTTGATATGGGATTCAAACAACAAACATTTTTATTTGAAGTACAGTACCTGGAGATGGTTTATATTTGAAATGGAAATCTACGACATACACTGCACACAGATTCAATTGAACAATGTATAAAAGGTGTGCAGTAAAACTGCCACTTTGAAGTGCAGGAAACAGGCTTCTGGAATACTGAAATGTTTAAAACCTTGCCATACTGCATGCATATCACCTACACAGTCTGTGTGCATGTAATGGTATTGAAACGTGGCTATGAATGGTGGCAACATGTTGAAGTTTTATACCTAGCATAATAGCGTGTTGCCTGCATATTGCATGCACTTTCAAGTAATATGGTTAACGTAGTTTAGTAGAACTGCAGTACTGCACTCGGCTGTGCTGGAGATGTACAAACACAAATGTTTCTAGGATTGCAATTGTAGTANCTGTGCATGTAATGGTATTGAAACGTGGCTATGAATGGTGGCAACATGTTGAAGTTTCATACCTAGCATAATAGAGTGTTGCCTACATATTCCATGCACTTTCAAGTAATATGGTTAACGTACTATAGTAGAACTGCAGTACTGCACTCGGCTGTGCTGGAGATGTACAAACACAAATGTTTCTAGGATTGCAATTGTAGTAAATTTAATTTAATCACTCAAAATATTGGAAATACTTATAAATATAAAAATATTATTTTAAACATAAATTAATTTTACTTCTTGCTGTAAAAGTGGAGCCCTCATTGTAATTTTAATTTATGGAGGACTACTGGTTGCCCAAGGGAACAATGAAAAAATTATTCGAAATTTTGTCAAAAAAGGGAAGAACCATGCTATTGTGTGAATAAACATCTGAAACTCAATAATTTTAAGTTGTCCAGAAGTTGTGGATCTTAAGGGTAAACCAATGTACGAGAGTGGCCCAAACCAGGTGAATGCAACCAGAGATGTTTAATCAAAGACTCGTCAACATTTTCTTGAGTCTGCCGAGAAAGATTTCTCAGATAAATTTTCAGACTAGTGTAAATAATCTGCTGTACTTGAATCATGATGTTTCCTGTGATAGCTAAGAGCCTCAAAGGATGTTTTTTTTTTTTTAA
This sequence comes from Clitarchus hookeri, assembly GCA_002778355.1. Taxonomy (NCBI): domain Eukaryota; kingdom Metazoa; phylum Arthropoda; class Insecta; order Phasmatodea; family Phasmatidae; genus Clitarchus; species Clitarchus hookeri. Next base: position 144,968 of record NQII01001865.1, read on the forward strand.
TTAACTTGAAAATCTTTATTTAGTTTACTTGTTCAATTGCATAACTACACTCTACCCAAGCCAGATGTTTAAAAAATGTTCAATTAAATTTACCAGATCTGTTTTCATCAATTTTTCTATATGTAGAAAATTTATTTAAAAATGTTCTGTGCCAAATACAATGTGGTGGCATCAAAGTTTGTTTTTTTACCTTTTACAAGTAAAATATAACAGCACTACACAATCAACTATCTGTATGGTATCTCTAAATAGTATAAAACAAAGTCGCTTATCCGAGTCTGTCTGTGTATTCGCTTAGTACTTTTAAACTACTTTATGATTTTGATGCGGTTTTCATCATCAGTTAGAGAGTTTCTTGAGGAAGGTTTTGGTGTATAATACACATTTATATATAATGTAAAGATAGTAGAGAAATGTGAAACTGTTTGTAATAAAGTCGTAAAAAACCGCTTTAAGGGCGCTTGTATGGCTTGCGCTGACTAAACCATAAGAGATACATCAAATTAATGTGCTACTGAATTGTAGCTCTCAAAGAGGTCTACAGAAAAGTCCACAACAGCATAGGTTTATCTTTTAAGGATGGCCCACAGTAACCATTGTCTTTCAAAGTATCGCTGTAAAAACTAAATTGTTACCGGGCGAAGCCGGGCCGGTTCGCTAGTTACTTATAAAACTGTAGTGCCATAACACAGCGCCAGATCACAAACACAGTAAAAAACATAAATTAAGGTTAAGGCTTGTACAGTGTTTCTGCAATATTCCCTGCATCAGTATAAATGTTCACCCCCTTACTGTGAACAATGATGCAGGATAATTATTAAAACAAAGTGGTACTGTGACTATTACGTTAATTATAACGACAGCTTCTCCATACAACATGATACAGTAGTAGTTTACAGGCTACAGTTATGCCAACCTTTACAAGCAAAATCTCACACAACAGCACCAACGTACTTATACTGTGTCTCTTATTAAAGTACCCAACATAACATAACAGTTTCATATATGTAACGAGAAACTCACCTGCCACACTCCCACCATGAAGCAGACAGCTGTGGCTACCTGGGTAGGGGTGTAGATGGCAGAAGAGGCGTTTGTCAAAGCAGCCACAGTGCCGTTCTCAGGAGACAGCAGGGAAGAGTTGGCAATGGTCTGCGGCACATCTGGAGTGGAGTACAGCAGCACCGACTTGCTGGTCATCATGCATACCACTGCAAATGTTCCTGCAACAAAAATGCCACAGCATGACATTTCATACAGAGAGTTTTTAACATTACATGTAGCGCAAGTTCCACAGCACATGATCTGGAAAATATATTCCCCTCATAACTTAAATACATGAACATAGTTCATCATAAAATGGGAATGATGTGTTGCATTTCGCCACAACTTATTTTGCCACAACCCAAAGATTAAAATTTAACTGTTATTTGTGCACGATACCCACAAATAAAATGAGAATGGTAATTTAATGCTGAAAATTGGGTGAGAATGTGTCAGGTTTGAGAACGAGATACACTCCTATATTACTTAGACTGGCCTTTAAAACTGTACCACTCTTCAGGGTCCTATCTATGTACCTGGACCTCTTTTGGCCATTCAGGGCACAGAAGCAAGGGAGTAAAAAGGGCAATACCAAATTGCATACCTGAACACACTGGCGCATCTAAATTCAAAGNTCATTTAGGGCACAGAAGCAAGGGAGTAAAAAGGGCAATACCAAATTGCATACCTGAACACACTAGCACATCTAAATTCAAAGATCTGAAATTATATGCAGTGTTTCCGTTGCACCGCTGGACCTATAGGACTTTAAGTGATCACCCCATAATTTTATTAGTGCACAATGTGTAGCAAAGTTCAATACATATCCCTACTAGTCGAGTGTTTCTGATTAGTACATATTGCAATAAGGCAGTGTGAACAGGCAGTTTTGAACTATGTCCAAGAGCTCGGAAATAGTGTTTGTAATGTGCATGGTTTCTTGAAAGTAGTCTTCATACCTGGTCTTGAGTGCATTTTCTTTTTATAACTCAGTACATACAATGCATGTGAAGTAGTTTTGTAAAATAAAATGTGTATTTCAAANGTACCTGGTCTCGAGTGCATTTTCCTTTTATAGCTCAGTACATACAATGCATGTGAAGTAGTTTTGTAAAATTAAATGTGTATTTCAAACACACTGCATTGCAGTTCAAGCTCCAGGTACATTGTCAAGCGTAGCTTCAATACTGCTGACACACCCACAATAGTAACTATTGGGACACTTAGTCAACTGTATACCAACCACCATCTGATTCAGTCAGAAACATGTCTGTATATTCCAAAGTGATTAAGGCCACACAAAAAAATATGTTGTGTATTAGTGGACATGTTTTCCTACAAGAACTACATGTGCCTGCAAAGAAAACACACTTAAAATTAGTAACAGTACAATAAATCTATTGATATTGGTAAAAGTAGAAGCAGCTCCAAACAGATAAAATCAAAGCACTTTCCTTATTATCTAGCCAAGTATANATACCTGGTCTTGAGTGCATTTTCTTTTTATAACTCAGTACATACAATGCATGTGAAGTAGTTTTGTAAAATAAAATGTGTATTTCAAACACACTGCATAGCAGTTCAAGCTCCAGGTACATTGTCAAGCGTAGCTTCAATACTGCTGACACACCCAAAATAGTAACTATTGGGACACTTAGTCAACTGTATACCAACCACCATCTGATTCAGTCAACAAAATGTCTGTATATTCCAAAGCGATTAAGGCCACACAAAAAAATATGTTGTTTATTAGTGGACATGTTTTCCTACAAGAACTATATGTGCCTGCAAAGAAAACACACTTAAAATTAGTAACTGTACAATAAATTTATTGATATTGGTAAAAGTAGAAGCAGCTCCAAACAGATAAAATCAAAGCACTTTCCTTATTATCTAGCCAAGTATNTATTGATATTGGTAAAAGTAGAAGCAGCTCCAAACAGATAAAATCAAAGCACTTTCCTTATTATCTAGCCAAGTATATGAATAAAAAAGATGTTATGATGAGGCCTAGTTTTCTCACCTTTAAATCATCTTCTCTGCCCTAAGATCACTCCTAAATTTTGTTAATCCTGTAGTCAAGTAAAAAGAACAAGTTAATTACAACAGACCTGTCCGTCACAACCACTTAGTTAACACTTTCCTATGATTTTCACCACATTTCTTTGACTTTGTGTGTTCTACAAAAAATTTGATATGGATGAATTTGTGCATGGTACTTACCCATTGAAATATGCCTCGATGTACCCATGAAGAAGTATATTAAGACTGGGAAGAATGCCATATATATCCCAACGACTGGAGGAGTACCACCCAGCATGGAGTACGCCATACCTGCATCAAACACATGCAGTCAAGAAAGCACTAACAATTTTGTGATCACAATTTTCACAGGCCATTCCTAATTTCATAAGGAGATCTGAATGAAGTAGGGCAAACTGGCAAAAGGGAATATTACATTTTGCATTGCATTCATAAATTTATCATCACACAGCTTCAATTAACATTATACTTTGNGGCAAAAGGGAATATTACATTTTGCATTGCATTCATAAATTTATCATCACACAGCTTCAATTAACATTATACTTTCAACATTTAAATAGTTATGTTAAATGTTAAGAGTTAAAAAACCACAACTGAGCCAAATTTGACACTTGATACAGAGATACCTGAAAATAATCCTAAATAAAATTTGGTTTTTTACTGATAGTAAGATTTGGTGAGAGCGCTGTAGTTATGCAAAAAAAAAAACATGCTAGATGCCTCCTGCTATTTTGGATTTATCATTACAACCACCCACCAAATTTTGGCCGTAATAACTACAATTCTCAAAGACTATAAAGTATAAAGTTTAAATTTTAACTCAATGTTAGCAGCTCATGTAATCCCCACAAACAAAAATTCTGTTTTTTTTTTCTCCATAAATTGCACACATTCCAAAACAAAACTTTCCCAAAAGTATGTTCCAATGGGTGAAACTGAGAAATATTTCACCATACATGTGTACATTTTGTCTTGCTTTTTATCTAACTTATTTTCAGTGCACAAAAGTAAAGTTGATGGCACACTTTCTGTATGGTAAAAGCTTCATTGCAAAGACGTCAATCCCAAACCGAAGGAAGGGCTGAAGTGCTCGCCAAGCTTCTACAGTGCAGTACGGGAGCAGCACTAACTACAGTAGAATCTCTATACAAAGGGACGTCGTCCAACTTCGTAGCTAACCCTTTTCAAAACCATTCTTGCACCAATACACACTAATCACTTTTAGTTAAGCTCAGCTTTGGTGCTTGCAGGCATCCTCAGTGTCGTGCATACAGTACACTAAACTTAATTAACTACATCTATAAGGTAAGCAATAAACTTGGTGTTTAACACAGAAGATAGCCTTGGNCTCAGCTTTGGTGCTTGCAGGCATCCTCAGTGTCGTGCATACAGTACACTAAACTTAATTAACTACATCTATAAGGTAAGCAATAAACTTGGTGTTTAACACAGAAGATAGCCTTGGCCACGTGTGTGCAACCAGTACTAGAGAAAATTTTACGTAATGGCTAGGCAAGCACGGTACAGTGGGCATTGGCAAGACATTACATAACATAAAACAGTAATTTAAATAAAATAAAACTGGAAACTCCCGTAGAGAGATAACTTCCTGACCATAGAATATCAGTTCTCCATAAACAAATGTTATCCACAGTATCATATTGCCAGATAGTAGCTGCACCAAACAGTAATGGACTTGNCAGTTCTCGATAAACAAATGTTACCCACAGTATCATATTGCCTGATAGTAGCTGCACCAAACAATAATGGACTCGTGAACATTCCAGTTCTGTTAAGAACTTTTCAACTCCGTGATCAATTGTGGTGTGAATGGACTCTTAAGTCATATTTAATTAGTGACAGTGTTGCCTCACCCCAAACCAATTTAGTTGGGGCATTCAGCGAATATGGCAGAGAAGCTAAGTACTGTAGATTATGTTTTTGTATAGTATATTGTGTAACGTAAATTACATTTGGGTATATAATNTTGCCTCACCCCAAACCAATTTAGTTGGGGCATTCAGCGAATATGGCAGAGAAGCTAAGTACTGTAGATTATGTTTTTGTCCATGCTAAATTACATTTCAGCTGAGAACACATTTTAAGTTATCCAATTTCAGGTGAAGATTGCATGCATATTTATTGTATTTAATAATCACACGCAAGTGTTCAGAGTGTTAAAATCTGTATAATAATTAATTTAGATTACTTTGCCATTTCAATTGTGTGCAATCTGAAATGTTACAGATCGTAAAATGCAGTGGCCGTTGTCTCGTTCAGTCCTGGCGCAACCAACTAGGTCAGCAGACATCTTCACACACGGGAAGCATATTTGGTATTAAACTGAACTTTTAACTTCATTAACTTTGGCTTCTCAGCCACATGACAGTATACACAATGTATTCCATAGCTAGTGCAAGTGATATGGTGAAGGGTGGTTTATCCAGTTACTATATAGCCGTAATCTGGCCCCAACAAAAAGTTGGAGGACCACGTAATTTGATGTCAGATGTGGTGGACGTAGAGTGCACTTTTATTTTTGCCCAGGCCAAAACCTGTGGTGCTTGCTAGTGGCCACAGCACGGCATGATATAGGACCCAAATGTTTGTTTCTCATCCAGTGTATAGTTGTGTATGCGTTATGTCCCACTACAAGTCTACTAAATCCAACCACTAAGTTATGTATTGTGTAATTCACTTTTCAAATATCAAAGCAATCAACAAATATTTAAGGACCACAAGGTTGAGAATCTTGAGTGGGGTGTTAAAAGGTACATATAGCAGATCCAGGACTATCCCCAGGATATCCATTAGGCGTACAGGGTGAAGCATTGTACAGGCTTCAAGAGTATTGTATATTTCATCATAGTGTTGTGTATCTAATTTCCCATCTTGTAGTGAACTGCACATGGTTCAGATTTCATCTAAAAACCATAATAACTAACCACTGCCTTGGGAACCCTCTTGAACTAGACTCTTTATGAGACCCACACTGGCAATCTAACAGTGAGCAGGATTCCAATAAAGAGTTACTGTACGTTCCATCCAAAGTAACACCTCCCAAAGGAGTCAGTAGCATTTATATTCTGTCCCAAGTGTTTGTGTTACCCCTACTGACCTCCCGGTGGTTAGGAGCTCACTTCACAGGTCCAACGCTGTCGTCTTAGAATCCTACCCCAATCCCCACAATGTAGTTTGGAGCGCGCTGCAATTAATATCACTTAGTGCGCACATCGCCAGTGTACCAATGGCTGGAAAATACCTGGTGTCCTACCAGTCTCCATTTCATTTTCAATTTAAGTATTCTTATCCAGTTCAGTGATGTGCAAGGCTGACTGCCAACAGTCAGTCCAACATAAGTTCAGTTCAAGATGCATATGGGCAGGGGAATCTGAGGCAGTCTTAATCAAACCTGCATACCCTGAATGAGTCTCGTGTTCTTCCGAGAGACTAGTGCTACGTTAGCCACCACTGAAGGACTGGCACTCATAATTATGCTATAAACATCTATGTCAAGCATTTTAATAGCCAACCTCCTTTTCAGCATGAATCCCGAGCTGCGAGGGTGTGAAAAGTACACAAAGGGACTCAAAATTGTTATACTTAATACTGAAAAAATACTTTTTACTGAACAAGTACTTCATGCTATCACATCTGCCGGGGGTTTTAAAGACATACTTAAAAGAGAAAAGTACTTTAAAGTGTAGTAGTTTATAAAGAAATTTCACTGTAGTATGGAACATTCACCTTGGGGTATGTGCATGATGGCGACTGTGAAGCCAGACACTATGTCTCGTATGAAATCTTTCCTCCAGCTGTAATGCGGCAACCAGCTCAGGATGGGGAAGAGTGACACCACCGCTCTCTGGGGCTGGCAGCGGCTCGTCTTGACCAGCCTCTTGCGCAGTGCTAGCAAAAAGACACAATTACAAATTACACTCCTTCCACAAACACTGACTATGATCTTTCAAGCCAAACGTCCCAGACTAAATGTCTGACCTTGAGCATCTTTATATGTGTAAATCTGAAGCTACATGGAATGAATACACCAACCTGGCCAAACATATTTGTAATAAGCAAGAGTAACCCATCAAGTGTAGTAATTATTTGTAAGTGACCTAATGGGAAAACTAATTTAATAACCCTGGTTTACACAATAATCATCACAGAGATGTCAATATAACACTAAAAAAAAGACATTCTACAATAATGTAGAGTAGGCCAACCTATACAATGTTGACTAGAATTCATATGCCAAATTCCGGGAGGCGATTTCTTATGAAAAATAAGGTGGGGTATACATTGACAAACACTATCGTGAGGTGAATATTAAGGGATTTATGCGGTATTAAAATTTAAAGTTTGAAATGCATTAATGTAAAAATATCAGGAAGTACTTGAAATGGAGCGACGAAAATCGGAATTGTGTTTCATGAAATGGAGATCGTAAGTCTGTTAAAATGTGGTTGATCAAATTGCCCCTTTTCATTGCTTAAGTAGCTGTAGTCACCATATTTTCGCATGTAACTTTGGAACACTATGCGGTAATAAAACATGCTAGGCAAATTATTACTGACCATGGCAAAATAAAGACAAAAGGTCCCCTGTCCGAACTCGCTCCGGTAAACAGTTTTTGAGTAAACTCCACCAAAATTTCGAAGGTGTGGTGTAACCCTGCGGAGGAAGGCAATATATCCTTCTCGCTCGCCACGCACGTGGCTGAGGAAACAGGCGAGGATGTAATCGGTGCATGCGTGGAGGTGAGCTTCGCTGCTGGCAAGTCAGTATGTGTGTCTGGCTGGCTGTGGAAGCATGGAACGGTTTGAGTGAGTGGAGCTAGCCGACATGCAGCTCGTGTACGGAGCAGCCAACACTAATGCAAGGCAAGCAGTGAAGCTGTTCTGTACCTCCTGTGCGACATTTGCACGGCTCCATCAGAGATTGAGGAATAAAGGCTCGACAACAATGGTGTGCCCGACTGCTAGAGCACCGAGGACAAAGTGAAAGGCGGCATTTGACGAGGACGTGCTTCGCCGTATTACCTATTTGCACTCTGTTCCTTATTCTCCATACTTGTCCTCTCTCAAATTAACCAGTACTTCATCCACATAGCGTAGCGCTGGTGGCAGATGTGTTTCCTACTCTCGCAATGCTCCGAAATTTTGGATGGTATTTTCTCGAAAACTGTTAACAGGAGCGAGTTCGGAAAATAGGACCTTCTGTCTTCATTTTGCCATGGCCAGTAATAATTTGCCTCAAATTTTACATTACCGTTTACAAACTTTGATTTTCAATTTAATATTCACCACACGATAGTGTTTTCATTAGGAATCACATCCCGGAGTTTAGCACATGAATCATGGTGAACATTAGTTGTTTGGTATATGTAAACCTAACAATGAAAAAAAAAAAGCACTAGGCATAGTGCATAGAAATAGATGGACACAGAACTTAATAGTACACGCCAAGAAACATCAAGTACGAAAAGAATCAGGGTTATCCGAAATAGGAGCAAACATAATATTGGAAAATGTTACACACAGCTCTACAAGCGAACTAGACCAATTACACAGCACCTTCAAAGCCTGTTGAGTACAGATTTTCTCAAATTGATCAAGATAAAGTGATTTTTTTATATTTATGATTAACATTGTACACTTTTTTGTATGGCCACAGTTTGAAATTCTGTGGCACCCACCTGGTTNTTTTTTATATTTATGATTAACATTGTACACTTTTTTGTATGGCCACAGTTTGAAATTCTGTGGCACCCACCTGGTTTCCGTGGCCTCGTATACTGATACAGTTGATCAAACTCAGTCTTCTTGGATGGCTGAAGAAGATAGTCTGGGTGCAAGTGCCCATTGTTGATGGGATCCAGTTCCTCATCATGGATCCTACAAATGAAGATGATCTGTGAGTGTGTAAAGTAAATTAACCCACTATTACAAAACATCTAGCCCTTTTTATGGTAAAAAATATTTTATGAATACTCTTGTCTTTAGTAAATTTGGGGNCACTATTACAAAACATCTAGCCCTTTTTATGGTAAAAAATATTTTATGAATACTCTTGTCTTTAGTAAATTTGGGGGAAAAAAAAACATAATTCAATGAGCAGTTAGCATTTGCTACAAATAGTGACAATGATACGGTTCATAGACGATTAGGCCATCTCTTTTTTGTCAAATAAATTGGTCAACTTTGAATGCAGTGCCACAATGTATAACTTAAATAAATCTTATGTTATTTTACCAACACCCATGCCTTACCTGGGATTCGAACCCAGAACCTCCGCACCCCAGACCCGCGGCGCACCAACCGACTGCGCCACGGGAGGTCTGCGCAAATATGGTCGACAAACACGCACTCGCTTCGGGCAATCGCGTGATAATCAAACTTTTCTAGTTTAACTTCCTACACTGATAGGGTTATAGGCTGTACACGGTAAAGTGAGCACTTTTGAGAGCCTAGCTACTTTTTCCTTTCAACCATTTTTTATCATTTAACCACCTTTCAAAATAATTATGCCATGTAAGTTCACGTCTTAAGGCTAAATTAAAATATATTTATTGACTATTATTCCAAATGAGAGGGCTTTCAAAAGTGCTCACTTTACCATGAATGGCCTATATAAATGTTTAATTCCAGGAATTCAAGCATATTTTCCATTAAACTTTGAAGTGCGCTTCATTCCTACTTTCACTACTTCGGAAAGTGTGCATAGCCACAGTTGCAGCTAATGATATTGAACTCCATTAACGGTACTTTTATTTATTAAAAACCAGAAATACGCTGTATATGACTATATACCTTAAATATGTATTCATCTTCTTCTACCAAACTTGTATTTATTTATTTAATTTTTTTTAACGTCCTCTTTTTTAAGCAGGAGGATAACCAGGGGACGGTCTCCATACTAAACTAACAAACCTTGTAGGGGGTTCGGAACCTTTCTTAGATACGTTACATTGTCAGGGGTTGAGAAGNGTTAGGAGCTCACTTCACAGGTCCAACGCTGTCGTCTTAGAATCCTACCCCAATCCCCACAATGTAGTTTGGAGCACGCTGCAATTAATATCACTTAGTGCGCACATCGCCAGTGTACCAATGGCTGGAAAATACCTGGTGTCCTACCAGTCTCCATTTCATTTTCAATTTAAGTATTCTTATCCAGTTCAGTGATGTGCAACGCTGACTGCCAACAGTCAGTCCAACATAAGTTCAGTTCAAGATGCATATGGGCAGGGGAATCTGAGGCAGTCTTAATCAAACCTGCATACCCTGAATGAGTCTCGTGTTCTTCCGAGAGACTAGTGTTACGTTAGCCACCACTGAAGGACTGGCACTCATAATTATGCTATAAACATCTATGTCAAGCATTTTAATAGCCAACCTCCTTTTCAGCATGAATCCCGAGCCGCGAGGGTGTGAAAAGTACACAAAGGGACTCAAAATTGTTATACTTAATACTGAAAAAATACTTTTTACTGAACAAGTACTTCATGCTATCACATCTGCCGGGGGTTTTAAAGACATACTTAAAAGAGAAAAGTACTTTAAAGTGTAGTAGTTTATAAAGAAATTTCACTGTAGTATGGAACATTCACCTTGGGGTATGTGCATGATGGCGACTGTGAAGCCAGACACTATGTCTCGTATGAAATCTTTCCTCCAGCTGTAATGCGGCAACCAGCTCAGGATGGGGAAGAGTGACACCACCGCTCTCTGGGGCTGGCAGCGGCTCGTCTTGACCAGCCTCTTGCGCAGTGCTAGCAAAAAGACACAATTACAAATTACACTCCTTCCACAAACATTGACTATGATCTTTCAAGCCAAACGTCCCAGACTAAATGTCTGACCTTGAGCATCTTTATATGTGTAAATCTGAAGCTACATGGAATGAATACACCAACCTGGCCAAACATATTTGTAATAAGCAAGAGTAACCCATCAAGCGTAGTAATTATTTGTAAGTGACCTAATGGGAAAACTAATTTAATAACCCTGGTTTACACAATAATCATCCCAGAGATGTCAATATAACACTAAAAAAAAAGACATTCTACAATAATGTAGAGTAGGCCAACCTATACAATGTTGACTAGAATTCGTATGCCAAATTCCGGGAGGCGATTTCTTATGAAAAATAAGGTGGGGTATACATTGACAAACACTATCGTGAGGTGANTATGCCAAATTCCGGGAGGCGATTTCTTATGAAAAATAAGGTGGGGTATACATTGACAAACACTATCGTGAGGTGAATATTAAGGGATTTATGCGGTATTAAAATTTAAAGTTTGAAATGCATTAATGTAAAAATATCAGGAAGTACTTGAAATGGAGCGACGAAAATCGGAATTGTGTTTCATGAAATGGAGATCGTAAGTCTGTTAAAATGTGGTTGATCAAATTGCCCCTTTTCATTGCTTAAGTAGCTGTAGTCACCATATTTTCGCATGTAACTTTGGAACACTATGCGGTAATAAAACATGCTAGGCAAATTATTACTGACCATGGCAAAATAAAGACAAAAGGTCCTNTTTGGAACACTATGCGGTAATAAAACATGCTAGGCAAATTATTACTGACCATGGCAAAATAAAGACAAAAGGTCCTCTTGTCCGAACTCGCTCCGGTAAACAGTTTTTGAGTAAACTCCACCAAAATTTCGAAGGTGTGGTGTAACCCTGCGGAGGAAGGCAATATATCCTTCTCGCTCGCCACGCACGTGGCTGAGGAAANTCGAAGGTGTGGTGTAACCCTGCGGAGGAAGGCAATATATCCTTCTCGCTCGCCACGCACGTGGCTGAGGAAACAGGCGAGGATGTAATCGGTGCATGCGTGGAGGTGAGCTTCGCTGCTGGCAAGTCAGTATGTGTGTCTGGCTGGGTGTGGAAGCATGGAACGGTTTGAGTGAGTGGAGCTAGCCGACATGCAGCTCGTGTACGGAGCAGCCAACACTAATGCAAGGCAAGCAGTGAAGCTGTTCTGTACCTCCTATGCGACATTTGCACGGCTCCATCAGAGATTGAGGAATAAAGGCTCGACAACAATGGTGTGCCCGACTGCTAGAGCACCGAGGACAAAGTGAAAGGCGGCATTTGACGAGGACGTGCTTCGCCGTATTACCTATTTGCACTCTGTTCCTTATTCTCCATACTTGTCCTCTCTCAAATTAACCAGTACTTCATCCACATAGCGTAGCGCTGGTGGCAGATGTGTTTCCTACTCTCGCAATGCTCCAAAATTTTGGATGGTGTTTTCTCGAAAACTGTTAACAGGAGCGAGTTCGGAAAATATGACCTTCTGTCTTCATTTTGCCATGGCCAGTAATAATTTGCCTCAAACTTTACATTACCGCCTAGTGTTCCAAGTTACTAACGAAAATAGGGTTATTACCCCTACTTAAACTATAAAGGGGAACGATTTCACCAGCCACATTTTTAAATATTTACGACCTCTGATTCATGAAGCACAATTCCGATTATTGTCTCTCCATCACAAGTACTTCCTCATTTTTCAACATTCGTGCATTTACAAACTTTGATTTTCAATTTAATATTCACCACACGATAGTGTTTTCATTAGGAATCACATCCCGGAGTTTAGCACATGAATTATGGTGAACATTAGTTGTTTGGTATATGTAAACCTAACAATGAAAAAAAAAAGCACTAGGCATAGTGCATAGAAATAGATGGACACAGAACTTAATAGTACACGCCAAGAAACATCAAGTACGAAAAGAATCAGGGTTATCCGAAATAGGAGCAAACATAATACTGGAAAATGTTACACACAGATCTACAAGCGAACTAAACCAATTACACAGTACCTTCAAAGCCTGTTGAGTACAGATTTTCTCAAATTGATCATGATAAAGTGATTTTTTATATTTATGATTAACATTGTACACTTTTTTGTATGGCGACAGTTTGAAATTCTGTGGCACCCACCTGGTTTCCGTGGCCTCGTATACTGATACAGTTGATCAAACTCAGTCTTCTTGGATGGCTGAAGAAGATAGTCTGGGTGCAAGTGCCCATTGTTGATGGGATCCAGTTCCTCATCATGGATCCTACAAATGAAGATGATCTGTGAGTGTGTAAAGTAAATTAACCCACTATTACAAAACATCTAGCCCTTTTTATGGTAAAAAATATTTTATGAATACTCTTGTCTTTAGTAAATTTGGGGAAATAAAAAAAAACATAATTCAATGAGCAGTTAGCATATGCTACAAATAGTGACAATGATACGGTTCATAGACGATTAGGCCATCTCTCTTTAGTCAAATAAATAGGTCAACTTTGAATGCAGTGCCACAATGTATAACTTAAATGAGTCTTATGTTATTTTCAAGCCTATACAAAAACGTTTGTAATGGGGTTTACAATTTAACAATCTGAAAAAAGTAAACAAAGCAACCTGATGCTGAGAATACAAAGAATTATTAACACAAACACCCCCACAATTAAAACTGTGATAGCCCAGTACACATCCGCCAGTTAGAAAAGTTTTCAAACGCCGCACACAAAGAGCAAGAGTCAAAGAGAATTGCAAAATGCGACGAAGGAACATACATACCAGATGTGAATGGAGAGGTGTGCCCTAGGGCGGGAGGATATCTACTCAACAGACCCTACGGGTCTTCGAAGTGGGGCTCGTGGATCCTCGTCTACCATGAAATGTTGAAGGAACGATACCGTAAGACGGACCCGCAATGGAACGCAATGATAGGGAAAAAGGGAGTACCCCCAAGAAAAAAATGCGGTTAACAACGCCCACCTCGTTTTCAATAAGCTGTTGTAACGCCACAGGGAATCAGGCGTCTCGCCGAGACGGCTAGCCGACGCACTAGCCACGTGGCCATCGTAGTAGTGAGGGGTACATGGCACGATTGTAAACGGTAGTTGTATTAACAGTGAACGAACAGTAACAAGATGTCTTCTTGGAATTTTTACTGCTCCAAGTTATCGTTGTCTTCGATATGCTACTACAGAACCATATGTTGACATACTTCGAGTGTATGTTAACTACTGACTCACGTCCAGTATCCTGAGAATCTCAGATGAATCACGTAGCGTCTTCCAATTACTACTGCACTGGACTGCACTCAGTGCGCACTGGCCGAGTGCCGCGTTTTCCAGTTACCGGAGTTCGCACTGAGTGTGGTCGTTTTCCATCTTCCAATTGTCGACTGCACTGAAAAAGTGCGCACTGAGTGCAATTTTAGCCGCACTGTCTCCAGAGTCAGTGCGGCATTTTGAGTGCAAATATAGTCGTTGGATGTTTGAAAGGGCCGGTATTATGCCCGAAGGCTTATCAAGGGACGGCTTACGAATTAACTCATGACCTAACGTAAACCAACACCCATGCCTTACCTGGGATTCGAACCCAGAACCTCCGCATCCCAGACCCGCGGCGCACCAACCGACTGCGCCACGGGAGGTCGGCGCAAATATGGTCGACAAACACGCACTCGCTTCGGGCAATCGCGTGATAATCAAACTTTTCTAGTTTAACTTCCTACACTGATAGGGTTATAGGCTGTACACGGTAAAGTGAGCACTTTTGAGAGCCTAGCTACTTTTTCCTTTCAACCATTTTTTATCATTTAACCACCTTTCAAAATAATTATGCCATGTAAGTTCACGTCTTAAGGCTAAATTAAAATATATTTATTGACTATTATTCCAAATGAGAGGGCTTTCAAAAGTGCTCACTTTACCATGAATGGCCTATATAAATGTTTAATTCCAGGAATTCAAGCATATTTTCCATTAAACTTTGAAGTGCGCTTCATTCCTACTTTCACTACTTCGGAAAGTGTGCATAGCCACAGTTGCAGCTAATGATATTGAACTCCATTAACGGTACTTTTATTTATTAAAAACCAGAAATACGCTGTATATGACTATATACCTTAAATATGTATTCATCTTCTTCTAACAAACTTGTATTTATTTATTTAATTTTTTTTAACGTCCTCTTTTTTTTAGCAGGAGGATAACCAGGGGACGGTTTCCATACTAAACTAACAAACCTTGTAGGGGGTTCGGAACCTTTCTTAGATACGTTACATTGTCAGGGGTTGAGAAGGGGGGAGGGGAGATCATGCAACTAATTTGGCGCCCCTGATGCTGAACAAAACGTTCCTGCCAGAAATGTNTGGCGCCCCTGATGCTGAACAAAACGTCCCTGCCAGAAATGTAGTTTCAAAAACCATTATATCAACGTTTACACGCACTGTTTCCTATCCACACATTTGACAAATTAAAAAAAAAAAAACATTTTACCAGTACAAAAAGGTTAGAGACCTCAACTGTATTGATTCGTAATCGACACATGGTCTCTGACCCTGAAACCTACANGTAGTTTCAAAAACCATTATATCAACGTTTACACGCACTGTTTCCTATCCACACATTTGACAAATTAAAAAAAAAACCTTTTACCAGTACAAAAAGGTTGGAGACCTCAACTGTATTGATTCGTAATCGACACATGGTCTCTGACCCTGAAACCTAAATTTCACGAGTGTAACTTTTTATGCGAGTCGACTCCAGATTAAATATTTGTAAAGTGTGAAAATCTATAGTTACAGCACGAAGTTTTTGGCGCCCATTAGTGAGATTGGGGGAGGGGCGCCCCCTCCTTCCCGACGCCCATAGTGACGATATCAAACACTTTCACGGCTTATCCAAGAGTGAAGCCGGGTACTCATGATCCACAGCCTGCCGCCCATACTCTATTCTCAGTATCTTCACATTCTTTACATAAAACCTTTGAAAAATCACCTCATGTATTACGTGTTTGGTTGTTTCCTAAATGTCTTGTATCACAACCGTTTTATACTTCTGTCAACATAAAATAAAATTATTGGTTCAATTGAACTTTAACTTATATTTTATCTATAAATTACAATAATTCATTAATAATTCATATTAATAAAATCAAGGAGAAAATAGGTGTATTGGGAATGTCTTGTAAGAAATAGTTCTAGTGCAAAATATTTTTTAACTGAGCGCGCAAAAATGCGGTAGGTTATTCATTTGGTGTAATTTCCTAGATTTAGTTAAGTGAGTGAGTTTGTGAAGAGATTTGGGCGGTTCTTAACATCGTGGTCTTGAGAGCTGATGAGGATGAAGTGAGTTGGGAATGGAGCAGCGCCGGAATGCAAGGTCGGGGGAAACGGAAGATACCAGAGAAAACCCGCCGGTCAGTGGCATCGTCCGACACGATTCCCACATGCGAAAATCCGAGGGCAACCCCGCCGGGAATCAAACCCGGTTCGCCTTGGTGGTACGCGAGTAGTCTAACCACTACACCACCGCGGTTCATAGACTTAGATAAGATGTCTGCACGAAGCGGAGGAATAGCCTGAAAGTACACGTTTAGCAGGGCTTCATGAAAGTTGGAAGTAACCGTGAATAGAATACATCCAACTTGTACAGCACATTGACAAACATGTCGGGGATTCCCACAGAATGTGAAACCACCCACGCTGGCAAACTGTGTTGCGGGACTTGGAGGCACACAAGAAAAAATAATCTGCCGAAGTGAGTGAAGAACAAGATTCCAGGGAAGTACTGCAAAACTCCATCACATCGCTGCTTTTAGCAGAACTGGCTGGTTAATCGGTATATATCACGGAAATAACAAATCCCACTTGTTGTTGATTGTATTTCGCAGTCTGGACCAGACTAGGATGCCACCACAGGATTCGGTCTACAAACTCTGAGGCAGAACTAAGTAAGCCTACCTTCTGTATCGGTACTATATTGGCGTAAGGCTATAAAGCATTCTGAAATTCCTTCCGAGAATATTATGCGTTTGTGTGTATTGAAAATTACATTTTATAGTACAGGTAGACAAAACTCTATAGGCTGTTCACGGTAAAGTGAGTACCTTTTAATTTTATGGCCGTGCTTGAAAGTTCCTTTCAGCTTATTTGCATCATTTCAGCAATTGCTAATATAAAATTACGATGCGACTAATAAACATAGTGTACACATTTTATACTCTCAAAAATTAACGTCCGAGGCCTCGATAAACTAAAATTTTTTGGTTATTATGTTAACTGGGAGGGCCTCGTGGAGGCAAATGTTGACAGAAGAGTAGAGACCCGACTGCACAATGGAGACGCCTCTTTCTGCTGCCCTTGTCCGACCTGTGACGGGGCCCAAGGTCACTTAACACTTTTTGCTCAAGGTCGTGGCTGCGGTGGGAAGAAAAGGCGCAACTGTCCGGTAGACCAAATTATCTACTACTCCGCCGCAGCAGCATTACATTAGCACTGTCAGCGCCTTGCCGGCTCCTACTCAATCACGCGAATACCTCACAACCCGTCCTAGTTACTTCGCCTCCCATCAGCCGCGTACCCGGTCCGCCAAACGACGTGCAGATGTTATTTAAAAACGGTTTCGTTGTTTTAAACCTCTGACTCCCACCTCAGGTATAGGTTAAGTTAAAAAAAAACCTTTTACGTCTGAATAATAGTCTCAGTTTTCTATTCCCGTTAAATATCAAGGGGCAGTTAGCAACAGGACTAGGAAACCTGTACAGAAACGCCTGAAGTCCCCAAAAAGACACACTAATTTTGTGGCGAATAAAATGCAGTTTCCGTACAAGCGCTCAAAATACACGCCAGCAATAAAATACTGCTATAAATATAAAACGCCAGGGGCGTATCCGAGTTCGTGACGGATAGAGATAAATAAAAAAAAACTAAATCATATTCTTAATTTATTTATAATGCTATAAACGTGCACACAGTTATAACTTACAACATTAAACTATCTCCAATATCAACTCGTGTTATTTTCAGTGATCGTAATATTAAATGTTAATCTCAAATCTTATTTAAGTCCTTATCGCTGTTACTATAGGGTAAATGCACCAGTAGTCGATATCCTAAGCTCTAAATCTCAGTTTTGCACTCATATTTCCGTTTGTTGTTAAACTCTCAACTTGCAGTTTCGTTTTCCTAGTTCATCTGCTTCTTATGTTACTCTAGTAATTGTCTCAAACGTATAAATTGTTTAACACTATTAGAAAACCTACATATTCCAAAACCCATGTTTTGCATTAGTAGTTGACACTGTCGAAAATCGAATGTGCCAGTAGTCGACATAGGTGTTTGGAACGAATAAAGGGTTCAGAAAAACGTTAGAAACACTTGAATAACTCGTTTTATTTTAACATGATTCATTTTATCTACAATATTAGAGCTCATTCTTGTTAAAGGAACTGTCGTGTTAAAAATAACTTGCATATTGTTGGCCCACAAAATAGTTTTAGGGTTGGTAAAGAAAATCTGTACCACAAGGTAGGTAACTGAGTTTATTAAGTACATTAATTATAAGTAATTCACAATTATTCATAATACACAGGCTCTTTATTTAGAGGGTTGTACCTAATACATGTAAATTAGAGACTAGTTCTTCAATAAANATAAAACGCCAGGGGCGTATCCGAGTTCGTGACGGATAGAGATAAATAAAAAAAAACTAAATCATATTCTTAATTGATTTATAATGCTATAAACGTGCACACAGTTATAACTTACAACATTAAACTATCTCCAATATCAACTCGTGTTATTTTCAGTGATCGTAATATTAAATGTTAATCTCAAATCTTATTTAAGTCCTTATCGCTGTGTCTATAGGGTAAATGCACCAGTAGCTCGAAATCTCAGTTTTGCACTCATATTTCCGTTTGTTGTTAAACTCTCAACTTGCAGTTTCGTTTTCCTAGTTCATCTGCTTCTTATGTTACTCTAGTAATTGTCTCAAACGTATAAATTGTTTAACACTATTAGAAAACCTACATATTCCAAAACCCATGTTTTGCATTAGTAGTGGACACTGTCGAAAATCGAATGTGGCAGTAGTCGACATGGGTGTTTGGAACGTATAAAGGGTTCAGAAAAACGTTAGGAACACTCGAATAACTCGTTTTATTTTAACATGATTCATTTTATCTACAATATTAGAGCTCATTCTTGTTAAAGGAACTGTCGTGTTAAAAATAACGTGCATATTGTTGGCCCACAAAATAGTTTTAGGGTTGGTAAACATAATCTGTACCACAAGGTACGTAACTTGAGTTTATTAAGTACATTAATTATAAGTAATTCACAACTATTCATAATACACAGGCTCTTTATTTAGAGGGTTGTACCTAATACATGTAAATTAGAGACTAGTTCTTCAATAAAACACGAACAAAACTATTAGAAACTCCAGTACAAAAACAAACACTCTCAGGAAAGTATATCAAAAATCTACGCTGACTGGATGTGGAAACTGATATCTAGTATTTAAAGAATCTCCTCCAAATATCAGTGGCCTAGAGATTCCCTCTATTACTTGATTTGTATTTATAATTCGTAATGTCGACTATTGAATAAAGGATTCTAAACTGAAATAACTATATCTGAGCAGTTCAACAATTTTGATTTTAGCCACTCAATAGGTAGTTTATAAGTCCTGACAGAAAACACTAGGGGATTCAGTAGTCGACATGGGTGTCGACCACTGCAAAATGTTAAGAAATGAGCTATAGTAGTCGACACCCTCTCACACCTTGAATAACTGATGAATTCGAACAACCTAAGGTGCAATTTAGGAGCAAAACAACCTAATATGAAGATAAAATGAAAGCATTCACAATGGACAATGTTTTTCGGACAAATAAACACGAAGTTAATCTTACCTTCCTTGTCAGCAGACCGTAGTGAACACACCACTTTGACGACTGATCAACAGTGCAGATTCAACGGTCACTCGAATCACATTTTACCGCCAACATCCGCATGGCAACCATTATTTCTCATACAGGAGGCATTAAGTTTGCCGCCACAAATAAGAGTATTGCTAAACAATGTTCTTATGCCATATTATTTGGTGTTAAAACCCACAGTGTCGACTACGGGTACACTGTCGACTACTGGTGCATTTACCCTATTGGTAACAGTTAATTCAAACTCATTATTTACATAAATTCAATCTATCTAGTGTCATTCCAAAGGTCTGTCACTCAACGCATCCAGTTCAATAGTCCCGCCAGTCAGTCTCACTCTCCGCTGTACCGATGCTCGCAGTCCGCAGACTTCACTCCTGCATGTCACTTTGGCGTCACTTGACGCTCTACTGACTCATCGCTTCGCTATCTTCGCACACCTGCCATTTTAGATTTACGTATATTCCTCCATTAAATTTAATTTCAAGAGTCAATATTTAAAAGCCAAGCTTGTCAATGCACAGGGAACATCTTCACAGTTATTTCGAAATTCAATTTTTTCTCCCATTATTTGTTTTACATTAATAACTGTAAGCATAAATGCGCTCATTATTCAATAATTCGTGTCCCAAATGGGAAAAATACTGATATAAGGAACTGTACAAACTTCAAAATTTCTATTACATAATCCTCCACGCTATGGCAGGCTTTTATTTTAAATGTCCGATCATAAAGTTTAATTAAGCAGACTTCTGAAAAAAATGTTAAAGATGNCTATGGCAGGCTTTTATTTTAAATGTCCGATCATAAAGTTTAATTAAGCAGACTTCTGAAAAAAATGTTAAAGATGGATGGGGTTTCTCCACTTTAAGGTTTTCGATGAGCCCGGCATAAAAACAGAGTTAACCACCGAGTTCTGTGGACAAAAGAGACGACAACGTGAGTCCTCGTCAAGACCCACTCTCAGAGGCGAAATGGGGCCAATGATGGAATTCCGTTCACAAGTACACTGTAGACTAAAAAATCTGGCGAAGAGCTACAGTCGAACAAGTAATATTACAACACAGCAGGCACGGCACTTGGGTCAACAGGGCTCGCAGCGCACACATCTGCTTGCGTCAGGAATAAAGACGAGACGGCAACGACGTTCTCATGGTCCCACCTTCCCCTTCGACCCTCCAAGGTCACGGCGCTGTCGACGACAGCAACCACACCACGCGCTGACCACGCCATAACGCGTGAATGCTTTCAGCACAATTTGATCGCGCAAATTTCTGCCTCAATTTCCTCGCCACTCCACCCCGCTGGTTCACGATTTTATTATTGACCCAGCCAATAGTAGCCAAGCGTCGTTCTCCCTTCAGAGTCGCTTGCTCGCATGGGAATTTGGTTTCAGTTGATTGATACTTCTTACCATTGCTGACCCTTGTGGACTTTGTTGTTTGACTGGTTTGGCTACATTGGTTGTTGGTCCCTGTATCAGTTTCGTTTGTGGGGGCGCGGTTGCGCAGCGGCTAGAGCGCTTGCTTCCCACCAAGTCGAACCTAGTTCGATTACCGGCGAGGTCGCTCCCGGATTTTAGCACTTGGGAATCGTGTCGGAAGATGCCACTGCTCGGCGTATTTCCTCGGGGATCTCCCGTTTCCCCCGCCATTGCATTCCGGCGCTGCTTCATACCCACCTAACTTCACCTTCATTGGCTCTAAAGACCTCGATGGCCACTCAAACCTCCCCACTCCACAGTTTCGTTTATGAACGTCGTGCCTGCCCTAGTGGTCGGGCGCTCCTAGATTGCCGTTCCATTGTCTCTTAGTTTTGTTCCCGTACGACTGTGGATCGTGTTTCCGTGTATTCTTTCTTGCCATGGGTGCACTTGTTCTCGGTGGGAATTGGGCTGTCACAAAAAAAACCCTATTAGGTGATAATTTTAGATTCCCGCAAATAAATGAAAACGCACGAAAAATTGCCCTCTTTTCGCACCTACCTCAATGTCACCAAACCCAGTCAATTCTGTCACATCAGTATTCAACGCCAACCTTTACTCTGACGGAGCGTCTTGTTATCCGGAATTAAATTCACAAATAAAAATCTTGATTGTGCACACTTGAATGCGTTTTCCATATTTTCAATGTTAGTTTTACAATAAATACCAGCTTTTGGCAGACGTTTAATGCCGTTCTGCCGTTACCCCTTTCACAGAACTTTTACGTATATAAAATACAGCGTTATCCTGAACTCGTTACGGAAAATGAGGTACAAAACATAATATTATCGACGACCTAAAATTGTCTTCGAGATACACTACTAAAATAATGCAAGACTACTTTGAAAATATTTTAGCTACCTCTTCTTTTTTTTTTGATTTCAAATTTGCACCTATAGTAACACACAGTGAAAGCGGTACACCTAGTACGAACTGACATTAGAACGGAAATTAACATTCCCTCTAAATGAAAATTACTGGAAATACAATTTATTTAATGCATGACATATCCATCTTTTAGGGTCTATATAAATACGCACCATTTCTATGATTATAGCTGCATTAAATGGAAAACACTAAAACAACTGTACATTGAACGCCACAGTGAAAGTGGTACACTACCCAATACATTCCTCCCATTGGACTACCAGACGTGCCATGTCGGGCTCACGCATTCTGAACTATGCGTACCTTCGTTCAGTGCACGAAGGCAAGCAGTACTTTCAAGTAAGCTTTCGTAGATCAACATGGAACGTGAAAGAGATCAGACGTCTGTGGTGGTGAGAAAGCTGGTCATTTTGCATTACCAAAGGGGCAAATCTCTGCGCGAGATCGACAATATTGTGAATCGCAGTCATTCTACTGTGCAAAATATCGTTCGTCGCTTTCATCAGTACAGCGTAATAGAGATCAAAGAGAAGCGTAGATCCAGAAAAATATTCACTGCATCAGACGAGCGATGGATTCGATGTCAAATAAAGAAGAATCCCGCGTTAAGTGCACCAAAACTTGCCGAGGAAGCAGAAGTCGTCTTGGGGAAAAAAGCCTGTCCAGAAACCACGAGGAGAGTCCATCGTAGAGAGGACTTCAATGGTCGAGTAGTGCGCAATAAACCATACATCAGCAAGATGAACAANGTACTTTCAAGTAAGCTTTCGTAGATCAACATGGAACGTGAAAGAGATCAGACGTCTGTGGTGGTGAGAAAGCTGGTCATTTTGCATTACCAAAGGGGCAAATCTCTGCGCGAGATTGACAATATTGTGAATCGCAATCATTCTACTGTGCAAAATATCGTTCGTCGCTTTCGTCAGTACAGCGTAATAGAGAACAAAGAGAAGCGTAGTTCCAGAAAGATATTCACTGCATCAGACGAGCGATGGATTCGATGTCAAATAAAGAAGAATCCCGCGTTAAGTGCACCAAAACTTGCAAAGGAAGCAGAAGTCGTCTGGGGGAAAAAAGCCTGTCCAGAAACCGCGAGGAGAGTCCATCGTAGAGAGGACTTCAATGGTCGAGTAGTGCGCAATAAACCATACATCAGCAAGATGAACAAACGTCTCAGGTTCCAGTTTGCCACAGATCACGTTGATAAACTTTTTGTCTACAGGAAAACAGTAGTATTCAATAATTAAAGTAAATTCAACGTGTGTGCATCGGATGGAAAGGGCAGCATCTGGCGTAAGCCAATCACGGAGATTACAGAAAGAAATCTTTGGCTGACGGTGAAACACGGGTGTGGGTCCCTGATGGCATGGGGTTGTATGGCGGCGTCGGGTGTGGGGAAACTCCATTTCATAGATAGTAGGGGAGATTGGGTACGGTTGGAACTACTCGCGAATATTCGCAAAACTATCCACGGTTTGAGAGGGGTACAAGGGGAAAACACNGAAACCCCATTTCATAGATAGTAGGGGAGATTGGGTACGGTTGGAACTACTCGCGAATATTCGCAAAACTATCCACGGTTTGAGAGGGGTACAAGGGGAAAACACGCGGCTTGCCTGTACGGACCTGATCGGCAGTGCTTCTTCGCCCTCCGCGCGCTTTGTTCGCTTGTAGAGGGACCTATTGTGTTTTGTCACCCAAAAGTAAGTATTTTTGATCGATTTATTTCTTGAGTTGCTTCGTTAATATTATAATTTACGTTTTTAGATTTTTCCTACGTAATTGGTGGACTTAAGAGGTAAGTAAACAGTAATTAGTTTTTGTGTAGGTTATTTTCTCTCGCCTCTGAGATAGTTTCACTGGCACATTGAAGAGGGGGGGAGGGGGGAGCGTACGGTTGTAACATTAGTAATATTTTTGTTTTACATTGTAGATGCCCAGGAAACGTGTCAGGAAGACATCGAGAGGTGTAAGCGACATATCACGTTACAAGGATGCATACGACGAAGTTAAAAGTGGGAGTTCTTTGAGACGAGTAGCAGAGATCTGCAGAGTTAACCACGCCTCTCTGCTACGATACATACGAAAGAGAGATGCCACGAACGAAGGTGCCGAGGCAGAAAATATTAGTATGGGATATGTAGCTCATAACAGAGTCTCATCGGAAGATCAAGAACAT
Organism: Clitarchus hookeri; assembly: GCA_002778355.1. Classification (NCBI taxonomy): domain Eukaryota; kingdom Metazoa; phylum Arthropoda; class Insecta; order Phasmatodea; family Phasmatidae; genus Clitarchus; species Clitarchus hookeri. The sequence continues at coordinate 169,362 of NQII01001865.1, forward strand.
CTACTCGCCAAATACCTCATCCGTTGTGCAGATATATACTTCGGTCTTTCTACTAAAGAGGTAAGAAAGATAGCATTTGAACTCGCCGTTAAATACAACTTATAGATGCCTCCATTTAGAAGTTGTTTTGTTTGATTAGACACTATTTTACTAGCTTCAGATTGATTTTAAATACGACGTTATCTTGAAAATGTTAAATTTTACAAAGTGATCAAAGAAGACGGTTTAAAATGTTACTAAAATTGTGTAATATTAACCGTAGATAATGTTAAAGTACTCATGTGATTTATTAGTAATACAGCTGATTGAAATGCGTGTATTGTGTATTATTTGTGTATGTTTCAACTGACCCCCATACTGTTACAACCGCCCTTGGCATGGGGTCAGTTGTATCAGTTGGCACACGTGTTGTGAAACGTCTCCTGTCTGGCAACTACTGCATCTAGGCCTATCAGTTAATATAAATTTGAAGACAAATGAGTACTCTTCTATGTCAAGCGACTTATTTGTTGTTTACAGCCAGAATGACAATGCTACGAGCGATCAAAGCAAAATTGTTACAACAGTACCGAGTCTCCCCTACTATGAATTAAGTTGTGTATTTGGACAGGTTGAGGAAAGCACCGACACCGAGCGCAGAGAAATTAGACTTGCGGGATTGTTTCACGTTCTACCAGAACAACGACCCGAAACATAAGGCCCATAAGGTACGAATGTGGTAACTCTATAATTGGCCCCATGTACTCGATACCCCTCCATAATCCCCAGACATAAATGTCATTGAAAATCTATGGAATGTGTAAAGAAAACATCCCATATCTAACCGGAATTACCACCTTTTCCCTTCAAACGGAATGGGATAAGATTGAGCCCTTTTATTATGAAAGGTTGGTTCGATCTATGCCAGAGAGGCTTAAGAAGATGAAAAAGACATGTGGTCGTCACACTCGGTACTAACTGCCCACACATGCCCTTCAACGACAGATCATATACAGGCTGTGCCATTTTCATTATGATTTACATCTGGACCTCAGAATGTGTAGTGTGTTGTAAATTTATATATTCTTTTGTGAAGATATATGATAGGTGTACCACTGTCCCTGTATGTTACATCAACATGTGAAGCATTTGTGCTGCAACACTCGTGCAGTGTGTGTGTGTGTGTGTGTGTGTGTGTGTGTGTGTGTGTGTGTGTGTGTGTGTGTGTGTGTCTCTCTCTACTGTACCGATGCTCGCAGTCAGCAGATTTCACTCCCGCTGGTCATAGTCGCTGCCACTCGTCGCTTAGATTGCTCTTAGNCCTGGTCACTGTCGCTTCGCTGTCTTCGCAAGCCTGGCGCTTAAGGCCGTACGATCTTCCAAACTCTACACTATCGGCTCGGAGGCCCGCCACGGCTTAAGTAGTCTCACTGGCCCAATCTAGTAGGTTCACCGTACCCCGCTCGAGTCACGCTGTGAGAGGAGAGGGCGAATACCTGAACATTCTTTGAACGCGATAACCCTAGAAATTCAATCCGATCAAGAACGGGAGCACGCACAAGTCCCGACAGGCTTCTCTCTGCGGTGGCGGCCCGCCTTTGTAAATCTCCGCGCACTCCCCGGGTTACCGCTTGCCCCTGACACACTGATTCACTCGCTCAAGCTGGATGGGGCAAGGAAAGCTACGCAAAGTAGCACGTATCTAACACTCTTGCTGATTTTGTGGTTTCTATACTTCATTGTCCGAACAACAATCAACACTTTATTCTAAAACTGTACACTGCATCAAATATTGCTGTATGTAATGGGTTTTGTGATTCAAATATATAATTTAAAAAACAAACCCCATTTTAATGTATTAAGTAGTTCGAATTCAGTTCTCGATTTTATATTTCACTAACTGGCGCATAGCAAGACCTCTCCATAGTCTGCAATTCTAATTGTAGTAGCATAACCTGGATACCACTTGTTAAATTTTTCTCGCGTATTCTGATGTACGTAGAAAGTAATTACAAAATGTAGACCTGCCAAAAATATATATAAATTTACAGGAGTCTATGCGCATACCTGCATGTAATCAGACTTATCACCAAGAAAATGATACTTTAATGCACGTCATAACGCTGAAAGTATTTATCATAGTTTAACAAACCACTACATTCACTTTTAATTGTATTATTTTTCTCGTATGCTCACAGGTACGTCGTGCCAATACATTGATAGTCCCTGGAGCTGATAATGAGGCATGATGTTGCAGACTTCGGTTATATTTTGGATGCTGCTATTGCTAGAAGAATTAAAAATTAGATGGTTCGTGTAGAGCCAGTTTACTAAAATATACTCAATATAAATTTATTATTTCCTGTAGGTAAACATTACGGAATTCTGAAGAGGATATCCGTGGACTAATTGGTCTAGACGCTAGTTTACGATGGGAGTGGTTCTGGGATCGAATTACGGATAACGCGCGCATGTTGTGTGCCTTTTTTTTTGTGTGCAATTTTTATGTCTTAGAATAAGTTCAGTGTGTAATCNACATAACCTTCCGGCGTTAGGAAATGCGGTGATTAAAAATATATGCTGCGTTCTGTTTAAAGAGCTGTTCGTGCGATTACTCCACAACTCTAGAAACTTTGAGCACGGAATCGTTATCACGAGATTTGGAACCGCTTTAATCAGGAGATCTCTAACATATAGCATTTCCGTGTCCAAGCGGTAGTTCATTTTTCACTAGCAACAAAAACCAGTATTTAGTTTGTCTTAATTTTCAGTTACCTTATGCAAAGCTGTATAAATTCATGGAATAGGCGTGAACGGACAGTAACTCAGTGGTTTTGATCCAAATTCCTGGAAGAGATAATAGTTATTAAAACCAGTCGCGTCTACCTATTTATATCGCCAGACAACACAATTACACTGAGTTGGTTCACGTCGTGATACGGCTATGTGAACAACTTCTCGAGGCAAGAATAGGGCGTAACTCTTCTCTTCATACATACACTGAAGAGCCAAAAAAAACTGGTACACCTGCCGAATATCTTGTAAGGCCCCCTCGAGCACGCAGAAGTACCGCAAAACGACGTGGCATGGACTCGACTAATGTCTGAAAGTATGCAGGAGGCAATTCACACCATGAATCCTACAGGGCAGTCCACAAATCCATAGGAGTGCGAGGCGGTGGAGATCTCTTCTGAACAGCACGTTGCATGGCATCCCAGATATGCTCAATAATGTTCATGTCTGGTGATTTAGGTGGCCAATGGAAGTGTCTAAGTCAGAAGAGTGTTCCTGGAGCCATTCGGTAGCAACTCTCGACGTGTGTCCACGTCTGTCGGAATGCACAATGGACATGAATGGGTGCAGGTGATCGGACAGGATGCTTACGTACCTGTCACCTGTCAGAGTCGTATCTAGACGTATCAGGGGTCCCATTTCACGCCAACTGCACACGCCCCATACCATGACAGAGCCTCCACCAGCTTGAACAGTCCCCTGTTGACATCTAGGGTCCATGGATTCATGAGGATGTCTCCATGCCCGTACACGTCCATCCGCCCGATACAATTGGAAACGATACTCGTCAGACCAGGCAACGTGTTTCTAGTCATCAACAGTCCAATGGCGGTGTTGGCGGGCCCAGGCGAGGCGTAAAGCATTGTGTCGTGCAGTCAACAACGGCACAAGAGTGGGCCTTCGGTTCCGAAAGCCCATATCAATGATGGTCCATTGAATAGTTCGCACGCTGGCACTTGTTGATGCCCCAGCATTGAAATCTGCGCCAATTTGAGAAAGGGTTGCACGTCTGTCACGTTTAATGATTCTCGTCAGTCGTCGTTTGTCCCGTACGTTCACGATCTTTTTCCGGCCGCAGCGGTGTCGAAGATTTTATGTTTTACCGGATTTCAGATATTCACGGTACACACGTGAAATGGTCGTACGTGAAAACCCAAATTGTATCGCTACCTCGGAGATGCTATGTCCCATCTCTCGTGCGCCGACTATAACACCACGTTCAAACTTACTTAAATCTTGACAACCTGCCATTGTAGCAGCAGTAACCGATCTAGCAACTTTGCCAGACGCTTGTTGTCTTATATAGGCGCTGCCGACCGCATCGCGTTTGTTATTCGCGTACGCACGCCTATGCCAGTTTTTTTTGGCTCTGCAGTGTACTAGTAGTTGGCCATGACATCTTGTTTACTCTATAATGAGAAAAATATCGAGGAAAAGCACGCACACTGGCAGATGTTATACTCCACTCCAGTAAAACTAAACAGAAATAAGACTATACGTGGTACATGGGTGGCTCAGTTTGAAGAAGTCTCCGAACACTGACAGCTAGAATTTCATTTTGCAGTTGCCTGATTTTTCCAGATTTCTTGTTCGGACGTCAAGGCCCAAAGGTCAGCGCCGCACCAAGAAAAATATTTAGTTGCCGATACCAAATAATTCTGCTTGACAAGTACTTGTTTACAATGAACGATATTTTGTTCGCTCAACTAATGAACTGTTGCTTCAAACATCTGCATTCGTTCCCCTGAACCAAATAAATAATTTAAACATAATTTGTTGATCCGAACAAAATCAGCTTGGTTCAGTACTGGCATTTATTTGGTTGGCTGTAAAGTAACCGGGTCTTGGTTCACCTTCGTTCGAAAATACGGCTCGGCAGTTTGTTTGAAATTATCGTGACATTTAGGGTTAGTAGGGTTAGTTTGTGCATTTTTAATGCTTAATAATGGCACAGACAATCTCAACGAACAAGTTCAACACGAAACAAAAAATTAAAGCTATAAACTTGAAACATTTATTCACGTACATGTCCTACACTAGGAAACGAGATATTTCAAACATTCGTATTACGCCAGTAGTCATGTTAGCCGAGGTTGCTAAGATGTCTTGCTCGGGAGCAAATGTTCGGATTAGAAACTCTGCCAAACTCTAATTTCCTTTACGTAGAGTAGTACAAATCTTTAGTTGCACCAACCAAATAAAAAGAAACAAAATAATTTTGTTTCAGCAGCAAAATAATAAATTGTCCCTGTACAAACAATTAATTTGGTCATTTGCAAACAAACTGTTTCTAAGCTTGCGATGGTTTCGATGGACGAACGGAATTTTTAAGAGATAAGTGATAGCTGTTGGTCACGTGATTGACTGGCGGACATGTCTGCTTATTGTAAACCCATCTTCCATAGATACCATTATTTTATCAGTGAAATTCAGCCACTGAAGTGATCGGAAGGATATCGCTGTTTCCAATTAAATTTTCGTTGATTTGTAACAAAAATTCTCTGATTTGGGAACATTTTTCCGGTTTCAACTTTAGATAGTAAAACTGAATCATCGGAAAATTACAAAAAATATTATGCGAATTTGTTTTTAAAAAATACATAACCACAATTAGGTTAATTCTTATGTCTGCAATTTCCTTTAAATTATAGTTTTGTTACCATTGTTTAAACGCTATTAGCCCACTCTACTCATCAATCCAGCTGCAACTTAGTTGTGTCTGCCCCTGCGAAGAAAAAAAATAATATACGGGATAATGAGACGTAAATATTTAGAATAAATTTTCAATGTCGCACGAAAACGTGGCGACATGTGTCCACTTATGGCGCGATAGTTTCTCATGCGATACTAACTCCTAATTGATGTTTTATATGTTCTATCGCTTCATGACACGCCTTTACTCAGACATTCATAGAATACCACTGCCTCGATGATAAAAAGTTAGTATACAACTCCACGGTCAGCAAGTCCCCTCTAGGTCACGCTGACGCGACACTTCGACCTTGTTTCGTCAATGCGATGGATATTTCTGCACATCCACGTCTGATACGGGAGCGAACTATTATTTCACTCTCGGCCTGTCCGAAGGTGGTCAGTACTTCAGACTGGGAACGGTTTTTTTTCCCGACGCAACACGCTAAAGACGAAGGGTTAATGTATGCAGTTGGCACCATTTCCCCAACATTACTCGACGAGGTGGGGCAGTGGTTAAACTGGACTCGCATTCGGGAAGATCCAGATTCAAATCTCTGTCAGTCCATCCTGATTTGGGTTTTTCGAAATCACTCTAGGTGAGTGCCGGTACAGTTCCTTGATACAAGCCATAAACACTTCCGGTTCCGTTCTGATTGTTCGACATTTGCAGCTTTTTGCAAAATGAGTGCAGGGGCACGTGCTTCCTTAAGTAATAGCCTATTTAACATTCAACGGCAAAAGAAAAATCTACAATTCTTTAACTTTTTTAAGTAACACATGCACTCAAATACTATATAAAACAGCTGAAAATTGCGCCACTTCAAGTTACACAAAATAAAGGTTTTTAACTCTGTTTAAGGACACATATGACTTGTGCCCACCATAGAGGAAATAAGGGATAAAGAGGGCGTATCAACTGCGCAGTTAACACATTCCTTGTTCCAACATTGGACTGCATTTTGGCCAACAGCGCCGTCAAAACTAACGTGGACAGCATTTGAGATTAGAAAACAGTTTATGTAATTTAGTGCTCTAAAACAATTTTTTCACTTTCTCTGTGTACAGGATAAGTTATGTGTTGTATCTAGGTTATCGTAATTTCCCTATAAATCGCCACGTGGTACCCACTCACGATAAATAACATTCGGAGTGACTGAGAAATGCTGAGGGATTGAAGTTAGTTTACCAGCTGCATCTGAAAGGACATGTTTGAAGAATCGCCGAGCCAAAGAAGTGANAGATTAGAAAACAGTTTATGTAATTTAGTGCTCTAAAACAATTTTTTCACTTTCTCTGTGTACAGGATAAGTTATCTGTTGTATCTAGGTTATCGTAATTTCCCTACAAATCGCCACGTGGTACCCACTCACGATAAATAACATTCGGAGTGACTGAGAACTGCTGAGGGATTGAAGTTAGTTTACCAGCTGCATCTGAAAGGACATGTTTGAAGAATCGCCGAGCCAAAGAAGTGACACTTTACCTTTCGCCGTGTGATTGTGGGAGGGGGGGGGGATATCGGCACCGGAATCATCGTCATTATTATGTGGTGCAGATATTTCAAGTGGATGAACACTGGTGTTCCCTTGAGTAGGATGTGGTAAAACCAAGTCTTTTATGAATATCATTTGTTTGAATAATATCCATCTCACTTAATAGGTTACAGCACACACCAGTGCCGAAACACAACGTATTCAACTTAGAGGGGGCATGCCTTTAGGCATCCCCGTAAGAGGTGGCGGGTTGGGAGGGGGGCCCTTCAGGCGTCTCTAAATACATTTTTGTTTCTATTATAAATTCAATTTTGCTGCCAACAAAACTTAAATTACACGGTGTATAAAATATAAATGAAAGTCTATAATCCAGAAGAGAAAATGTATATAAGTATCAAAAACACATTATACTGGTTTACAATATATCAAAACCGTTTGTGTGCCCATCTGCTAATATTATCTGACGCCCTTTACTAAATTTAGAGAGGGGCAAATGCATGGCGCGCAGCATCGCTTCATCGTGCGCGATCTCCTAGCGCCAGTGTTACCATCCTCATAAGCTTCCGTTTGTTTGATTGTTTTTTGTGTCACTAGATGCTGCTTCATAGGTCTTTATCGCTCAAGGGTCTGGCCTCGGCCTAAACGCGGGGCACAAGGCAATGTTGAAGTAAATTTAATTAATTGTGGTTATCTATATCGGTTTGAAAAAAGATACGAGTTCCCGCGTGGTTTGAGACTCGTCCACCCCGCGGGCTGCTAAGCCGTAGAATGCCACGGCAGAAAACCCGGGCTAAGGCCACGATGAACCTCCATTACAGAATATCACTACAGACTAAACTGGCAGGACTGGCGGAAACAAGCAATTTCACTAATAATAAATGCATGACAGTTAAAAGTACTAACAATAATTGAAACTTCATTATTTGTAGTCACTTTGTGAGGTCCTAAAACAAACATGTTTGTCTCCCAGACCGTCTCAGCAAGCAGCATTTACTTCTGCAAGACTTGCTAAAAAATTATTCAACAAATATACGTACTGTGTTAAGTTTTGTAGCTCTTGATGTTAGCACACGCGTGTGGATGGAAGTTGGAACAACTTCACCGACTTCCAATTTCAAGTACACGAGACAACCAAATCTTTAATTGCACGTGTACTGACCATAACTGATGGATCCTTATTCCGATTCCAACATCCAACCTGACCTACGAGGTTCGCGTTGTGTTGCTGCAGATAACTCCGAGATGTACACACGTTTGACTTCTGCCACTGATTAACAATTTGTGCGGCACGTCCCACGGACTCTATAGGCAATAGTAAAAGCTCGGTAGAGCCGTCTATTTCCAGAAACGCGGTCGCTCAGGTAAACGACGCCTTATAGCGGCGGAATGCAAGGACGGAGCCAAGCGGGAGTGACTCGAGAAAAAAATGCCTGCCAATAACAAACGTCCGCCACGTTTACCACATGCAAAATATCCGGGTGAATCCACCGGGAGTCGAACCCGTTTCGCCTTGGTGGGAAGAGAGTAGTCTGTATCCTTCACAACCGCGGCCCCGCTCTCATGACCTAGGCGTGTTGTCTTGAAGATCACGTATTTAAACATCTTCAAAACGTTTGACAATGTTGGGCATTAAGCATACTCTAACGCATCCAATCCCTGCTAAAAGACATAACACAGCATCGCTTTTATGGTAGATTTATGCAACCACCTTTTACACGTGTCTTTCAAATGATGCATTTTTCTATGCATATTTTACATTCATACTACAAAAATAAAATGAAAATGCTTTACGCATTTTTTTTCAAGACCGCATGACTTCTCAAGTATGAGTTGAGTTGAGAAATTTGAGCGGCTCTTAACAACGATGTCTTGAGAGCAGAAATAATGTGAGAATGGAGCAGCGCCGGAATGCAAGGGCGGGGAAACGGGAGATCTCCGGGAAAACCCGCCGACCAGTGGCATCGGTCGGCTCGATTCCCACTTGCGAAAATCCGGGAGTGGTCTGGCCGGAGATTTAATCAGGTTCACTCAGCCATCACGGCCCCCTCTTACGTATGAGCTTCTCAAAACTGGCAATACTATATAGAATGTAATATGTCAATGTATAACGTACTCTGATAACGTACATGCTGAGTATTAGGTGACAAAACCAATAACAAGCTATAAAAAATTTTAATTTGTATTTTTTTTCGTACAGATGTCAAATTTTAATGAAATTAATACGTTAATTTACGCCTCAAAGTAATGTTTGTGTTATTAGAATGTCATATATATATATATACATATATACATACATATATAACACACACACACACATTTCTTGGAAACTTATCATGCTGTTAGACCATATTTAAAATTTAAATTTCGAGAGAAAATTTGNACACACACACACATTTCTTGGAAACTTATCATGCTGTTAGACCATATTTAAAATTTAAATTTCGAGAGAAAATTTGAAGAAGACAAAATAGATAGAAGTTAAACCGTTACCACAGGTGAACCACGTGTCGGGTTTCAAAGAAATTGCAACATAACAATCCTGTGACTTCACTTAACGTTAAACTGTGTTACGATAACTTTTTGAAATTTGTACGAATCAAGATATTAAGTTAAAATTCTCATATTTACGCTTTAAAAAAGTGATGAATGCTATTTTTCAAATGATTTATTTTAGTCACGCTTGCTTTTGAACAACCTCAGGCACAAGTAGTAACAACACAACTAGTTAAGGAAAGGGCAACAAAAATGTAACCGGTTGCGCGACCCAGCTGAGTAAGAACATAATCAACACCCACTGGCACGTCCACCCGTTGTGTTTCTGCCCGTCCTGATAGCACAATCACGGCCTTGTTGCTGTGACTCAACTTTAACGAGTGATTCCTGCAACTTACAACATCCTGACTGTGGACTTCGACGGAGCACGAGAATAGTGTACACACACAAAGACTAAATGACTCGGCTTCACCTCTTTTGCAGAAATTCTTCGTTTTCGTGTCATCATTTCGGATTCATAGTAATTATTGACACTACGTTTATAGAAAATTTACATTTTACGAGTTGTTTAATATTTTTGTCCTTAATTTTAATTGTGTGTTATCTGCAAGTTGTAAAAAGTCAGGAACATATTTGAAGGGTACAGGAGCAAAAATATTAATGTCAATTTTTGCTAGTTTCGAATAAAATGCGCTCGAAGCTATAAACTCCTCCCATGGAAGTGTTACTTCCGAGGCCTGTTATTTCGGACTCTCAACTCCTTTAACCATTATCATCCCTTTTTCCCTGCACACTTCATTAGTATTTTATCAATAAGTTCCTGCCTTTTTACAAGTCGGAAATAACACGCACAGTGAAAATTATATTTAAAAGTAAACACATAGTAAATTGTACATTTTCTATAACCAAACATTTCCATATTACCCGTGAATCCGAAATTATGACACGAAAACTAAGAATGTCTGCATATTAGGTGAAGCCGTCTTAACGTGAGTACACCCACTCGCAGATTGGCAGCGCCAGGATTAGGGGACGGCCCTCGTGTCTCACTTGCTACTGCGTGCTGCGGAAGGTTCCTATCCGGTAACTAGCTGTCCTGCTGTTAAGTGGACCCCCCGCCCCCCCTGTGGGCGAGTAAATGGCCGCTCGCTGGGGGTGGCCGGGCTCGGAAAGCTCCGGCCGGTTTACGCTATGTCAAGGGAAGTCAGCCCGATTGCCGTCCACAAACTAGGCAGGGCAGTTTGTCTGCTCATGCGCACCAAGGGTATTGGGCAGCTTGTCAGCTCCAGCACATCGCGGCCATCTACTACATGAAGGAGGTGCGGCCCTCAGGGCCAGGTACTCCACACACAAATAACGTGAGGGGAAAGGGAAAGGTTTCCTGCTGGGCTGTCGGCTGGCGGACGAGTATGTTACCAGGCGAAGATTGGCGAACAGCGTTCCGACATTTCGCTGGCCGGTCACGCCATTTTGCTAGCGCGCGCGGCTCGAGCTCGCGTTATAAGCAGATGTTTCACACCTGTATTGTCAAGTACCGTGCGATTGCACTGACCTCGGTCACTGGTCAACTGGCGTGTCAGCTAGACGAGCACAGCGCTGATTGAGCCTTTACATCAGAAATATCAATACCTTGCCCAATAAGCACAAGCTAGGTTTTGGGCCAAGGAACCGTTTACCAGGCAAGGGATATTTTCATGTTTACTGAAAAGACTGTAAACGCATGAGCACATTGCATGTAGTAATGACGTTTCGTAAATACTAGAATTTTCTTCGTCAAATTGTCTCGAAAGAGCAAATTTCAAAGCTAAAACACCTTTTTATACCTTAAAACTAAGAAAGTAAAAACGCCACGTAACAAACTCACACTATCTAGTGATATTGAAACTCACTGTTTTACTGTAACTCTCCATAGCATTATTTTATGTAGACCAAAAATTCAAGTTTTAACAAAAATGAGCCGAATATTTTCGAGCCAGTCTGATTCGGAATACCCCTGCTCACATGAATCAAATTTAGAGATTTCGTACCTGTAATTAACGTACTTATAGTTTGTGAAATCACGTCACTATACAGACATACCAACTAAATTATATATAACATACTTTAATGCATTTTTTTCTGTGGAGCATTGGTTCACTAATCTGCAGCGAAATCAAAATCGTTTGATATATTGAGGATAGTTATCTTCGTTGTCAAGGCTCCAACTCGAAAGCCAAGATAATTCGGAATAAAGCCACGAAGGTCATATATTATCTTTAAAGTTAATACAGTCATTTTTACAAGCATATTGCAAATTGTAAAGAAAAGCCCCATTTTTATCTACAGTACACCCTTCCAGTTAAATATTTATGCACTAAGGCAAACAATGAAGCGCACGAGAATAGCCTAGCAAGGAACCAACCGGGGAGAAGCTCCCCTCCGGCCAAGCCTGACCCTGGCTAACTAGTCCCAGGGAATACGGTCAGCTGGTGGACCTCGCATTCATTTTTATTGCATAGCCGAACGTGTTTAGGCATCTATATTTTGCTGTGCTTCTTCTAAGCAAAGGCTGACACACCAACACAGAGAATCGGCGCAGTGTCTGCATCGTTAAAACGACACCGTGACGTCGACTCAGACACTGACTCGGAAGACTACAGAGTCGCAAAAGCATGCCCGGGAGAAGGCTACACTGTAGTTACGGGGAGAAAGACTGGCAAGCCTAAGCCAAACACCAACTTCAATCCCCACTTCAAACAAGTTTGCAAACTTGCCGCAAGAAAAACGAACATGCAACGCTCAGATCACCGCGATACAAAAGCGTGCCCATCTTCATCAAAGAGACGCGCCAGTTGAAACACGTCGCCCAGTCATTTGAACAACAGAACATCGTGTTCAAAAATACACTTACCCGCCGTAAAGAACTCCGGCTCTCTTTTGAAACAATGGAGGGCTGCAACAAGGCAATAAATTGGTCGAAGGCGGAACAAATTGCCTTCTATACGCACGCACACCGGACGAACGTAACATTACAGCCATTATTAAGGGCCTTGACCGGCACACCACAGAAGATGACATCGTCGATGAGCTGCAAAAGGCAAGAATCCAGATGTCGGACATAATTCAGCAAAAAAACAAACAAACCCAAATGGCACAATTACATGTGTCGGTATCGGCATTTTCTGTGTCGTGGTAAGGCCGACAGACACCCAAATATTCAACTTTCGGCGACTACACTGGACACAAGTCTCGATCGAGAAGTACAAATCTCGACCCTAGGATGTCCTACAATGTAAATGCTGCGGAGATTATGGTCACAGGACTGCCAGGTGCAACCAGGCCCCGAAATGCATTCGCTGTGCAGGCGCACACCTGCGCAGCGAGTGTAAAATACCCGATTCCGTTCCAAAAAAGGCGGGAATTGTGGCAAAGACGGACATTGCGGCTTGGAAACAATGCCTACATTCCATTAAACTGGTTGAAAGCCGCCGAAATAACCCACTAAATGAAACACAACCAACACAGAAACATGATGTCACCGCACGCGTGCAAGCAGTAAACACCGCGAGCAGGCAGCAGTCCCCTCCCCCACCCCCTCCTTCTAAAAAAAACCTATCAACGCATAGCCACGTGCGCCAAAACAGCATGCAGAGCAAGTCCGCCGTACAGCTGAAGCTGTGATTGGCCCAGAGCCCAAGTCTCCATCCAATCAGACGCAAGCCTCCACTTCCACTCACACTCCAGCACAAGAACGGCTTGAGGACATCTCCAGCATGCTGGAACTGGCTGAAACACTGCGCATGTGCAACTACGCAAACTTAATTTAAAAATTAAAGCCGCACTACCAACCAATCCGCGAGACAACAACACTTGCCGCGAAACAAGCCACTCCAACTGAAGCCAAAAGTCACCTGGGGAAATAAAATGACCAGAAATATCTTCAAACACTAATCTACAACGCTACCGGAATTAAAAATAGCACATATGAGCTAAAACAACGCCTGGCCACGTACAGTATTGATATAGCATTCATTACAGAAACTTTTCTTAAATCGCAGCATAGATTTAGCATATGTGGATATACTATTTACAGAACAAACCACTCCACTCATGGAGGTGGAACAGCAATTTTAATGGAATAAATCATCACCCAGTTAATATTACAGGGTTTACGCACATAGTGGCCACTAGCATGAATGCACGCAAAAACAACACACACGTCTGCATGGACGCGGCATATAAAGCACCAAATACACCATTACTTACACAAGACCTCGATAAATTAATGGAGGTCGAAAGAGAATGTTTCATTGCAGGGGATTTAAACAGTAAGCATACAGACTGGGACTGTAGGATAACAAATGCCAATGGCAGCGTTTTAAATACACATGCGTTTAATAATAATTACGTTATTTTCACGCCAGGCACACCAACATGTTTCCTAAACTTAGGAGGCGCGCCTGATATTCTAGATACAGCACTCACTAATATTGTAGACACAAATATTAATAAAGAAACAATTAGCGAATTAGATTCAGAGCACCTCCCAGTTTTAAACACACACAATTTTCATTAATAATATTTTCAGCGAAAAACTTAGAACAGACTGGGAGCGTTTTCAGGAGGAGATTATAGACGCATTTGAACAGCCGCCAATCATAAACGAAGCTAGTGACATAGATCCACACACAAAGCTCTTTACAAACAATGTAGCAGATACCAACACACGATGTTTGTAAATATAAGACAATATACGAGGCAAATGTATCCTGATATTAATTATTTAATTACTTAAAAAAGACAGGCGCGCAATCAGACCCAGAGAACACGAACTTCCCAGGCTAAGACTGGTTAAAAGCCCTCGTTAGAAGTTAAAGAGCAGAAAATCAATAATTTGGAATCTTGTTAATGAGGTCGCTAAAAAACCCCAAGAAATGTTGAAACTCACAAGAACCCTCCGCGGTATAAATAAACATTTCTCCACCCCAGCAATAATCACAGATACAGGAATTAAATATACTTCAGAGGATAGAGTAAATACTATCACGAACATTTTAGAAAAACAATTTTCCCCTAATGCAGATATAAATGAGAGACAATTCACACGAGAAATTACAGCACAAGTTACTTACAGCAAGGAATACACGCAATACCAGAGGAAATTACACTTTTCGAACTAATTAAAACCAGGCCTAACAATATAGCAGTCGGTACAAATAAAATGAATTACGAAACACTTAAAAAAAACTCGCCCAGAAGCATTAAAATATTTACTAAATATATTCAATGCCATTTTAACACAAAGTATATCCAGATCTTTGGAAAACAGCCAGAGTAATCACTATATCCAAACCGGAAAAAAAAACCCTGCACTCACGCAAAACAGGCACTCACGCAAAACAGAAGTCCGATTAGTTTACTAAATAGTATGAGCAAAAATTTGGAAAACCCCCATTACAGGGCTCCACAAAAACACGCCGAAGAACACAATGTAATCCCCGACTTTCAATTTGGTTTCAGAGCAGGACATTCTACAGCTCACCCACTTAAAAAAATCTTTCAACAATCAACCGACGGTTTTAATGACAAAACAACAGGTTAAACAGTCATCACAATGCTGGACGCGGAGAAAGCATTTGACAAGGTCTGGATTCCGAGATTAATAAACAAACTTATTAACTTTAATTTACCTGATACGCATATTTATCTGGTGGATCACTATTTGTGGAAACGCAAATTTTACGTGGCGCTAGATGGGTCTAAATCAACCACTAGAGAATTAAGGGCGGGTGTACCACAGCGCTCTCCCCTTTCTTTTACAACATATACGTAGCAGATATCCCTCATGCATCCGGCTATGAACGAATGTACGCTGACGACACGGCTATAATTAAACAATCAGCTAACCTGAAGTATGCCCTAGTAGCCGCGCAAAGTCAGCTCACCGCATTAGAAAGATAGTACACTCGCTGGCGAATTAAAATAAATTCTGCAAAATCAACCAACTTAATTATTACAAAAACGTGTACCCAACCTGACATTGAACTTAAAATCTTTAATACAAATATTCCAAATGTTAAATCTGCTAAATATTTATGGTTAACTTTAGACAGATCACTTAAATGGGCAGAACACTTCTTCGGGAATGTCATCGACTTCTTCGGATGGAGCACCTAAAGCAGTATCGTCATCGATGACTTCGTCAAGGCTCCGTTGTTGTTACTGTGACAAGATATTTGCCTACAGCCAAAGTGCAAGAAACACCAAAGAACTACTTGTGTGAAGGGTCCTTCCTGTGTTAAGCAACAATGTGTTAAGCGCAAACGTCTGTTCAAACGAGCTGATAAGCTGAAGAGACATATCAAGAACTGTAAATGCAAAGTTCCTGCAGCTAAGAAACTACCTGTACTAGCTATTGGCGATACAACATAGAATGGATTCTACCTATAAAAAAATCAGCATTCATGGACATTTTAAAATATTATGCAATAGTAAATAACTTTGTTGGTACGAAAGACATGTGTACATACCTGGACTACATTAAGCAAATGATAATCAATCAATTAACAGAAGAAGTCTAAGAGGGTCCCATAAAATATAATGTTTTGCTGGAATGTACCCATGAAAAGCTTCAACCTTTGGATGAAGAAATCAGTCGGCGGGCATTCAAGACTGCAAATGAAGCATTGTACAACGTTTATAGCATTCCAGAGGCTGTAAAGGCTTTGAAAGAAAAACTTTGTCGTGAAGAAGAATATATGGCTGAGGGTTCTGCGTGGATGCTTGTTAGCGTAGACTGTCTCGAGTTGCGTACAAGCAGATTATGTTAATTATGTGAAAAGTGAGCATGTTGCTGGAAAGACACTGCATGTTTAGTATGGAGAATGTGAGGATTTTTTCTATGTTTGTGGTCTTATTTACGTAAAAAATAAATATTTTAATGAATAAACAAAAGAGTTTGATTTCTTGCTAGTGCTGATGTACCTTATCCTAGCATGCCTACTTTCCCTGGCATAGAGAATAAGGTCGCCTTGGCTTTCAGATCTGCCACTATAAGCCGATATTGTACGTGAACACCACAAAAATTAATGAAATGTGTGGTCAAAATATGACGATTTGAAAGTTAATACTTAATAATAAATATTTCTTGTGTAGACTAATCACTGAATATGCATGATCATTGATAACGTACAAAAAAAAGAGCAGATTAATACTGTAATACATTCTAAGCAGGTTGGATGTAGCAGTCTTGGAAGTAAGCTGTTGAAGTATTATAAATTTGACCCTGAGACATCGAGGTAGGGGAGGGTGAAGGCTGAGTCGAGCATGGCCAGGCGTGCTTCAGTGGAGCATATGGTGAAGAGAGGTCCTACATAAATGTCTACATGCCCAGTCCTGCTCTAATACGCCACAGTTAATTTTCCAGTAAATACAAATGAAGAACTAAATGGAAGATCTTGATGGTTAAAGGACAAGAGCATATGTTATAGTCAATGATTGCAGAAGTAACGTAATCCAATATGGTGGTTTGAGGGGACCTTTAGCAGGCTACTAAAGCATAGATAAAATACAAGCTGGTGAATGGAGCACAGATGAGAAGGAATGACTCAGCATTACGGAAAGGTGAATAAGCAAAATGGAATCCAAGATGGTAGTAGGTGTCAATAATGCAATTTCTCTCTCGATTTTTGCGATTTCTTTGATTTTGTGATTTTGTTTTCTAAATGTTTTGTGTTAAAGGTCATCTAGGGCCAAGATCAAGGCCAACAACCTACACGGTGGCTAAGTTGGCAGCTCGTCTGGTGGCGAAATCGATAATTAACGAAAAAATGAATTATGGTGGGTGGAGTGCATTCGACAGAATGAGCAACGGTGAGGGGAATGTAAGGCTGTCGACTAATTAACCAATGAGAAACATTGATCGGATCAAACGAGCATGAGTAATCAACCAATAAAAACCATTGGGGGGTGGGAGGGGGACTGAGTGAAGCGAGCACAAGTAATCAAAAAATGAGAAACATTGGTGGAGGGGAACCAACTAATTAACCAATGAGAAACATTGGCGAGGGCCAGTCGCCTACTGGGCGTGGTGCTGAGGGAACCTTCAGAAATTTAGGTTTTTATAAATAAAATTTCTAATAATATTTTTTTATAATTATTTGTAATTTATAAATAATTTAATTTATTAATTTTTTTGAAAATTGAGTGATTTTTGGTTTTAGGTCATACAAGGTCATGGGGTCAAGGTCAAATGTCCATTTCAAGGTCACTTGGATTCAATATGGCGTTTGGGTGACGACATGGAGGTTGGTCGGTTCCAGTTCGCCATCCCCTCTAAACCAAAACATTAGAAATTTAATTTTTTTATAGATTAATATATATTTTAATAAAAATTGTATATCTTTAAAAAACATTTTTAGGAATTTTTTTATTTGTTGTGAATTTTTAAAACAATTTTGCGAATTTTTGGGTTTAGTCATCCAAGGTCGTCTTGCCAATGTCACCTGAATCTAAGGTAGCAGTCGGGTTATTCCAGTGTAATTTTTACCTCTGCTTTTAATTTTTTTTCGAATGTTTTCAATTTTTTTGGGTTTTCACGGTTGAAGGTCACCGGAATTAAGGTCACAGGTCACCGGGGTCAAGGTCACAGGCACCCAACATTGCGGACGAGATGGACACTGGCCGACCTGACGAGGGCCGGTCGTGTCGGGAGCTTAATCGATCCACCTGTCCCCGAAACCCGGACCTCCTACATGTGTGTCTTTTTCTTAAAATAAGTTTTTAATTTTTTTAAAGTCTTTCTAATTTTTTTAAAGTGTTTAGGTTTTTTTGGGGATTATTCGATAGATTTTATTTTCAATGCCATGGGTAAAAATGAACCTTCCCTTCGCCAAATGCTTCCAATGACTTGTTCTTGCAAAAAAAAAAA
>NQII01001865.1:191364-207418 GCA_002778355.1 Clitarchus hookeri
GGGGATTTTTCCCCCCCCCCCCCCAATCACCCCCTTTCTCAAATTATCACCGAGCAGAGCCTACTATCTGGGATGGATGATATTAGCCAGCGAATTTCCAACCACTACCACCATAGTCCGATCTCACATGACCTGGTCTGCGGACCACTTGCAGTAGCTCCTGCGAAGAATGTGGGTCCATCTTGCCTCCCCCGGCAAGGAGCCATACGAACAAGTCAAATTAAAGCCCCATTTACACAGAAGCAAACAGAAGCGAACGAGCATCAATAAACCCGAGCATTTTCACGGAAGTAAACGGTGGGAAAGCGCGAACTTGCACCCTCCGTCGGAGTTCGTTCAGGTTCTGTTCGCATTCGCTAATCCATTCGTTGTCGGTCTTTCACGGCATCATCAATGGATATGCATGTTCGGTGTTCGCACCTCGTTTACACCGGGGCGAACAGCTACGTATCGAACAGGAGCGAATTGTAGCAAACACGCGAGATTGATTCACTTAAGTTGGTTCGCAAGTGTTCGCTTCGGTGTAAGCCTGTTCTTACAGGGCCCGCCTACCTGACGCTTGAACTGCGTCGCAGAGCGTTTCAAATACTTGTTTCTCATTAAACTAAGTTATAACTAGTCCAATACGAAAAGAACATATTCTTCAGACGAGGCCTGTCAAGTGCTTTTATACACCATATCAGAGCTTTCCAACAACTAAAAACGAGGTTTTCAAAGCGTAGTATTCCAAAATATACGGGTTAGATACATCAAAAAATACTCTAGGGTCATGCATGTACTGAACCTTAATTACTTTCGAGCAATAAAATGATAGGGTTGCCGCTTGAAGTCCCATAGGTACACGCAGCACGAGACCACTGCACACAAGTACAGAGCATTACGCTTAGTGGCGATGATGCATTTAACGCATATGAAAGTGTCGTCCTTATCGTCCTCGCGCTTCTTGCCATCAACCGCGGGAAATATACCCAGCTAGGCGAAAGCGGCAACTTACTTTAAGGTGGCCATTGAGGTGCTGGTTGATCTACAGCCGCTTCCTGCGCGACTTGGAACCGCGCTGTGCCGCAGGGACTACGATACAGGTTCGCGCGAGTGACTAGCAGCAGTAGATAGTGGGAGCGANGGGGGGGGGGGGGGGGCACTGGCGTGAACAAGCACCAGGGACACTGGTCGCGCCGCGTCAGGCTTTTCCTCTCCCCTTCTCCCCATCCAAGATACGCTCACTCCCATTTGCCACACTTTCACGACGTGATAACACCAGCAAGGTCACCTCGTGGCCAGCGAACACACTGTCTGCGGCCAAAATTTACGCATGACCTTGGAGACAAGAGTCTACTGTATGGTAATCCTGAACAGCATGGCGCACAACTTATTCAATTTACAATACGAGACATCGGTAATTTTTTCGATGAGGCTCATTACATATTTGTTTCTAGTTCATTGCAAATTCGTCAATTTTTTCCATAGCAAGGTCTAAAACAAAACATATTTTTTTGGTACAGTCTCATTATTTCTTCTAGGTTACTCACTCAACCTGGCATAGACTGTTCACGGTAAAGTGGGCAGTTTTGAGGCCCTAGTTACAGTTTCCTTTCAGCCATTTTTTATCTTTTAACAACCTTTTAAAATAAACAACGCCGTGTAAATAATTAACATTTTTTGCATAATCCACCGCATTCGGAAATTAACGTCTAAGCCTAAATTATATTTATTTAATGACTATTATTCTAAATGCGAGGGCTTTCAAAAGTGCTCGCTTTACTGTGAATAGCCTATAGTCGTGGTTGGCTCTGTGGTTTACACTGGATTACCACTGATAAATGTTCCACACAAATAATACCTGCCACTGAAAAAAAAAAAATGTAATACGACAATCACGTTGGGCACATTATTTATGAATCATCGATCATGAGCAGACTTCAACATAGAAAAGGTGAAAAACAAGAGACTTCAAACGGAAGTTGCAGTAATTCCACAATGACTTGCGAGAAGAGAATTCTATTCTCACAAAATTGTGAGAGATAACCTTGAGAAAAAGAAACCGAACGTTTATTCTTTGTCTTTGTGCACTTTTGACAACTTGCAAAACACAATATCACTATAATCACTCATTGAAATTTCACGAATCCGTTGCAAAACTGCATTTAAATACATAGAAAAATGAACTTCATATTTTACAGCTCGTGATTGAAAATATGTGCTCTTTCAACCTAAAAATAATATAAACTTGTCCTGAATTTAATGGAGAGAACAGGAAGCTGTGGTTGGTGGCCGTGTTAAATGGCCAATATGCTGTTTTTCTTAAGTGAGATGTTAACCATTTTTAAATTTCCAGCTATTCCCAGAAACATTCAAAACTGTAAGCAATTTAAAGTAAAAATAAAAAATGTATGCATCTCTTTCCTTAGACCCATGTGCCATAATGGAATAGCCCTTGAAATATGCCATGCAAGATTGCATGGCCACTTTTATGGATGGTTCTCTGGAAGAATTGGACATCTGCTGGCCATTTTCATTGACGTATTTGTAATTGGTCGTGTGCAATTTTCAATGGGAAGTTTCCTACAAGGTTTGAAATTTTAGCTAACCAGAGAGTGGGTGGAGGAGTGTAGCGTTTCCGATAGTTGTATTTTTTTTTTTATATTTTTTTTTGAGAAACAGCGATAAGGCCATGGGGTTTTCAGAAAGTTTTGGAAGCTACATTTTCAATAAAGAAACTTTAGAGTTGTCTTCAGACACGTATCATACTTTTATCTTAATTAGCGTGCCATAAAAATATAGAGTCGCCGCTGAAAGTCACATTCAGGGGAATCGCCGAAGGAAAATACTGCACGCATGTTGATCACCTTGTACGCAAAGGCTATGAGGTAAGTGGGGAGTGAACAAGAGTCGGCCTTAAAGCTGACGCGATTCGAGGCCTCGAACGCACAAATAACTGCAGGAAGGCGCAACCCTTAATATTACAGCAGCTATTAAATACAGGTCCTTTACCCTACCGAAAACAGTTTGGAGTGTATTGTGGACAGCTGTTCGTGCTGAATAGGTATAAGCTGTTCAAGGTAGTAAGCCCGTTTGAGGCCCCAAGTTACTTTTTCCTTTCAGCAATATTTAATCCTTTAACCGCCTTTTTAAATAAATATTGACATGTAAGAAATAAACAAACTTTGTATATCCCACCGCACTTGGGGAAGTTAACGTCTAAAGATAAAATAAAATATATTTATTGACTATTATTCCAAATGAGAGGGCTTTTAAAAGTGCTCACTTTACCGTGAATAGCATATAAGGAGACAGCGACCTGTAAGTTCGAGGCGACTTAGGTTATGAGAGAGTGAGTGAATAGATTTGGGCTGCTTTTAGCGAGGTCTTGAGAGCCTATGAGGATGATTGAGGTGAGTATGGAGCAGCGCCAGAATGAAAGGGCGGGTTAAACGGGAGATTCCCGAGAAAACCCGCCGACCAGCGGCAGCGTCCGGCACGATTTTCACATGCGAAAAAATCCGGGAGTGGCCCGGCCGGGGATTGAACCCGGTTCCAATAGTGGAAGGCGAGCGGGCTAACCGCTCAGCCACCGCAGCCTCTATGCGACTTAGGGAAGAGATCATTGTGCTCCCGGACGAGGACTGGCTGGAGTAGTGCCGGTGGAGGTACTGATAAGAACGACTATTATGTACAGTACATAAAAGTACACAGGTCATGACAATTATAAGGCAAATCTCTACGGATACCGATTAATGCGATCCCCACTATGTGATGTTTATGTTATCGACAACACACTGGTGTAAGTGTTAAAAAAATAAACTGTAAGCAAAAAAACATATTAACACACCTTTAACAATAATTAAAATGCGTAAATTTCTAAAATAAAGTACATGATTTAATATTGTGCATTATGCAGTTAGTTAGGTACTTAATGTGTCTTATTTACGTGCAAACATGTTAACAATGATAACATATATCCGGAATATAATAAAAGTAAACTGAACAAGCAACATCTTTCCAACAAAATAAATATTTGGACACGGACAGTAAAATAAGAATAAACATTCACAAAAACCATCAATGCCAACTTTAATACTTGATCTGGTAGCACTTAGTAAGAAGGCCTTATGGGTTCGAATTTAAAGTGTCTCACAGTGACAGTAGTACACCTATCATATGATATTTCATTGTTGTAATATAAGTATTTTGGACATGAAAATTGAGTGTGGTGGTGAATAAATGTATTTACAATCAACGTACAACAGATACAAAAAGAAAATATCTTCACAAAAGAATATATAAATTTACAACAACAAACTACACATTCTGAGGTCAAGATGTACACCACAGTGTAAATGGTACAGTCTGTATATGTCCTGTCGTTGAAGAGCATGTGTGGGCAGTTAGTACCTAGTGTGATGACCACGGGTTTTTTTTCATCCCCTTAAGCCTCTCTGGCATAGATATAACTTACCTTTCACAATAAGAGGGCTTAATTTTATCCCATTCCATTCGAAGGGAAATGTTGAGGTCATTCCGGTTAGATATGGAATGTTTGCGGATGTTTTCTTTTAACACACTCCACAAATTTTCAATGTCATTAATGTCTGGCGACTGTGGTGATGTATCGAGTACATGGAGGCAATTATAGAGTAACCACATGCGTACCTTATGTGCCTTATGCTTCGGGTCGTTGCTCTGAGAGAATATGAGGCAATCCCGCAAGTTTAATTTCTCTGCGCTCTGTGCCACTACTTTCCTCAATATGTCCAAATACACATCTTGATCCATAGTACTATACGAAATGGAGTTTCCCCACAACCGAAGCCACCATACAAACCCATGCCATCAGAGACCCAACCCCGTGTTTCACAGCCGGCCAAATATTTATTTATAGAAGATCTGTGTTTGGCTTACGCTAGATACTGACCTTCCCATCCTATGCAAACAGATTGAATTTACATTCATTGGTAAATATGACTGTTTTCCAGTAGTGAAAAAATTCATCAGCGTGATCTGTGGCAAACTGGAACCTGAGACGTTTGTCATCTTGCTGATGTATGGTTTATTGCGCACTACTCGACCACTGAAGTCCTCTCTACGATGGACTCTCCTCGTGGTTTCTGGACAGGCTTTTTTCCCCAAGACGACTTCTGCTTCCTCGGCAAATTTTGGTGCACTTAAAGCGGGATTCTTCTTTATTTAATATCGAATCCATCATTCGTCTGATGCAGTGAATATCTTTCTGGATCTACGCTTCTCTTTGATCTCTATTATGCTGCACTAACGAAAGCGACGAACGATATTTTGCACAGTAAAATGATTGCGATTCACAATATTGCCGATCTCGTGCAGAGATTTGCCCCTTTGGTAATGCAAAATGGCCAGCTTTCTCATTGCCACAGACGTCTGACATCTTTCACGTTCCATGTTGATCTACGAAAACTTACTTGAATGCACTGCTTCCCTTAATGCACTGAACGAAGGTACGCATAGTTCAGAATGCGTGAGCCCGACATGGTAAGCCTGGAAGTTCAATGGGGGGTCTGTATTGGACAGTGTACCATTTTCACCGTGGCGTTCAATCTGCAGTTATTTTCGTGTTTTCCATTTTATGCCGATATAATCACAGAAATTATGCGTATCTTTATATACACTAAAAGCTGGATATGTAATGCACGAAATAAACTGGGTTACCAATAATTTTCATTTAGAGGGAATATTAATTTCCAATCTAACGTCAGTTCGTACTATGTGTACCACTTTCACTGTGAGTCACTGTATGTACCTCTGGCAAATGCTGCGTCCACTTATCTTGGACATACACAATTAATTATCTTCTGTTGGAGGGTTGGCATATCCGTACTTTTTCATTCAGATCACACCGCAGTTCTTTATCGGATGCAATCCGGTAACTAAGGTGGAGTTTCGGGGTAGTGGGGTGTCAGGTAGAGAATCCACTGTCTAACATAATACGCTCTGTGTTTGGGATCGTTATCTTCTTGGAACATCCAACTGTCACACAACCCAACTTTCTGTGCACTTTACTTTAGATTGGTCTTGACGTGTGCCAGTTTAGGAATATTAGAGCGACGCTGGCCCACAACCACCTCCCCCGCATAACCAGGGTAGACACTTAGAGAGACACGTGTCACTCCAAGTCACCGCAGGGGAAGGTCAAATCGAGAAGGAGGCGCGTGGCGACTATAACACGTGTAGCGGAGGCGTCGTCCACCCCCCTTCACCCACCCACCCCCTACGCCTCTAGCAAGCCCGTAAGATCTGTTGATCGCAGAGGTTTCACGAGATAGAAAATAATCATGCACAGTTCGCCTAAATTCAGAAAACAAGCACCGCGGAAGAAACAGATGACAGCTGGATAATGATGCCGAGAACACCCTCCTCCCTTTAGCTAACCACAGGGCAATGTGGAAACGCACCACGAAGAAATAGCTGACGAGAGCAAGCTAGGAGCAAAGTGCTACCCCCCCAACCTTCTGGAACCAGGGCACGTGTTTTGAAAGGCATTGTTCTGCGTTCCACCACCTCACCCCCAATAATAGAGACACGTGCCGACACTTAAGGGGGGACACTGGCAAGCATAAAAACCCCTTTACGAGAGAAGTGGGGCGGTTGATTATTGCGGAGCCGAGAGGTTAGTCGGGTCAGTCAATTATTACCGCCCAGAGACGTTAGTTCGAGAGGGCAGTCAGTTGAATATCGCCGCGCAGAGAGAATTCAACTGCGCCGAGGGGGCCGGGGGCACATCGGACCCTCGGCCACGTCAGTGGGTCAGCAGAGCAGCAACCACAGTGAGACGACATCTAGTGCAGGCCTGTTTCCAAGGCCGCCCCACACCGCCGGAGCTCACCCTCCACAGCTGACATCCTACCAGCAAGAGTTAAGTATACAATCACCGTCAAGGGAAGTCCCCCCCCCCTCCATCTCGAATCGTCAGCAGTTAATCCGAGTAGTCTAATTCAAATTATTAGAGTACCACACCTCGGAAGTGTTAATGTAGGTTGTTTTGTGAATATATTCGAGACAATATATTCGTCCTTCAAATGAAACAGTAAACGACTACATTATTGCAAAACCCCTTAACCTTCAGGCATCATATAGTCTGTGCCTGGGGGCATTAACGACACTATAAGCCACCATGTCTTCCACAGTGGTGGCGTAGCGTCAGTCTTTATAGCTTAACACTTCTTCCAGTAAATAATGCCATAAATAACAATGTGTCCCACCCCATTAGCATTCACCCGAACCATAAATGAGTTTCCTCGGTGTTTTTCAGTTGGCGCAATGTTCTGTTTTTGGAAAGCTTCGTTTGTCTTTCTCCACACACACTGATACCACTCACTTCCATATAGGTTTATCTTGGTCTCATCTAAGAAATAACTTTTAAGCCAAAATTTGATGGGTTCGTTTTGGTAATTTTTGGCATACACTAGCAGTTTCTTCTTGTTTGGTTCAGACATATTTGGCTTGCGGCTCTAGTAAGCACAAGACAACATATTGAATTTGTTGACATGTTCGAGCAGAGCTGTCCAAATACTTATTTTGTGCAACTCCCGCTACCATGTTAAGTTTAATTCTGTTTAAATCTATAAGTGTGATCAGAGGAAGCCACAAAAAGTGTGTTTGAAGAGCATGCTAAATTCATCTAAATAAGGCGAAAGTTTCCTACAGAGGGGACATTTTACATGTGATAAAGGCATGTTTCTCTCTTCGCTGAACCTGTCCAAATACTTTTTTACTCACTATAAGAGGAATAGCTGAAAGAAAAGCCTTGCAATACAACAGGAAAGATCTCTTTATGAGATATGGAATAAGTTTGCCACTAAGACTGGGAAACGTTTGGAGGAATACGAAAAGTGGCGAGTGGCATATTTCTACTGACCCATGAAATGTATTCTAGGAAAAAGGATTGGATGCATGAAGTAGGAATATTTCCGATTGGTGAGGAGGCAAGTTTTACTGAGAAAACTCTTAGAATACTGAGTAATAGCAAGTCAAGACCTAAAGAAAAGGATAATGTGACTTTGCACTTATCGGAGTACAGATGCAGTGCGGATGGAGTCGTAAAACCTACTCCCGGATGAGAGCTGCTCTCTCTGTGAACCATCTACACAACACAGTATAAGGAGGAGTAGGCCATGAGAGTGGCAGAATTGATGCACTGTGTAAATCAAACTATTGAAGTACATCATAGTTGTTAATACAAATAATTTAATTATTAAACCAATTAATGTGATAGTAGGAATAATAACGCAGCTCTTTACAATATTGATACAAGACTCCAGGGGCGTATCCGATTTCGTGAGGGATGGAGGTCTTGATAGAAATGAAATAACTAAATTTGGATTTAATTAGTTTACATTGGTAAAAATATTCCCACAGCTATTATTTACAACATAAAAAAAGCTATTTACACTATAACTGTTGCTATTCTTAATGAGCGCAATATTTAATGTATATCTCAATTTTAATTGAAGTCCTTTTCACTGTATTTCCACCATTCCAAATGTCTATCACTCGCGCATCCAGTTCAATAGTCCCGTCCGTCAGTCTCACTCTCCACTGTACCGATGCTCGCAGTCCGCAGACTTCACTCCTGCTGGTCACTCTCGTCGCTTCGCTGCCTTCGCACACCTGGCTCGGTCGTGCAATCCTCCAAAATCTAGACTGTATGCTCTGAGACCCGTCGCGCCTTAAATAGTCTCACTGGCCCAACCCAGGATGTTCCTCACACCCCGAGTCACGTCGAGAGGCTGGGACGATGACCAGAGAATTCTTGCAACGATGACCTCAAACATTCAATCCTTTAATGACAGAAGGCGGCACGCGCCCCGATATGCTTATCGCGGCAGCGGATCTCCTTTGTAAACCTCCGCGCACTCCTCTGGTTACCACTCTGACCATGACCTACTCCTTCACTCGCTCGAGTGAGACGGGACAAGGGGAGCGATGCAGACCAGCAACATGTATTCTCTATTCGAAGTTTCTTCACACTTTTTTAATCAAGACTTAGAAAAAACAACCCAAGTATGACGTGTTTGGTTATTTTCTAAATATGTCATGTATCACAAGAGTTTTATACTTGTATTAAAATAGTAGTGCCTTTTTTATTAAATTGAACTTCTGCTTATATTTTATCGTTAAATTACAATATCTCACATAAACAGTCGAATCAGATTATTCTGACCATCTGGTAGTATCTAGTATAACCGTCCTTTGCAGCACGGACAGCAGCTAGACGAGCTGGCAGTGACTCATCAGGTGCTGATAGATCATCACGGGTATCTGGAGCCACGCTGTCTACAGTACGTCCCACAACTGTAGAAGGGTGCGTGGCGGAGGAGATAGACGGCGAACATGACGATGGAGGTGATCCCACAGATGTTCAATTGGATTGAGATCGGGGCTGTTAGGGGACTGGGGAAGAACTTTGAAGTCTTAATAGTGCTCTTCCAGCCACGTGCGGACACTTCTAGCTGTGTGTCAAGGCGCATTATAATGCTGGAAGATCCCATCCTCCCGAGGAAAGAATCATCGTGTATGGGTGGACGTGATCGCCGAGGATAGATCCATAACCAATTCGATTAATAGTGCCTTCCCCACGGATGATGGGACCTAGAGAATACCACGAGAACATTCCCCACACCATAACACTGCCTCCACCGCCTTTTGTTCGTTCAGCAATGGAAGCAGGGTGTCTGTTCTCAGACGTTTATCGGCGGACACGCTTACGTCCATCCCGTTCTATACAGCTGAAACCGTGACTCGTCGGAGAAGACTACCCGTCGCCAATCAGCAGTGATCCAGAAGCCATACTGTAGAGCAAATTCCAGTCGTTTGTGTCGATGCACCTGTGTTAGCATGGGTGCAGTCACCCTCCGTCTACTCCGGAGCTCCATTCGCAGACGGGTTCGCTGAACTGTTGCGGTAGACAAGTGTCTGGATGCCCCCCGGTTCATTTTGACTGTGAGTTGTTCCACTGTAGCCTGTCGGTTGGCCTTCATGCACCGACTTAGTCGATGTTCACCTCAGACATCAATGGCGCGTGGAGCTCCGCATTTTCCACGATGGTTATTCCCAATGGAGCCATTCGTCCACTCACGACACACCTTTATCACAGAGGCACGTGAACACTTCACAAACGTCGCTGTTTTCGAAATGCTGCCTCCTTTGGCCCGAAAGCCGATGATCATTCCTTTTTACAACTAGGTTAAATCTCTTCCCTTATCTATGACAGCAGGAAGCGCACTGTGTACAGCCAGCCAATCGGTCGCAGTATGTACCCGCTTCACCAGCCCACGTCACGGGCCATACGCCATGGGCTATACGTGGAAGATGGCACTTCTAGTAGGTGGTCATAATAATGTGATTCGACTATGTATAGCTAACATGAATAAAGACAGAGAAATAATGGGTGTGTTGGTAAAACCTAGTATGCAAAATATTATTACACTGATTGCGCACGAATGAGGTGCGTTGGCCCTATGGCGTATTCCTAAGCTTTGTTTGCATGAGGCGGAGAAATATCCTGAAAGTAGAACTTAAGCAGTGCTTCACAAAAGCTAGAAGAAACCGTGAATGGACTATAACAATGCTTTTGATCGCAAATTTGAACACGAGAAAGCCACAGTTTGACAGGCGAAGGTGGCACTGGTGTCGCTCTCCAATTTAACAAAGAAACAAAAGCGAAACTGCGGCATGGAATCATCCAAAATTTTGTATGATACTGATTTGTTTGAAAAGAAAATCTGTGTTCGCCAGTATTAAATGAATCTCTTTAAAGATCTGTAACGTTACACGTAAGATATACGAAAAAGATATGGGAATGTATTTTACAGCCAATAAATCCATATGATAAGGCCGAGACCCACTGAAGTGGCTACGTCAAAAGACGAGACCTTTGCCACTGGGCTGTCAAGAATCATGGTACAATAGCACAGTGACTGATCACGGGCAAAGCCACTTTTACGTGACCAACTCATCCTCCTCCAGCTACAGCATAAAAAAGATCTGTTCAAAAACTGTTCAATGTGTGTGATGTCTGCCTACAAATAAGATTTAAGAAATATTTCGGGTTTGTATATTTTTTTTAATGAAAATGGCTGGAACAGGAGTTTTCACTATTATTTTTTAAATGCGGAAATAAGATTACAGGAAAATTAACACATCATAGACGTGCGGCGTTCGTTTATCTTTAATATTACAACATGGAAATACAGAGTTACCAGCTAAAGGAGTTGCCGACGGAAAGACAGCACACCAGTTCAATGCCTTGGGTGGCCTTTTACCCAGGAGCGACGATGTATACTATTGCGTGTACCTGTATGGCCTCTGTGCCTGTAACACGCGAATAAATCTTCAAATGGGGCACCTTTGATGGTGAAAAGAAGACCTAACCTACTCACGTGAAATTTGTTGTGGTATTGTTTGGTAAACTGGATTACACCGCATTTAGCTGTAGTCCAAACTTTATTTCTGTAGGTGTTGTAAATGTTAAGGCTACAGGTCACTTAAGTGATCTGGATTTATATTTTAGTCCTCTAAGTTTTCAATTCTAAATTAAATGTTCTTTTCAAATAAACGTTTAATTAATCCAATTTTCTGGTAAATATGCAACGATGTATTTCATACTACGGCTGTATGTTGTCATGAACGTTTTGTTTGCTTGATGGATATTTTGATTCAAACAAGCTCGCCAAACGAAGTCTTAAATTTTTTTTCCGATAAAGAACTATTTTATCGGTCTTCAATCAACATTTAATATATCGCTAATCTTATCCCATATTTATCTATCCGATATAGTATGTCAGTATAACACTCGAGCGGTCAAGGTCCGCACCTCAAAAACGACCATATGTTAAGTGTACATATTGCGGGCACAAAAAATATTTATAGTAATAAAAAAAGGTGAAAGCGGTGCTAATTAAAATATGTTTTTTTTCCCCTGTAAAATTAAAGCAAAGGAAATACACAGAGAAGAAATAAACATGTATGCAAAAAAGGCATCGAGTGTGAACGTGAAAGTAAGCGGCCGGAAAGGGATAGGTTCAAACAATGTGTCAAGAGCGGTGAAGTTGGTCATTCTGTGGGTGAAAAACGACAGCTCTCACCGAGAGGAAGACGAACAAAAGCAAGATCGGCAAAAAAAACTTCCCGAAATCAATAACTGGATAAGTTCAACACGTATGCTTCGTCTAGATTGAACAATGGCCGTTAATAAAACTTAAACTTTAAAAAAATTATTGTGGCAGCTACTAAATCCACCCTGCCAGACGTTTATGCAATGAACACAAAATTATCTTCTAGCACCAATTAATTGTCTACGATTATTAACAGAAATACTTATTTGGTATTAAGTAACAGGTTTGTCACAACTAAGAAATTATTTTGTTTAGTACAAAGAAATCTGACAGTGTAGATACGAACAATTTTGTTTAATGTGACCACAAATTACGGATAT
The DNA here is from genome assembly GCA_002778355.1 of Clitarchus hookeri. NCBI lineage: Eukaryota > Metazoa > Arthropoda > Insecta > Phasmatodea > Phasmatidae > Clitarchus > Clitarchus hookeri. Next base: position 203,828 of record NQII01001865.1, read on the forward strand.
TGGTGCTCTAAGAATACACGCTGTTCAGTTAAGAGCCCGCGTCACCCACCATATTGAATTTTTTGTTTATTTCTTCCTGATTCAAACCTAGGAGGATTTATTGAAACGCGCGACAATCGATTACTTTACCCATTGTTACATATAATACATGAATACTAACGTATATTTATGCAACAATTAACTTAATACAAAATTTTATATATCAATTATGTTTCACCTTTTAATGAGAACCAGGGAACACGTATTATTCAGACACAAAAATTTGCACAAAAATATGAAATGCAATGCTTCTATAATGAAACATTTTCAGTAATGACCCTGACTCTTCTGTTATAAAACTAAAACAAATAATTTCTGTATAAGGGGTGATGCAGCCTCTCAAGAGTATGATGATGCTGCGCGTTCAAGGTCAAGAAGCGAGGGGGCGATACGGGCAACATTAACACACTCGCCTAATGCCTCATCGCCCCTACGCGCAAGGCGTGCAGTGTTTCTGTCGTGATACTGTACTGTGCAAATTATATCTATAACAGTTTTATTTATTTTAATTATTACACGCAATGAAAGCCCACAAATTAAACTATGCCCGCATAGCCATACTTTTTTCTTGCCGCTCGCGGAAACTACGTAGGCATGCCTTAAAAATCCGATATTTTACCATTTTCAAGAATTTGTTTCTCCGTGAATACACTTAATATGATAAAAGAAAAAAATTAGGTGCATAGATAATTATTTTTTACCTTTTCTGACAAAAAGTCGTATTTCCAGAACATTTATTTACCGAGATACGCGTATTTGCGCAAACGATTTCACAGAAAATTCTTCAGTACATACTCCTCTTAAGTCCTGATCCGGACTAAATATGATTACGAATAATGCCTACGATAAGCTCTTCGCAAGATCCTGGGCTGCCGCGTGCGTGTTGTGTAGTGGTCGCAGAATCAAAACTATTTCTCGGAACGGAAGCGCAGCTCTGCTGTCCACAATAGACGCGGTAGAGCGGAACGTAAAATGAAAGGGCCCGTCCTTGAATTGTTCCCACCAGCAGGTAGCTTAAATTGCACCAGAGTAGCAGACCGGTGCATACAAAGAAAATAGGCAATTCGCAATAATGTTACAATTTTCTCAGAAGTCAGTGGGCTAAACCATGTTCGTTTAGGGATGGAGGTCTTAATTAAATAAAAGAGTTAATTATAATTTCCTGATTTTATTTACAGTAACTACAAACGAAATTCTTTCGACCCAACGTCTCACGATAAATTTATATTACTTGCTGTTTAAAATTAATCAATTCAATCAATAAAATTTACAATTACCTCAAAGAAATTAATGAAGTAAAATAATTTACAGTTCCGATATTTACAATAAATTCCATAACACATGCTAATGATATGAATATCACGGTCACCCTTAGCTCTCCCGCGCTCTTAGGCTTCAGACGTGCAAAATTCCTTCAACCAGGCGGCCACTTTAAGTAACTGTATACCACATATTTTATTTAAGTCTAAAATGAAGGCCTTGCTGTCCCCGCCTTGGCGCATACCTCTTGGTAAATTTTTTTGTTTATAATGAACCACGTAATCTGAAGTAACCTTCGAGCTTTCATTTGCAATGTAGTAAGGCAGGCGGTAAAACGTTTCCCCGGCTGGCACAATGTTACAATGACTACTTGAGACTCCATACAAAATCTGAAAAAGTCTACTAGTATCCGTATTGATTAGTTTACAAAACAGCAAAATGTCATCAAGTCATATAAGAATACAAAAACTGAGCTTGCGCAATGGGAATTACGGCAGTATTAGCACTAATATACTAGTTAATCGAATGTCTTCCGAAAAATTATGTCTGTTCTATTAACCTGATTGATATTCTGAACAAGAGGATCAAGTAAATTAAAAGGCTTCCGAAAAAAAGAAAAATTCAGGCCACTCCCAGTTTTGGCTGTGATACACTGGGAACCAAACCGATACAAAAAACAAAAGTAAAATGTTCGAAACATAAACACGTTAAGTATTACGCCAATTCGCACTCCCATGCGTACATAAACACATGTCGGCTGCCCCGGATTTAAACATTCCACTCAACTACTTTCTATAATCCACTACCAACTCATGGTGTCCACTGGAAATCCATTTTGGGATTCCCTGATATTTACCTGTCACATGAAATTCCCTGTTCTCTCTGTGGATGGATACCTTGTTACTGCACGGACCAGCTGTAGTCAGACGCGCTCCGATCAACTTCAGCAGATGGTATTTATTACCCAGGAGCTATTATAGGCACCACAGCAAGAGTACACTTGTGGAAGAGTATACATCGTGGCAGGATTAGTATAAANGCTATTATAGGCTATTATACCCAGGAGCTATTATAGGCACCACAGCAAGAGTACACTTGTGGAAGAGTATACATCGTGGCAGGATTAGTATAAATGCCGGCTCAAGTGGCTTAAAGAATGTGTGGGAGGTACGGAAATATATGTTAAATTTAACTTCGAAAATAATGATATGCCACTCTTGAATACTATTATACATACTCAAGGAGCCTGTACCTATAGGCCTCGCGTTCCTTTAGCATATTATGTCGCAGTAAAGTGTACAAAAACTGAAAAAAAAAAAAGTCGTTTTTATAACAACTTGTAGGCTACAATATACAATAGCATGATGTTTCTACCTTACAATCCCGTAGCATACAACCAGCCACGCTCCAGCACTCTCGGCGCCTTCAAAGAAAAATTAAAAACTTTAATAATTTCAAAATTTATCAACTTGCAAGTTTGCACAGAACTAGAGATCGGTCTCAAAGGCAACTTTACAGAGCTTAAGAAAAAAAAAGTGGGAGGGGGGCATTTCTGTTAAATTGTTTCTGACGCAGTAAATGTTATCATTTATTGCAGGCGATCAGAATAAAGGCCTTCAATTGTGCGACGGTTTGTCGGCGACCATCGCACACTACCTGTCGTCCGTCGTCTTTACAATAACGCGACGTTGTCGTTACGTTTATGTGGGTTTACCGCCATCTATCGTCGTAAATGGAAACTAAAATTAACGAAACCCGGTATAATTAGGCAAGCTTTTAAGATTCGTTTATTTGTTCAAATTATGGTGTTAGTTTAGAGAAGTTTTGTTATAACAAATATGGATCTAAATGAAGGTAAAAACGTATTTTCAATTTTCTATACAAAAATTGACAAGATGAGGAAAATAATTAAGATCGGCTGTATGTACTTGACTAAATGTTTCAAACTTATAATATGGGATAATGGTATTTAAGTAATAAATAAGGCGCCTACGTGTATGTGAGCGTTTAAATAACTCGCAATTGAATGAATGATTATATTCAAATTCTCACCACACGAACACCTACGTTTTTTTTTCTTTTACAGATATACACTATTTTTATTCTTCTTCCTTGTCGCATGCGACCGTCGTAGGTGCGTTAGAACAAGTTCTACGGCACACTGTCACATCGCCACCTTCTGCTAGCTCGCCTCTGGTTGGCTAGTCACTTTTGTAGCACTTAAAAAAGTTTTCGCCGAGAAATGAAAAGACGGAACGCCGAAAGTTTTCAGCTGTCAAAATCCCCCCCCCC
>NQII01001865.1:207482-226311 GCA_002778355.1 Clitarchus hookeri
CTCTCTCTCTCTCTCTCTCTCTCTCTCTCTCCACGTGTTCTTTCTTAACCCGTAATCGACACACGTGCATGTAATGCGGATGTTCAACTCGAAATGTTACGACAGACGCCAGTTTAACGTCAACTGTCAACGATTCTTCACGTAACCCCGGCCAGCAACACCGGCACAGCGAGACGAGCGGCTGGACTTACCAGTGTGAGCGGCCGTCCTGGGGCTGCATCGCGCGCGACAGTCGACGAGACGTCCGCGCTTCTTCCTTCCTCCGGCTGCAGCTGGTGCGGTTCTGCTGCGGCGAGGCGCTCGCGCGGCTAGCCCCGCCGCCGCGTGCTGACGTCACTGCCGCGTCACTCCGTCCCGAGTACGCCGGCCGCATTACCGCGGAATCGCACTGTTCCGCGCGACACACGCATTTTTGGAATTCTTCGCCTGTGTGCACTCGCGTTTACACCTACACAGACCGCGCCAGGCGACAAGGACTCTGATAACGACGCGAACCTTACTAAATCCCCAGTCGCGGGGGAAATGTTAGTTCAGCATACTACCTGCTAATGAAAAACTGCTGTACAATATTGTATGGTTTATTTTTATTGTATCTTCCAATAGTGTTGTGTATTCTAGTCTCGAAATGCGTTCAGGATGTCCCGTAAACATGGGTCAACTCTGAAACAGGCGATAGATCTAGCCATGGCCTAATCAGATTACGTATCACCATTTTACCTTGGTGAAAAACGCACGGTTTTCGAAATGTGGCCACGTTTTTTAATTGTTTCAAAATTCCATTTCTTTGGTCGGTAGGTATTTCGCGTGCCATTTCTACAGATGAAGGTTATTTCTTATTCTGGTTTTTGGCTAATATTTTCGACCAGCTGAATTATCATAAGTACGTCAAAGTTTCTTAGTAACGAATCTACTTATAAAAAATGTACGTCTTTTCCAGATATGGGATCTACCATTTTTTCGTTTGGTAGTGTAAAAAAATTGTACCAAGTAAGACTGGCAAAGCATCTTTAAAACTTGTCTATTTTTTATTATTGTAACTAATTTAATTAATACAAAAAAAATTAAAGTATTTTACTTTGGTCTTTCCTCAGTCCCGTATACATCATGATGAATAACGTATGAGTTCCGATAGTTTTATTAGCACCCTAATTCTTGACACTAAGCACATTTTGACCATTATTATGATTTGGTAAAAATACCTCCTTTGCCATTTTTATAACAACATGCCGTCATCGGGGGTTACTTCCGCCGGGGTAACTTAACCCATTTTGTTAGGGAAATTTCGAATGCTGATATTGGCAACACTGTTTTGAGATTGTTTGTTTGGATTCGTGCCACATGGTTGATATTTTTATGAAGTTTTTCATTGTATATTTTTATAGTTTGTATGTTCTAAAGGTAAGTTTATATACGTATATTTCTATGAAGGTTAACTTTATCATTTATTTATACCTTACATAACTTTAGTCGCCAATGTTATATTTTTAAGTTGAATTTAATATAAACATTCTCCAACATAACCTTAAACAATACTTTTATTGTTGTCCCACTACATAGATTCCATTTCCATTGTGTTTTTTTTTTTAATTTAAGCTTAAATTCACGGCTGTTTCATGTCAGGGGTAACAAAGACCACCAAGAACTAGTGGCTTTTGTTACCCGTACTCGTTTGTCATATCGTACTATATGAACTTATAAATATTTAACAAGTTTTTTTTCTCTTTTTCACTAGAAAAGATGCCTCGAAAGTACCAAAGGCCTATTGGAGTTCGAAAATATCAAGATCACTTATAAAAAGCAGTTGAAGAGGTGAAAAAAGACTTATCGTTACGAAAATTGTTCATGGGCAACACGTCCTCGATCATGGAAACGGGTACCGAAAGGATTCATTTATATTGACTGTGTAATTAACGTTATTTATAGTCAGTGTTAACGGAGATATAAAACGTTTGTAATATCTGATATATTCAGGAAACAACCAGGCATGTTATGGAGTGATATTTCAAATGTTTTATTTAGAAAAGGGAGATGACACAGACTATAAAGTCAATTCACGTTTACTCCCAACTTTTCGCGCTCTATTGTATACATTAAACACTAGAATTGTTAAATTTTTACTTTTAAAACTACTATCACCATCAATAAAAGTCTTGAACACAATTTTTACGTTTATTTGAGCCCTGTGTATGACTTTTGTTAGCCCATCAATAACTATCTTATGCCGAACATTGGTTTCTTACCAATGGCCTAAGTTACCTCCTCTACTGGGATAACTTAGGCCACCATGTTTTAATTTTTTTAAATTTTAACATGCATGTTTTCGAAAACTTTCCTGTATACAAACATAAAAAGTACCTACATACCCAAATTTTAAGCTAATTAGTTAATCTCTAAAGTAAATAGTCTTGGATTGGCGGATGTTTGAAATTGAAAAGTGGCTAAGTAACCCCCGATGACGGTATTTGAATATAAGAAGGGAAAACGAGATGCTTTATCCTATGTCATTTAAAAAATAGGCTGAAAAGAGGAATGACAAAAAACTAATACTGAACCAGAAGGGGCAATTACACAAAAATAGAGATCATATTGGAATACCTACAAATACATACAGACGGTGCAGAACAGGAATGAAAATTATAAAGAAATATTGCAAAACAAAGTGAAGGCGGCTAATAGAGAATCTTGGGGGAAATGCATAAACTGTACTAAATGGACATTTAAAGCAGCAAATAGCTTTGAAAATTACGAAGACTCTTGATTCAGTAAGTAATACAGCCCGAATATACACTCTCTCAGCAGCACCTTGGAAGGAATACTAAACTATAGGTCTCTATGGTACAATCAGAACCAACCCACATATGCTGCATTTACACAGATAATATCAAATATGGATCCAGCAACAATGGATGAATCGGAAGAAACTATAAACAATTTGCAGAACACGAGAGCCCTGGATCAAGATAACATAAATGATTAATTGTTGAAATGTGGAGGAAATTCATTTTTTTTTTAACAAAAGCCAAGTAGCAATAAAGATTCCTGAGAAATGGCAAGAAGTTTTAATAATATCGGCTCCAAATAGTTCCTGATACCTGCAAACAGAAGAACATAATGGATTCCGACCTGGTAGATCATGCACTGGCAATCTCTTTGCAATAAAGAGGACAGAAAAAAAACTCATTTGGCGCGCATTGGTTATAAAACTTTTTTTTTTTTTTTTACAAAATAGACATATTCAAATTATGGTAAACTCTAGTTAGAAAATAAGGGCAACTCACCACAGCTAGTGAAATAAATATATTTTATTTAAAAAAAAAAACTGTTATACAAACGAAAACAAAATAGGTGTGAAGCAAGCGTATAGCCTTTGGCCTGATGTTTTTAACATTTAATGTAGATGATGTAATTAAAAAATTGACAGACGTGTGACAAGGTTAAAAGTATATCACATAAATCATTTTTAAATACTCTGCTATTTGCGAATGAAGAAATTGTAAATGAGGATAACCTTCACAAAATAAGGGCATCCAAATTCAAGTAACAATTTATAACAAAAACTGTTACTAAAGACTGTGTAATTAAGCAAGCATATCGTTTAATTTACCTAGGATGCGGCGTTTTAAATGTGCATGATTTAGATATAAAAAATTAATTTAACAAACTCGAAGTCAAAAGCACGAAAAGAAACACTAAAGAAATTTTACAATGCAACAGTCTTCCTAATCTTCCTTGGAAAATGGAAACGAGTCTTGTACAATCCTAGCAACGGACAGAAGCAAAATTCAAACATCAGCAATGAAAAACTTTAAATAGGCGAATGGGTATACGCAACCAGACCACGTGAAAAATTGAGATATTTAATAGGAACTCCAGATTAACTCAGCTTGGCGAAAAAAAGTTGAAAAGAGAACGGTTGGAGCATGTAGAAAAAATGGCTGAAGAAAGGAAACTTGGACAAATACATATCCCTATACAACTCAAAAGGAAACTGTGATAGAGGAAGAACCTGGAAAAGGTGGGACACGTGAAGTTCGGAGCAGGTTTATAGACTAACCCATGAAGTGATGAAGTCACGTGTAAGACAATATGCACAAGTTTAAGTCTACTCTTTTACAGCGTACTCTCGTCCTGGCTAAGACGTGCACAGCTGCAAACTGTTGTTCTTTTGCAACTTACCCGTGACAGGCTCGAAGGTCGAAGAAGAAACTTGCATGACTGGTTATCCAATGAACTGTGCACTGATCCTGCCTGTCCACGGTAAGCTGAGCACTTCTGATAGCCCTTCTTAAGATCTACTTGTAGGCAGATTGTGTATTCTTCCACCATATGTAAAATTAAAATTGCTATGGACCTGATTACTTTATTCATGCGTCGATCAAGCAAAAATTATAAAATTCAAAGAAAAAAATATTTTTTTTTAATTTGATAATTTTTGAAATGTTATGCATTAAAAAAAACACAGAAAGCATAAGAAATCATTTCAGTATNGAAGAAATTTTTTTTTTTAATTTGATAATTTTTGAAATGTTATGCATTAAAAAAAACACAGAAAGCATAAGAAATCATTTCAGTATTCACAAATGCACACTTAATACTTTTAATTCAGCGTTAAGACACGGCACTACTTTCCCTCCGTCGGTAACCAACTTTACTGGGCGCATGCCAGTCAGTGTGACAGTCAAAATACATGAATGTAAAGAGCAATGACATTTCTCAAATATTGATTTTAAAAGTGCCCAGCTAACCTTGAACCGTCTCTAGCTGTCGTAAAGTAGCGAGGATGCCCAGCTACGGTCTGTCCCATATAAGTTGGCGAGATTCTGACAATCTGTGAGTGGCAACTTGATGTATACGAATCAAAAAAAGTGCCATTTACAAAATTCTGTATCAGCTGATGCACGAACGAACAAAAGTTAATATTACGATGGCTATTCTGAGTGCACTGCCGACGTACATTAGACAAGCAGAAAATACGCGATAAGAAAAAGATTTCCTAGATTAATTCATACATTTTATTTTACGTGGTCACAAAACAGTGGTTGTTAGTGTTACAAACTAAACTTCGTGATAAAGTAGTAATGTATAGGTGTTCAAGATGAAATGAACAATAAAACGATCCATAGCCAAATGAAACGCAACTTCAAAACCTTTTTCACGTCGTATCCCCACTCTCCAACCATGCTTTCCATACGTGCTTGATATTAATTCTAAAAGCATACAGAAATATTGCATAATATAGTTGAATTATTTTTTTAAATAATTTGAAGAAGTATACTTTAAATTTGTGTCGTTCCGAGCCAGTAATAGAAGAACAGTCAACTTTTAAAAAGACGGGATCAAGAGGCAGGCCATGTTGCTATCTGTTGAGCAATGCAAACGGCTCACACCTCGCCTTGTCATGCCGGGCGCGCCATCTGTACGCTCTTTCCCTAAGCATTACCAGCCAGAAAAGAATAGCTTTCGTGTGTAATATATAACAAATTTATGAACAGATACCAATAGTTTTATTTTTCCACGAGCTCTGCATAATTTTAAAGTAACATATATTTCGTGTACAGTGATTTTGAGTACTAGTAATTTCTATTCGCACGGTGATCGTTCGTCTACGTAAATTATACGCCATATTGTTCTCCCGAAAACCCATTTCTTTGTTTCCGTTTGTTACTATATTGTATTGATAAAACTGAGAAAGTGGGACACGCGTGAATAGTTTTTAGGCAATTCTTACATTATTCCACGTCACATATTTCCAACTCGAACTGTTTAGTATTATCATTAATAGCAGAATTACTGTATTGCAATCAATAGTAGTTGGTGACTTGTTGGCGAATAAAAATGTGTTGTCAATCCAATTTTTTTAATTACTTTTAGTTCCAGTTATATTAGATATGACGTCCAAAGTGTGATAACAGCTACAACTAACGTCTCGCAAATGTTAATCGCTGTCTCTGACAAATTAAAAAAGAGTTAGCAAATATTTAATTTTTTTGCAAGGTTATATATTTTTACTTTTATAACCTACGCATTTTTTAGACAGATGTCGGTCTAAAATACCTTAAAAAAATATGTTTACCATTACAGTACAATGGCAAGTGGATTAGCTGACAGCGTATTGATACAATATACAGCCCCCACTTAACGCACCAGCTGATGGTGAAAGGATACATAAACGAAAAGTAAACATTTGGCTCTACTTTCGTCGAACTGTCAAAATCTCGCAAACTTACATGACAGACCATAGTTGCGGTTCGAAACAGACTCACGGTATGGCTTGAAATTTCAGTATCGCTCAGTTAAACATCGCCTTTAGCTTTATCTGCGTAATCACGTGACGCAAAACGTGCCCTACATATTTACTATCAACTGCACCCACAGTTACAGGGGAAGAGAGGAAGTAAAGAAAGTCTAACTCGATAAACAAATTGTTTGATGTTTTTTTTAATTGAATGTAGGTAAATAACCACACCACTCAATAACTACGGTGGGACCTGAACTTATTTCTTTCCACTGGTGGGCCGACCCTTTTAACCACCAAATATATTAAGTATTTCTTAAACTTACTACTTCCGCCATTTCTTAACATAATTATTTTTACACCAAAATGCGTTCAGTTTTACATAAAAATATTATCCAATTAAATTATGCGATAAAAGCAATAGACAAAAGTAACAAATGTAGCAATAGACAAAAGTATCAACTGCAGGTACGTATCGGTTTTATAATAAAATCTCACATCTGATTGGCTCACCGTTATTTTATTGCAACATGCCAGCTAAGCACTGACTTTTCATCAATGTACTAGTAGTGAAACTATATTAGAAAAGACTATACAGCTACTCTTCCGTGCAAAAATTTGTACAAGGCTCCAGCAAATATTTTTATACTTAATAATCTTCACGCAGGATTCAAGCCCACAACACTGGCGGTCGTTGATACGAGTCCGGCAACAGGTAAAATTGTTATAATGAAGTTGATTTCCTCCACGGACTGTACCACTGTTGCCCCAATTAGGTATTACTCTCCTTTACATACAAGAGACGTGCATATATTAAATTTACGTCAATATAATTAGTTTTTTTTTTTTTTTTAACAAAATTTGTATTAAGTTTAAGAACTTAAAAAAAAATCGTGTTATAAGACTACTGCCATTTTTCCGGACGAGTTAATATAAATTCATTAAACTTCACAACTGTTGCTGTGCAATAATTTTAATAAATATTTTGTTATACTAGATACTAGCAGACTGTCCCATTAGGTACAAAATAGTTTTAAAAATGCAATACAAATACTTATTTTACGAATTTTGTCCAATGTATACTCAAGTGTTTTCAGAGATCACATACCCAGTAACACAGTACAAGAAATATGTTGGTGATAACAGTGTTATTCACTAGTGCTATGTATGCCACGATTTAATTTGACCTTGATAAGCGCCCGCTTCCAAGTATTTGTGATCTGTCGTCGCGCTGGTTCTACTTTATACGGCTGAAATAAGGTGACAATGCTGTTGCAAGTGTCTTTCAGTGTGGATACTCCAATTCCCAGGAGCACTACCTTGGCGAGAACCAGACTGCTATACTTTTAGTTTAGTTAAAAACACAGGGAACACTATTTCGCAGAGTATACGATGAGAGAGTAAAAAATATTTGAGCGGCTCTTAATAGCAAGGTCTAGAGAGCATATGAGGGTGGTTGAGATGAGTATGGAGCAGCGCTGGAATGAAAGGGCAGGGGAAACGGGGGATTCCCGAGAAAACCCGGCGACCAGCGGCATCGTCCGGCGAAAATCCGGGAGTGGCCCGGCCGGGGATTGGACCCGGTTCCAGAGTATGCGGTGGTAAGTCTGTCGACAATTCCACTTAAGGATGTGCAAGTTTCTATTCTAAGTGTTACTCATTAATTATGTACTATGTATTACTTCGCATATATAAGTTTAAAATTCCAAATTATTCTAATTTGCTTTTGAAACTTTGCTACAAGAGCGATCACGGCCTAGGATCCTTGTAAAAAGTAGAAAATACATAAACAGCGTGGAAAAGAAACGCGGCACGAAAATAAACTGAACACAAAACTATCTTCCGATGTTGGTCTAGGAGACCCCACGGCTGACATCCCACAACAGCCTTATACAGTATAGTTTTTTTTTTGAGTTGGTAAAAAAAGATAATATTTTGTTTCCTTGGCTATTCATTCAGTTCTATAAATGCTTCATCTACGTAATAAAAAAATACAGCAACTATTATTTACACTTTAAAAAAAAATTTTAATTTCCACTTGTCATTACTTCCCATTAGCCAATATGGTAAAATACTGCCCTCAGCACTTTCGTATGCACGAATAGAGGTTCGGAAATCATGCTTAAACTGTGACCTCAACAAATAATTCGGGATGGGGGTGTAAATAGGGAGCGCAGTGATGTGGCCAGACCATTAGCATTTCACCGAAGTTAATTGTATTCTATTCCCGGTGGTGTCAGTCCTACCGTTTTACAAGTGGCAAACGTCCGCCCGTGGAGAACTGGTGGAGCAATTGCTTCCCCCTCTACCATACCCCCTTCAAAACAAGGTCAAGTTCATCAAACTGGTAGACTCGGTGCAGACGATGGTTAAAACATGGTGCTCTATTAATCCGCTGCTACTTCTATTGATTCTAAGACACAAATGAAAAGTAAACACGTATTTTTAACTATAGGCAGTTCACGGCTAAGTGAGCACTATTTTAAGTCCTCTCGTTTGGAATAATATTAAATAAATATATTTTATTGTAGTCTTAGACGTTAACTTTCGAGTCCGGTGGAATATATATATATTGTGTTTATTACTTACATGGCAAAATTTATTTTAAAAAGTGGTGGAAGGATAAAAAATGGCTGATGGGAAAAAAAGTAACGAGGTCTTCAAAAGTGCTCACTTTACCGTGAACAGCGCATATCTGAAAGCACAAGCATGTGTTTCGAGGTTTTATGTAGCGTCAGTGCCAGCGTTTCGCTAAGTATTTACATTACTTTATTATCCACGCAGCGAAAGTGCAAACTGGCAATAAAGTCTACCTATTTTATCCACATGTTTTAGTCCCGACTCACCTTAAAAAAAAATGCATAGGTCTAAATATTTTGCGTTGAAAGCACTGCTGTGACAGAAATTATAAAAATGTATTATGCATACTACTAAATGCGTAAAAAAGACACTAATGTACACTTAAATTCCTTTAATAAAAGTTCGACAATGACATATGTGTACGAATGTTTCATAAAATAAATTCTTCATCGCCGATCGTACCCTGTGTTGACGACGACAAAACTTGACAACTCAATTACCAAAACACAGTCCGAAGCACAATAATTTTTGTGAAACAATAATTTTTATATTTGCATTTATATCGGTAGGTTGTTCTGCATAAAATTGTGCTAGTGCTATTTCTAATGTGTTATGAATAGCTATATTCCACTGACACTCAATAGTTAGCAAAACCAAGCACTGATGAAGACTTATTAGTAGGGGCAGTGATATTTCGCGAAAAGATTTCGAGACAAGATACAGCCCAAAGCACTATAGGGTCGTCCAGCTTCTTTGATTGGCTAAAAAATGTTTTGGCTCGTGTTAACCGTTTGCGTACGAATCACGAAGGTTCAGTGTCGGAGTTACTTAGTCCTGAGTGGCTTGGTCAAAGACGGACACGGCACCAGCGGCCAATGGAGGTATAACAACAGCTGAGGTGTGTATATGGTATTGAAGTCTACTGTGTGCTCCGATTTTTACGCGAAATGTCACTGGCCATACTTATTAGATATTGGAAGCTAACTCCACCCTAAAATGCAATATAAGTAGTTAAGAAGCATTATCTTATTGCTAAATTTTGAAAAAGAATTTTTTGAAATTAATTTAAAGAATGTAACAAAAAAATTTTTGGAATTAGTTTTAATGCTTGTGGACAACTAAGATGCGCATGTTTTTTGTCGACAATAGCCTATATCAGCCAAACGAAGTTTCTCTGTGCAAACTGACAGCCAAATGAAACTTAACAGTGCAGTGATACCAAGTTTTGGAGACACAGGTACTTAATTTTGGACTGCATTAATATTCAGTCGCATATATTCAATTATAGCACTGCCGCGAGCAAAGACACGAGTGTTTTGAATCATACTCTTGTTCGAAAAGAGACTTCAGGCGAGTGTACCGATGTGGTACTGCTAATAGATAAACTTTTTAGTCGTTTTGACAGATCAAAGAAACTAGAATTGTTTTGAAAGGCCACTATAACAAGCAGGTCATACATACAACAAAGCAGTGCTGAACGAATCCGTGTAGCAGACTAATACAATACAACACACCCTTGTTTTGTAACGAACCTCATGAATCAACTAAGTGATCACCGCTCCTATCTCCGAATTATCCGGAGGTCAAAGGTCTTGTCCATGTAATAAGGATGTTCCCTTGACTGCCATAATTAACACTTTGTGTTTTTCCTTTCGTGTTTTCCTCTTAGTGAGATATTTGTTTTAATTTTTTTTCTCTGCACTTACCCAGTTTCCTTGTCACCATAACCTTCTTTGTCGTCACTTGTTCTATGTGCATTCCTGTGACGAATTCATGGCAAACAAAACCACTAATCAGTCAATCAGGAACATGTTCGTTACAAAAGTTCGCACTGTAGTTTTCAAACTTCTTAATACCTCTTCTCTAACAAGCTCAAATATATAAAAGTCAAAGTTTGTGTGTATGCAAGTGCAGTACGTTTGTTCTCTAAACAATTGGTCACCGTCTGACGGATCTAGATCACATTTGGCAGGGATGCACTTGCCTACCTAACTTAAAATATTGTATATACCAAACTGGGCTCCGGTCCCCCACAGGGCCCAAAACTCCTCAAACGGTACCGTGTATCTAAATTTTGCATCGTTCGACGAATCTGGAAAAAATTTGACAGGAATGCCCTTCAGTACCCAACTTGAAATTAACTCCACCCCACCTCCCCTTTTGAACTCGAAATCCCTAAAACGGGGTGGCGTATTTCTCAATCTCTCAATCCTTCTTACAACCGGGCAACGCCGGGTAGTTCTGCTAAATCAAATAGGCTAATTGATTTCGTACACATTATAACTGCAGGATTTTGATCGGTGAGAGGACAGAGTACACTCGTACGCATGTAATGATACACGTTCGCTTATCATTGGGTGATGCTATATTAATAACAATAATGCCAGATACTTTTACAATTCTTCCATTAGAATACATGGCACGAGATTTCCGGTCGCCAGGTGGCCATTGGCGACCTAAATATTTCAGACTGGCGACTATAAAATACATTAAACTCTTGATTTAAAGAACTATAACGGGGACATCCTAACTGTTGTTATCTATCGTCTGGTATTGCTGAGTAAAATGCATAAAGTCGCTTCGTTTGTAAAAGCGAGCATGGAAAACCAGCGTAATGATGCATCCATTACGACAATTTCATCCGGGTAACAATTATTTTTAACATTCATAACTAGAGAATGTGCCTTGCTATTTCATAGCATCTACGCACTCGGCGACGGGTGAGGCATTTGCAGAATAATGAATATTAAGTAGTAGATACAAAAGATTTTAATTTTGCTAGTGGCTTCAGACTTGAAATTTCATGTCCTGCATTAGACTACACAAAGACAGCTTAATGCTATAATTAAACCATGATAGGATATTATTACATTGTGGTACCACTAATACTTTCCATAGCATACTTCCCAGTTGTCAAACTGACGGAGGGAGGCCCGTCATCTGACTCCCATTATAACGTGAATATCATTGTGGTGAATATGTATACGATGTCTCTCATATAACGAAGTAGAATTTACTTTCTTAGTTAGCAAGAAATGTAATACCAGAGCAAACAAAACAACATTTCAAGAGTTTTAAACAGAAAATTCTGTATTCCGCCGTTATATACAATAAGTCAGGATACGGAACAAGATAATTTATTCTGAAAACTAGTTTCTCTGTACCATCGCATTTAATGTTGTAGTCGTATCGGAAGAGCTCGAAAAAAAATTTTCTCTTATGTAAATGACAAGCTGGATTATGATGCGATAAAAGCAATGGGAGCATATGAATGTTATACATTTATGATGATGAAAGGAGCATTTACGTTCAAATAAAACCTTATGCAACAAACTGAAGATTTTCTATGGTGGTACCAACAACTGTCATCTTAAACGTTACCGGAACATTTTAATACAAAGCAAATGGTAGAAATGTGCAAAAATTAGTTATAGAGTCATTATGTACTTTTATTTTAGATTCTGATTCACTTATGTCAACTGTCATTTTAAAATGTGTATGTATAGCTGAAAAGGCTCTCTCTCCCTCTCTCTCCCTCTCTCCGTCCTTTCTCTCGCCCTTTCCCTCTCTTTCCCTCTCACTCTTTATTGGTTATCAGTCGAAGGATTGATTTGTAGCAATTTGCAATTTTCCACACAAACCTCTTCTCAGCCTTCCTTTTCTATGTCATTGATGATTTGGCCCATGTAGCTCAGTCTTCCTCTTCCTCTGTGGTTCTTCCCATCTATATTGCCTCTAATAAAACCTTGGATAGTTCATTGTGTCTCAGGGCGTAACCTATCATCCTGTATCTTCTTCTCTGTATGGTATTCCAAAAGGTGCGTTCATCACCATTTTCTGCAACAACTGCAATGTCATCTGCACATCTCAACGTGTCTATATTTTGTTCGTGTATTGATATATCTGCCATTATTTGGTCTCTCGCAGTATCTATAGCTTCTTGCACATTCGCATTGAACAGGATTGGAGAAAGAATGCAGCCGTGCCCTACTCCATTTTTAATCTGTGATTCTGCATGGGTATTATCCCGTCGGATAGCTGCAGTTTCATTCTGATAAAATATCCATCAAATGATTCTCCAGTTTAAGTCTCAGTCTCTTCAGGATGGTAAACAGCTTATTCCAGTGGACATTGTCAAAAGCTTTCTTGATGTCTATGAAGGCAATATATACCTTCTTATCTTTCCTCATGCACTTCTCGATGAGAACTCTGAGAGAAAGTATTTCTTCTCTTGTACTTTTTCCTTTTCTGAAACCGAACTGGTCATCACTTAATACGGTATCTATCCACTGTTCAACACG
Source organism: Clitarchus hookeri (assembly GCA_002778355.1). Taxonomy (NCBI): domain Eukaryota; kingdom Metazoa; phylum Arthropoda; class Insecta; order Phasmatodea; family Phasmatidae; genus Clitarchus; species Clitarchus hookeri. The sequence goes on from NQII01001865.1 coordinate 220,599, forward strand.
GTGTTGAACTATTGATGCTAATATTTTAGATATTTAAAAGGCATTAAAGGAGAGTTTAAGTACCAATAACACTTTCTACACTTAATGAATAATTACATCTCTTATTCCACATCTATGCTTGACCGGACATTTTAGTGAGCCACCAGTTCTTCCTTAAACCTACATACATATTTGCAATAACTTGTATAAGCTCTGCTACAACAGCTTGTAATTTTGTGTGAATGTTGTTATTCTTCGTTTCTCGGTGTATTTATTTTTCTCGGCGCACTCCACAGCTGTGATATTTCTGTTAATGTGTTTCGCGAACTACGAGCAGTCATTACACAAATAGTACTTGTTATTCATAGACTGTATTTTAAAGTTTTATGTGCCATTGCGTGTAGCATTGTTACTGATGCCTACTCCTGATGTGCCGTCCGCACCGTTAATTTACGTCAGCTTGGAAGTTTGTGCCGTGACATGAAGTGCGTCTGCGTGCGACGCTGAGAGATTTGTTTTAAGTGAGAGCACGTGTTGCCGCCATGTTACGACGGGAACGCGAGCATTTCCAACTTGGCCGGTCGTTCCAGATGTACCGCGCACTGTCGCTGCTAGGCAGTCGCAGCACGGTTGATAACACGCATTTAAGCGTCGATCAGATAGATCGCCGGTCCAAATTTCCACGGCTACGAGCTTGTTACGTGTTTTTCGTTCTCAAGACAATTGTGGACGTATAAAAACAGTAAGTACTTAACTGCAGTATTATTTTGGTGTACTGCCAATGTCTAGGTTTTCCAAAACAGTTTCGCAAGTAACTTAACGGCATTGTCAACAAAAAGGATGTGACATGGCCGTACATGCGTTATTGCTAATGTGGCGTTAGTATGACCATCATTCAGTATCTCAGAGATGTGTGTGTTTACGAGGGTAACATACACCCGCCACAGTAAAACTGCTTTTAATAATTTTTAATCAAAAATATTTAAAAATAACAATACAATTTCTGCGCATTCTTTGCAAAAAAAATGTGTTCCAACATGGAACCTTCGTGTTACAAAATAATTTGCCACAAAAAAATTAACACTGAGAGTTAGAAAAGTCCCACCGTTAAGCATAAAAATGTCAATAAAAAAATTATTTGCTGTTGATGTAACCAACTCCAGATAGAAATAACTTCAAATTGTCATAAAAGCAATGGTAGACAGTACAGTTCATTATAATTTTTACTAGACTACGCAAAGTCTGTAAATTTAATGACAGTAATAGTAGTGATTTGAGGGTTTGGAAATATGAAACCCTTCAGGAGAACAAATTCTCATCAAAAACCTAATTAAATTTTTCACTCGTTCCACCAACTGCCACATTAATCGAATTTCAATGAGCACATTGTTTTGGTTGACTGCGTGTTGGTAGTAGAATTCAGACACGAAATATACATGGCCATATTTATAAACGGGAACAAACTCGGAGATTCCACTCGCCAAGTATAAATTTCAGCGCACAGCTCCGGCCCAGTATTATCTCTACTGCATTTAAGCTACCAGGCGTCAAACAACAGGGAGAGCGTATACCTGTGAGACGAAGCACTGCGGACGAACTATACAGTGCACGCTCGTCGTCGCAGCGAGGACAGATTGTACGCGTGAAGACGGAGGAAGTTACGTACCCTGAGGTTAACACCCATTACAGACGAACGGCGCACAACCAGTTCACACGGTGAAGGTCAGCTCATCCCAAGAACCAACACGCACTTGACAAAAAAAAACTGTTTCCGGTACAAACTGGTGGTGATTGAACAGGTCGAAAGAACCACCTTCCTTGGCAGGTCGATGACTGCGGAGTTCAGTACTTCATAACGTCACAAAAAATATACAGAGAAGTGTGATATTTGTTAACTTCACTACTCCTTTGCGGCTACGATTGATATGACTGTGCTGATACGAAACTCGAGCAAGCACTCTTATCTGTATATTGTGAACTTACTAATTTTCCTTGGTATTTAATTCCGGAGACTACGATGGACTGACTTTCAAAACACGCAATGACGTTAAATGCACGCCTAAGGAAAACTTACTTGTCTTGATAACTCTCCGCAAGTTTCTCGGATTTGGAAACATACGTACATTTTAAAAGTTATAGTATGAATTATAATAAGTTTTTATATAGTTTGCATCACCGAGATCAAGAAGCGCGAGAGCGCTAAGGGTAACACTGCCACATGCATGGGATACTACTCCATTGCCTCTACGTGCAAGGCGCCTAAATGTAGCGAATTTTTTCATTGGTAACGTGTTTCACGTGACTATAAAACACATATGAACTATTACCACGAAATACGCGCTCAAAAATATTAAACCGTTTAATATTAAAAAGGTGTTCAGGACTGTACATCATTATGCCGTCTTGGCAGATGACCATTCTAAAGTTTACAGATAGCTACCATTCGTTCAATTTACACTTTATGTCCATCTTGAAATAATAGTACCGCGTAAGTTTCTGGATGTATTCTCGAACTCTTTTATGATTACAAGAACATGCATTTCAGATGATTCAGGCATATCCTTCTAATGTATCTTGAGTATCACAATAATCAATTTGCAGTTCAATGTTCGGTGTTTGAAAACATAATACCCAAACACATATAGAATGTTGTATTTTCGACCGCAGTGAACTTGAATGTATGTGCAATTACAAAGTTTATCGGAGGCCATATTTATGACCTGGGTTTCAGTTTGCACGCATGTACATGCTTCACCGTTGCTGACTAAGAACGCGGGTTATGTGGGCCAGCATTTATCGCAGTTATTGTAGCCCCCTAAGACAACATTCATTAAATTACAATCTGTCAAAAAAAAAAGGGGTGAGTTTCAAATTGCACCCGTTTACCTGCCTCACCCAAGGATAGTGAACCCGCGGATTCCGCGGGCCAACCCCTGGTATTTTGTGAATCATGGTGGGGTGGAGAGTGAAGAGATTTGGGCGGCTCTCAACATCGACTTGTTGAGAGCAGATTAGGGTGGAGTGAGGTGAGTGTGGAGCAGCGCCGGAATGCAAGGGCGGGGTAAACGGGAGATCCCGAAGGAAACACGCCGACCAGCGGCATCGTCCGGCACGATTCTTTTGAAGCATGGTGGCGGCAGCATTATGGTTTGGGGTTGCATGACGTAGTGAAGTTTGGAATGTAGAAATAAAGAGAGTGTAATGATAACTGGTCGAACGTGGAGATGTTGCGTTGAAACCTATACAGTAGTGGAAAAAAATATGACCCCAGGTTTCTGTTTCAGCAGGATAACGACCCAAAACATACGACCAAGGAGGATACCAAGGAATGTCTCATTTATAATGCTCCCGTAAGATTACTGACTCCGCCAAAATCGCTGGTATACCTGAACCATACAGAAAATCACTAGAACATATTAGACAGTGAAATCTGTCAATCCAACATGACAAATTAAAGTAATTTAAGAGACGCACTACGTTAACGTATCCCAATATATTACAGGAAAGAACATAAGAACCAATGCATTGGCGATTGGAAACAGTTATTTGTGCAAAAGGATTGCATGCAAAACATCAAAATTCAAATGTACACATTTGTAATACTTGTTACTGACGTGCACAAATACCTACTTTATTCCGATTCAAACTGTTTGCTGTTTTTTTTTCAATCGCGCTGATCGTATTGATAATAACAATAGTTTTGTAACAACAATAGCTGTTATGTTTATCACTATATCCTACATTATTTTTTTATGCCATGCATAAATCGTTTAACAATCCAGTTGTATACAGTCTACATTTGCGTGGGAACTTTGGGGTAGCTAGTAACGTCATGCAGCTCCCGTATACTACGAAAAGTAAGGTAAATCCACCCCGGGACAAAAATTAGATGCGCACGTATATAAAAACATACATGCATGTACATAGCCATACATCGCTCACGCACGTACCAACGCAAACTGTTGTTAAGTCTCACACAGTGCAAATAAGCAAATTAGTTACAAAAGTGCACATATTAAACACAAAGAAAAATACATTTTTACACACAATGTAATATACTAGCACTTTATAAATCTCCGCCACTGAAAGTGCTCTGAAACCACGACGAAAATTACTGTACAACTGTACAATTACAAAATCCGTAAAACACTATTTTTAACTTACTGATTCGAAGGAGCTACGAAGTTGAACAATTACTGGCCGGGCGGAGTTAGAAATTATTTTAGCGGTGATTTACCTTTGACCAGTGCATATTTTAGAGAGGGGGAGAGGGAAAGGAAGAGGGAGAGGAGAGGGAAAGGTAGAGAAAAAGGGAGTGGGAGGGGAGAGAGAAAGGGAGAGCGAGAGGGAGAGGTGGTTACTTCTGTTCATATTGTAAAAATATATAATTACACTTTGAGTATGCGCCGAGGAAGATAAAACACCTGCAAAAAAAAAAGTACCACGAAACCGGTTTTGGCTGATAGCGTGGGATTTACTCGTCAACAGTAAACCTGTGATGCAGCAGTTAATGCAATACGCAAACAAGGCTTGTGAGTACTTCATCACTGTTTTACATACCTTTGTTGCTGATGTAAAGAGTATTGTAAAATTAACTTATGACTAATCTGTACTGGAAACGCGCAAGGAATTATTTACACTCCTATTAGTAACATTTTTGTAAGATTACCTGCGAATTTCAAGAAAACACGCAAAAAAAAACCCTTAGCATTGAAAAGGGAGTATTTAATTCGAAAATTCCCGGTTTAATGACTGTACGGAAATTACAGGAAAATCTTGCCCCATACGTTTGAATCTGCTCTCACAGAATTTGTGAAATGTCAGGGGTACCCACTTCGGCGGCGCCTAATTTGATCAAAAGAAAATACAAATTAGTTAAGTGTAAGTTAGTGAAGAGGGAGAGGGAGAGGGACAAACATGAAGATAGTTATCCACTGACAAACAATAAAATAAAATTATCACGTGTATTGTCCTACACACGCTTTATTTGGCTCTATGTCATGTTCCTAGGCACATAAAATACTTCGCGAGTCTCTATAGCATATTGAAAATCAAATATTACCCCCCCCCCTCCTTTTTTCCAAAAAAATTGACTTAGTTTTTGTAGTTTCTCAAATTCTGTTGGCTAAGTTCTCAGTTTTTGACCATCCGGTATAATGTAACACAAATACATAACAGAATGCATCTAAAAAATATTGTGCCTACATACAATCATGTCGAAAGTGGGACTCGAACCCACAACATTCCGGGTTGCAAGCTGTGTTCTACCTACCTTGGTGTAAACCTAGAACTCGTCCAAAGGCGAAGATTTTAGTTGTATTACTGACGTTCAGGGGGCCGCGGCTGAATCAGTGGTTATTAATCAGTCAGCTAGTAGCCACATCTGAGACCCTGGTGCGATCCCAGCTGGGAATTTTTCTGCATTGGTTCTCCAGTCGGTAACGTGGAGTGGGGGCTTCTCGGTGTGCTCCCGTTCCCTCCCCCGTCTTTAATCCTGCGCTACTTCACCACTCAAAACTAGCGGGCGGATCCAGAGAGGTGGTCACATGGGACACCACCACTCCCCCCTCCCCAACTTAAACCCTCACATTGACATGGAACTGTCCTGTAAATGATTGGAAATTGAAATTAAATTATATTGGAATTGTTAAAAATTCTAATTTTATTTGATTTAATGTAATGTTGTTTCCTAAAATTATTAGTCAGAAAATAGAAAGTCTAAACCCCGCACATG
>NQII01001865.1:226329-292563 GCA_002778355.1 Clitarchus hookeri
CAAAACAGAAAATCTAGATCCTCTCCTGACTTAAACCTTATATAATATATTTACACTTGCCGGGAACATCTCGGTTTCTCGGTCAAGACAGCTGGCCCCGCGTAGCGTCGGTAATTCTCTCTCATTCGAGATGAAAGCAACAGCCGGACTTCTTTATCGCTTTTTCTTTAATTATTAACTTCATAACTATGGAGGGGCAAAATTTAATAATAATGTTGAAGTTGCCATCCAATCTGGTCCCTGACGTTCTACACGGGCGAGAGGTCTGAGGACCTTGCTGGCCACGGAAGCATGTTGACAACACGAAGGCATGCGAGAAATACCCATGCTGTGTGAGGCCGGGCATTATACAGCAGTAAAATTGGGTTACTTTGCACCAGGAAGGGGAGCACACATATTCGCAGACTTTACTGGACGTATCACAGCGCCGTCAGAGTTCCTTCAATCACCAGTGGGGTGCGGGAATCATTAGGAATGGCATCCCACACCATGACACCTCTCGTTTGGGTGGTGAACACCTATACAATGACGCGTGAATCACGGCGCTGCCAAGACGTCTCCAGACTTGAATTCGGTGGTCTTCTGTATCCAGACAGAACCGTGTTTTGTCGCTAAACACCACTCGTTGCCAAAAGCCGCAAGATGAGATGCTGCCCGTTCCCGGTAGAAGGTCACAAGTGCTCGGCGATGCTCAGGTCATAATGGTAGCGGCCGAAAATACGCCACGACAATTGTTTTAAGCACAATATACAGTAACAGTGAAAGTGGTACACCTAGTACGAGCTGACATCAGATTGGAAATGAATATTCCCTCTAAATAAAAATTACTGGTAACCCAGCTTATTTCATGCATTACATATCCAGCTTTTAGGGTCTATTTCTATGATTATAACTGCATAAAATGGAAAACACTAAAAAAACTTCATATTGAATGCCACAAAGGGGTACACTGCCGAATACATGCCCCCCATTGGACTACCAGGCGTGCCATGTCGGGCTCACGCATTCTGAACTATGCGTACCTTCGTTCAGTGCATTAAGGGAAGCAGTGCATTCAAGTAAGCTTTCGTAGATCAACATGTAACGTGAAAGAAGTCAGACGTCTGTGGCAGTGAGAAAGCTGGTCATTTTTCATTACCAAGGGGGTAAATCTCTGCGTGAGATCGGCAATATTGTGAATCGCATTCATTCTACTGTGCAAAATATCGTTCGTCGTTTTCGTCAGTGCAGCATAATAGAGATCAAAGAGAAGCGTAGATCCAGAAAAATATTCACTGCATCAGACGAGCGATGGATTAGATGTCCAATAAAGAAGAATCCCGCGTTAAGTGCACCAAAACTTGCAAAGGAAGCAGAAGTCGTCTTGGTGAAAAAAAACCTTTCCAGAAACCACGAGGAGAGTCCATCGTAGAGAGGACTTCAATGGTCGAGTAGTGCGCAATAAAACATACATCAGCAAGATGAACAAACGTCTCAGGTTATAGTTTGCCACAGATCACGCTGATAAACTAGTGTCTACTGGAAAACAGTAGTATTCACCGATCAAAGTAAATTCAATGTGTTTGCATAGGGTGGGAAGGTCAGTATCTGATGTAAGTCAAACACGGAGCTTGCAGAAAGAAATCTTCGGCCGACGGTGAAACACGGGGTCGTTGAAGGGCATGTGTGGGCAGTTAATACCTAGCGTGACGACCACAGTTCATTTTCATTACCTTAAGCCTCTCTGTCATGGATCGAATCAACATTTCACAACAAGAGGGCTCAATCTTATCCCATTCCGTTTGAAGGGCAATTTTGAGGTCATTCTGGTTAGATATGGGATGTTTGCGGATGTTTTCTTTTAACACACTCCACAAATTTTCAGTGACATTTATGTCTGGGGACTGGAGAGGGGTATTGGGTAAATGGGGGCAATTATAGAGTAACTACATGCGTACCTTATGGGCCCTATATTTCGGGTCGTTGTCCTGGTAGAAGGTGAAACAATCCCGCAAACCTAATTTTTCTGTGCTCGGTGTCAGTTCTTTCCTCAATATGTCCAAATACACTTCTTGATCCATAGTACTATATACGAAATTGAGTTTCCCCACACCCGACACCGTCATACAACTTTATACCATCAGGGACACACCCCAGGACATATACAGACTATGCCATTTTCATTGGGGTGTACATCTTTACCTAAGAATGTGTAGTTTGTTGTTGTAAATTTATATATTCTTTTGTGAAGATATTTGCTTTTTGTATCTGTTGTATGATGATTCGCAATACATTTATTCACCATTACACACAATTTTCATGTCCAAAAGTATTGTGTTACAACAATGAAATACCATAGGATATATGTACCACTGACACTGTGAGTCATTGTATAACAAGCAGAGATGTGAACAACACACATAGTTATGTCGCAGTATACAAGTGAAAACTGCTGTTAGATTATCTGTTAATTCTGTTAGAAATTGTTCAAGTTATTATCGACTATGTAATTTCAAAACAATTCCTACTATACTAGCCGCCTGAATATGGTATTTGTCGACACAGGAGTATCCCCAGCTGCAGTGACAATTCCTTGGACGGTGCGCATTCGATGCCCATGGAGTGCTTACAGCCTGTCCCTACTGGTTGTCCGCCGGGGTCGACCCGAGCCTTCTGGACGGGTGTATGTCCCCTCCTGTCCCCATTGCAAACCCATCCAACTGGGCAAAGGCTTGTAGAATGCGCCATCGGGGTATTTAAGCTGCGTGTTCAATTAACTTTTCTCTGTGGCTCGTACTGCTACTAAGGCCTTATTAGAATGATAGAGGGACATGTATGCACCCTAATGACACATCTGCGCAAAAAAAAACCGCATTAAACGCAAATGGGACATGTCGGGACTGTGTGGCAACCTTTGTTGTTCTCGTACAATTCGTTCATGGTAATATTTTTTTGCAAATTAGTGTAATACAACAGGCCAAATCCCAGGGCGTGATGAAGCAACGATAAAATGCAATGGCGGGTGAAATGGGATTACGTCTAGAAAACCTCATTATTAACGTCCGCCACTTTCCCCACGTGCAAAAATTCTAGTTTCTCCCCACCAGGAATTGAACCCGGTTCGCCACGGCGGGAGGCGGGAGGCATGGCTGACCACTACCCCACTGCGGCCCCATTCATCTGTGTTCAAAATAAACGCCAGAAGTACAGAGCTGTTGCCCTATATATATATATATAACCTGCGTAACGAGCATTTCGTTTTGAAATGGAAGATAGCAGTGGCGTTATTTGCATGGACAACGCCACGATGTAACTCGCACGTCTTGGGAAGAGTTCTAAAGACGACACACTAAAGCACCTTCCGCAATACGACGAGAAAATAATTCAGCTAGTAAAACTTGACACTCCATAGGCCACCTTCTTATCCAAACGCCAATTAAATACTAACCACGTGCTTCTCGTATGTAGTTCATGATCGGTGCCAACAGCAATAATTACCTCTGATGGTCATCGGCAGTCCAGGTTATCTATCTATACATGGGCACCCCTGTCTCCCATGCCACATTTATTTTTTCCCCTCTCGTCCATAAACGGATAATGAGTCTGCGCACTTAACTAACGCGAATACTTCGCGGCCATTGCGCATTCTGCTAGAAATACAATACCATCCCACGACAGTGAATAGTGGCTGCCTGAATCAATTCATCTCCGTAGAGCAGAGGCTCTGATTATATTGCCCCACTACACTACGGCCTTGACAAGTCGTTGGTGCCAAGTCGTGCCAGCTGGGTAAACATCACACAACGGAGTGAGGTACGGCTTGGCGCCACCGTGAATCCTGCAGCCCCAGTATGTGTTGAAAGTCTCCCGTGCACCAGTTGTGATGGGCCTACTTTGTATTATATATATATATATATATGTGTGTGTGTGTGTGTGTGTTGTGTGTGTGATTTATGGCAGACGACGTGTAATGTTTTAGTACTGTTCATTTGCGATAGTACTTGTTTATCATTTTTATCGTCACCTCGTCACCCAGTAGAACACCGTGATATTTTCAACATCGTATCAAGGGTATTGATTATACGATTCTTGTCAAATCTCGAGCCGTACGTACTATGAAAGGAGCCGCCAGCAAGTTCCTATACACGTGGTCACGGCAGCCAGGGGTTTCACCCCCCACCCCTCTTTTTGCGCCCGGCCATCTGCCGCGGAGGTAGGATGTCATAAAAAGATCTCAGGACAATGATTCTGAAATAAGGTAGCAACTCAGGTCCATTTGTAAGTACTTCAAAAGTATAACATTTGTCTATATGTAACTTTCATATATTTTTGAAGACTTTTCCACTATTTCACTACTGCTTCATGATGTCTACTTTCAGACAAGGATAATTGGGAAATAATTAAATATTTTAACTATGAGCTTCCTGTGCCTACATTGGGAGGAAATTTAGCCCTCTATCAGACTTTCGGGACGCGTTGTGCTACGAAAAGAAAAAATGCTCTTTACGACAGTATTTCAGATATCAAAATCACAAAAAGCTCAATAGTAAGTTAGTGCACAAATTTGTGTCGATGGTAACAATTGTTCAAATACTACATTGTTGTTTTTTTCTCTACATAACCTATGAAAATACCAAAATTATATACAACAATATTATATCTACAACTGCCTTTTAAACATATCACTTTAAATTAGGATTGTGGATTTTGTAACCTATTAGTTTTACTGGGTTATCCACATTCGTAACGAGAAAGGACAGTAATGTTTCTTTTCTCATCACTTTAATAAACAACTTTCCATTCGGTTTATGTTTGGAGGGGCAAGGTTTCAGTTTAGCCTCAGTTAATCGCCAAAATCATGTGTGCGGAAAATTTTATTCCGACATAACGCTCCGAATAATTGAAGACTCAAGTAAATAAAGATAATATAATTGTAAAAAAAAAAAAAAAAAAAAAAAAATCTACAAATGAAGGTGTTAACTTCATCTGCAATCCACGAAAAGTACGAGTCTGATGATTAACCAAGGCCAGTACCAATACTGTTACGCACGGACTCGCTCTCCTCAGCGCCGTGTGTTCTCCCAAGGCAAACCTCGTTTGCCGCTGCGTCGCAGAGCGGCCGGGGGAATTACTGACAGGTGACATGATTCGCGTCAGTTTTCCCGCCCATTGCCGAAGGAGTCGACTATTTTGAGGGTACATTCAAGAACTTTCTGGTCATCACCTCCCTCGACGCAACGCAAAGTGTGAAGAAGGTTCTAACCCAGGGCACCGAATACCCTATAAATACCACCGCAGTTGGAGGGTCGGGAGACTGTGATAGCCATCTGGCGAAGTGCGGTGACGAGTGAACTGACGGCCAGCGACAGTGTGAGAGACTGCGGCGGACGAGTGTGTGCAGGCGGGGACGAACGAGAATGCGCGAGTGCTGCCACCATTTGGGGGGGGGGGCAAGGATTCCAATGAGTAGAATGTGGCTGTGTACGAGAGCGTTCGGAGCGCTCAAGAATATTCCGGGCAGGAAAGACTGATGATATCTGGAGTGAGCAAAAAAGGGGAGGGGGGGGGCTGGATGGACGAATGATACAGACTTGATTCTAAATACTGGAACCATCAAATATTCAATATATAATTTAAAATAGTAATTCGGTACATACGTGTTAGAAAACTGTTTATAAATACTGGTTGTGTTTGATAGTGTTAATTGCTGTGAGGTGACGGACAATTATATAAATATTAGTTGGTTGTAAATAAAAGTCAAACATTTCATTAAGAACCTGGCTAAGCCCACAAACTTTAAAATATTGCATTGTCAATTTTCTCGGAACTTGATTTTGTAACATAACGCCTTCATCTAGTTATGTATTCAATTGCTCTGTTGTTTAGGGGTAGCCAAAGAATAAAAATTGCTCACATAGTTAACATTTCGGAACACCGTCCGGTGCCTAGTCGAGTGAAGCAGGCGACTTGTACCACACTCGCGGCAAGTACACATCCCTGAGGTCGGCGCTACGTGCGAAGAGGCGAGCGAACGCGCCGTGGGTACTGCTCACGTCTTCAGAGGTGTGACGCAATTCCCCGGAAACATTTACATCCCGTTCCTGGAACAGCAAGTCACCGCACCACGACGGGGAAAAACCCGCGTCGGGAAAAAGATCATCATTGGTAAAGGCACGCACAGCCTGGAACACTCGGCCGGTGTTCGTGATTCCTACTGCGGTAGAAAATTTTCCCAGGAAACCAAAAACTGCGTATAGTAATGCAGTAACCAATGATGTTTCACAGTTATCACAGTTTAAGATGTATTGAAGAGCCCATGGAACCATTTTTTACGTCTTTGATTTTCTTAGGTGCTGAGTTTTCAAAAATCTTGAAGTTGATTTTTAGGCATTTGCATACGTAATTTTATCAGGTCCAAAGGACATTGAGAGTTATGTGATAAAAAGTTTTGCACTTTTTCAGGCTCTAAGTGTTAAAGTTAAAAAATCCTGAAAAAAAAACCTTTTGAAGGCATTTATATTTGTAGTATTTAGAATCAACGTGCAATCTTGAACAGGTTTAAGATATATTGAAAATTCCACCAGAAAACATTTTACACCTTTTCACTCCATTAGCAGGAGAATTACAAGAAATCCTTCTTAATGAATTTCTACAACCTATGCGGTTGTAACCTATTTCTACTCTACAACCTATCTAGGCCCAGCGGTTAGGACTGTGCGTTGACGATTCAGTCAATGAGTGGAGGCACTTGCTTTTATTTATACAGATAACCTCCTTGAGCATTATACATAAATTATGGTGACCGCTTGCCTAGGCCGCCGTAATGTGTGAAGTGTTATAATTAAAGAGAAATGAAACCTGATTGATATTTTTGAGTGATGTTATATTTACAAACAGCATTTCAGAAACGCTGCGCTTGTGTATACAAATGCCAATATTTTAAAAATTTTTTGAAAGTCTATTTTCTAGAATGAAAATTCCCGAAACAAATGTTATCGCAATCATTTTTATATTTAAAAAAATATTTAAAATGAGAACAAAAACATACAGCGCATTTCCCTTGATCATTTACGCTATCACTGAAAATCCCATCCAGCAGCGATGCCAGCCAAAAATAAACTCGCCAGTTCAGCGTAATTGTGTATACAGGAGTTTTATGCACATTTATGGGTCACCCCAGATGCTTTCATATTTCTAGCACTCAAATACGCAAATACCTCTACAGATGTTTTTTTCGTAAGAGGGGTATGGCGGTCAGTCTTTCTGAACGCAACCAAAATACGGAAAAACCAATGCAGCTTTAAACTGACAGTTCACTCTCCTATTGACTATTCACGGCAAAGGAAGCACTTTTTGAAGCTCATTGGGAATAATAGTCAATAAATATGTTTTATTATAGCCTTAAACGATAACTTTCGAGTACGGTGAAATATATACGCTCTGTTTATTACTTACATGGTAATATTTATTTTTAAAATGTAGTTCATTTATTATTATTATCATTATCATCAATATATAAGCTCAGTCTGGCTTCATACTGCTAACGAACAGAAAGCAAATTCCTAGTGTATTATCCACCCACTTCACTTTTACACGCAAACATTATATGAATTCAAAGCTAGTTTTCTACTTGAAGAATGTTGCTGAACTTAAGGGTTTTTACTGTTTGTAATTTCCAATAAGGCGGACAGACATGTGTTTTGTTACCAAACTGCCAAAAATGGCTAACGGAATTCGGGGAGGTTGCAGTTAAGTAACTCGTATTTTCCTATATTTTTGATTAGCTAAAGTGTCTGTCTAATTTCATCATACAACCACGATCCGCTCATTCAATTCGTTGTTTCAATGTCATCAACAGCATTGTCTAGTAATTTAAAATTTTTTTGTTATGAACTGAATTCGGACCTTTTAATAAATGGTATTCAAAGTATACGTTCCAGTTGATTTATTATGCCAAGACTTACCGTATCGCTCCTGACCAATGTAGTAATTACCAAGAACGTGTAACTCGTGAAATACAGACGTGAGTGATATGTGCTCAGTCTTCCTGCCTTTAACTGCAACTGTAATTAATGAAAAACCATGGCCTCCAATATATAAATTTCTACGAAGAAAGATATTGTGTTCTTTAGCACCGTAACTGAGATCGAAATACTTACATTTCGTATAATCTGTCCAAGCAACGATAAATATCAGTAAACAAATAACAGTTCGTCATGAAAACCATGTCAAAAGAGATAAACTGCTTACTATAGTGACGTCAGTACAAATTTGCGAGAATGCGTATTAACCCTAATTAAGTCACACCACAAATGATTACATATCATTTTTAAAAGTACGATAGCGATAATAATGATATTGCATTGCGCATTCTCTCAAATCAGTTATGTGCGAGTAGAAATAAAAAAGTTATGTATACACTCCTGGAACTGGTTATTTTTCGTCCAATATGACGTCCGGTCAAAAATATCGACTATCAGAGCAGTTGAAACTCGAAACACTGAATAAGGTTTTCATAAAATGCTACCAGGAAAAAAATTAGCCATCGTAATGTTTTGATAAGTCAAGTCGTTATAAATTTGTATTGGCTTTTATAATTTCACTATTTGTTGTGTATGTGCATACGAGTCGTGTCTACGAACTGGAAAACAGCGTGGGGAGGTGGAAAACTATAATTTACTCAGAGATTCATTGCGTGACAACTGCCTAGTCACATTCATAACTTTACAGCTTGAGAAATATCTGCAACTATTCCTTATATAGTGATTTCCTACAATATAAAAAACTACATTTCTTCGGCAGAGATTTAAACCCCTAATAAAATACATTGGCTGTTAACCACGAAACACCTTCTCGTCTGTGTATGTTATTTACACAATTTGCGACTAATGCTTTATATGTCTTCAGTTTTGGGGTGCTTGAACAAGGCACCCTTTGGAAATGGACACCTCACTTATCGTCAGGCGCGCCGACTTGTAGTAATATTGGTGATGCTCAAAAAAGATGGAGAGGGGGCGTGGTACCCGACGAGTAGAGGGTTACTGTGCATTGGGTCTCTCGGACCACTCTACAACATTCCGGACTAGTGGAATGTGGACTGAATTAAGGTGGGAGTGTATGAACATGTAATAAGGACTTTTTTGTAAATGTTTAAATTGTCAAACATGGACATATAATTTGTAAAATAATTCAATAGGTGTTGATACCCAGTTCATTGAGACTAATTTTAGTCATTTAATTGCATTAATTTATTTGAGGTAAATGTGTTGGTTAATTGTAAATAGCAAATGATAGCTATTTATTGTTTATTACCTATTTTATTTAATTAAGACGTCCATCCCTTAAAAACCCGGCAAAGCCCACTGGCTGTGAGAAATTGTAACAGTTGGAAGCTAAGTCGTTTCGCTTAAAAAGAAAAGAATAACAGCTTTTACTGGCGCGACAAACATCGAAAGGTACAGCAAGTCTTCCCTGTCAAAAAGTTTTTATCACTAAGCATACAGTGCCCAGCAGAACAAACATGGTCGACGATTGCATCACTGTTATATATCTCAACCACTCAGCTGTTGCGATAGGGCGCTATCGTCGAGTGAGTATCTCAGGTTTGCTACAGTAAACTGCGCTGATAACCGATAAGATTGTAGATAAGTTTGGTTGTACTTAAATAGCGAATAGTATACACTGACACTTCCCTAGTCCTGTTCTCGGACAATGTAGACAATTCACGGTAAAGTGAGCACTATTTTAAGCCCTTTAATTTGGTATAATAACCACTAACATATTTGATTGTAACCTTAGACGTTAACTTTCAAGTTCGACTTACATGGCAAAATTTATTTTAAAAAGTGGTGGAAGGATAAAAAAATTGTTGATACGAAAAAAAGTAACTAGGTCCTCAAAAGTGTTCACTTTCCGTGAACAGCATATATATCGTACATACGACTGTATTTATTGTATAACATGTAACATCAATTCCCATTCAATTTTACCAGTAATAAATGTCATCCTGCATAAAAAAATGTTTCACCTTACATCACCTGCCATTGGCAAGACTGGAGAGGCAGGCAGTATTCCGAAGGTCTGTCACCTGATAATATTAACCGTACCATTGAATATGACCGTGCACAGTAAAATACGCTCAAGATTAGCAATACTACTATTTACTAAACAAAACAGTTTTGTACGTTCCATCATGCTAGAAGTCAGAAGTATACATAGATAGGAGAAACTGTAAATATTCTAAGAGTACAGTTGATAATATGATGCACAAAAACGACGAAAGGGTTGCGTACCACTTCTAGTACGCCCGAAGTATAACTAACTGAAAGAGAAGATTACATAATTCGAAAGATTAAAATAATACCCTGATTAAATACACCACATAGTACATACATTGTATGATGTATGCAAGTCTATGAACAATAAAAACGACACTCAAAACAGAGCTAGTATTAATGGAATAATAGCTGACGAGAAAAGCTCGTGCAGGATCTCATTAGGAAGGGAACCGAGTGGAGGATATCTTCGCAGAAGAAACGAAATTAAATTTAATGCTTTCGGGTCAGATGCAGAAAGTTGCTGTCTGTAGAGAGTATTAGTGGAAAGCAAGAAGTAAGTACAATAAGCGGCAAACTGCTGGGGAAAGAAAATGGAGGTGTCATAAAGACAACAATCTCAAGTACAGTGCTTATGTGCGCCCGTGGTTTTCATACAACTGTCTTACGTGATTTCAACACCAACGCGATCCTCTAATTTAAATTTCATGGAAAATTTGTAGAACTAACTGGATCGTAACACAAATATCTTACCAATAACTTAAATTTCAACTCTGAAAAAATTCACTATAAGTAGAATAGGAAAGCATAATTTCCGAAGATAAAATAACAAGAAAGTTTCAAGTAAACCAAAGCATTTTAATGCAGTGTTATTCCAGAAGTCCTGAGCAAACACAAAATCTCAGCAAACATTTTAATGCGAGCTCTTTTCCTGCAAACAATTGTATTCTAATTTGATTAGTGTTTTATAAGTAAATAAAAATAACCTGCTTGTTATTTACTGTAGTTAAACATTCACATTATATGTGATGAAAATTTAGTATATATAAACTAACTAATTTCGTATATATATATAAACACACACACATACGAGGGCTGATTCAGAAGTCATGACAACTATTGTTTACCTCCCAAAAATAATCCAACACAGGAAATGTACTCTGTACAGTTGAAAGTGTACGACATGTACGTTTTAAAGTTGACACCACATGGGGTATGGATGCAGGAGTGTCCGGCAAGGAACAAAGCCAGACATGGCTGCTTGAAATCACCGTTCAATGAATATATTCTCGTACAAACTGTATACGGTTGTCCACGGTTCGTTGCCAGCGACGAGGCAGACATTGTCACAGTATTTCGACGAGAGCTGGCGCAAATTGACGAATATCATGCAGCGGATGGTATGCCTTCGTCTTCAGCTTCGTCTAAGACGAAGCCGCCAAGGTCTTATGATTTATTCTGCGATTTTTAAATTTAAAAAAAAAAAATTGCTATTCTTTTTTGTTTTAAGCGGTAGATTTTGTTCGAGATGGTGGCCAAAGGTCAAGGTCGCATGACGTCATACAAGGTCAGGTTAAGGTCATGGTCACTTGACATCATCCAAGGTCAAGGTCATGATTGCTTGTCATGGTTCCTTCTGTTGTGAGTGAGGCAAATGGATTTTCTCAATGTGTTCCTATGATTGTTTTATAAACAAAATATAGGTATTTTTCCCTTCATCCTAGATGTCCGAAATAATGTTCAAAGGTCATGGTGCATGTCGGTGTCGCAATGGTAACACTTTTGCATTGAAAACGCAACGCTCGATGCCGCTGGTCGACGGGATTCCTCCGCCCTTGCATTACGGCGCTGCTCCATTCTCACCTCATTTCACCCTCTTCGACTCTCAAGACCTCGTTGTTAAGAGCCTCCCAAATCTCTCAACTCCACTCAACTCAACATCAACCATCACCATCAACATCAACCATCAACATCAACCATCAACACCAACCGCCTATTGTGCCAGGGCCTGTACACTGTTTATGCTACACGAACATTTTAACACTATATATGGTAATCCCGATTTCACATAACTCAAAAATTTTCATTCAACAGAAATAAAGAAAGTTAAGTGTTCAGCCAAAAATCCTACATGGTATGTGTCGCACTCTACTATTTAACATCGTTAACTTGGTTTCATTGTTAGTATCATTGTTTTCACGCAACAGAAAAAAATATCTGCCGGAGACAGGGTCAAAATGCTTGGATGTTGGCGCCACGCGAATTCGGTGGTCCTACGCCTGAGGGCTTTGTCTATCGTTCTCGACCGCTTGGAGAACAGACGAGGAGCAATACGTGACATTAAGGTGACCGCCTGGGTATGCCGCCAAACGGTGTGCAGAGCTCCAGCAGAAAACTTTTATTAAAAAACCACCAAACGTGTCTGAATAAGGTCTACTTACGAATAGCATTTAAGAAACGTTACGCGTCTGTATACGTTTTTCAGTTCCTCCATCTCTCTCTCNTAAGGTCTACTTACGAATAGCATTTAAGAAACGTTACGCGTCTGTATACGTTTTTCAGTTCCTCCATCTCTCTCTAAGGCATGTTTTTGTTAGAGTGAAAATGGCTCAAACGGGAGTTTTAAAAATCATATTTAGGTATAAAAATTCCGGTACAAAACATTAAAAAAAGGTATAGGGACGTGCATCTAACCTTTAGTTTTATTATTACGTCATAAAATGGCAGGGTCTCCGCTGAAAGTCTCATAGAGGCGCGTTATCGACGGAAGGACTGCACGCCAGTTCAGTGCTTTGCGCGTACAGGCGATGAGTTTGATGTGCATGTCTCGGTCGCTAGGGGCGTACAAAATTCCTTCAACCAGGCGGCCACTTTAAGGCCGTATCTCAATTGACCCAGGGAGTTCTCTCTCGTGCTCTCGCGACCACGTCATTATGACGTCAGAGAGAATGTTCTCCTGGTAGTAACAATTCGTCGGAGAGAGCCCAAAAGAGCGAGAACACAGAAAGAGCACGAAGTTGTATATCCACACTGGTGCTCTCTCTGAGCACGCGCCATATTTGTTTACATTATTTTCGTCCGTGAATAAGGTTATAGTAGCTTCCTGGGTCAAANCCACACTGGTGCTCTCTCTGAGCACGCGCCATATTTGTTTACATTATTTTCGTCCGTGAATAAGGTTATAGTAGCTTCCTGGGTCAAAACCACGTCGCGTTTTACCTGTAGGTGAATAATTTCAATTGTTTTAGTCAACGAAATAAATAGCTTACAAGTATTTATAAAAATATAAATAAGTATTTCTGACGAAGTCTCTTTGTTTTTGTCACTTAGCTGCAACATAACNTACAAGTATTTATAAAAATATAAATAAGTATTTCTGACGAAGTCTCTTTGTTTTTGTCACTTAGCTGCAACATAACGGTTAAAATATAAAACAAAAATAATAGTATTTTATGCACTAATAAATATTCTGGTCATGCTATAACTATTTGTGAATTTTATGACTGCCAGTTTAGCTTAACATGATTTCCCGCCTTTTGGCATCGCTGTCTGGCGTGACGTCGGAGAGAAACAAGAGAATGGTTGTCTCAATTTCACAGAGCGAGAGCGTGAGAGGGCGCAAAGCGGTGCTCTCGCTATGTTATGCTAAAGGGTGCTCTCTCGAAAGAGTATTCTTTAAATTGAGACACGGCCTGCGACAGGAAAGAAAACAGAGGCACCCTGAAAACTCCATCGCATCACAGCGTGTTCTGCCTGCTCTATAATATTGAAACACTCGTACAGTTTGAAAAGTACAGTGATTATTATGCAACCAGTTTGCCTTATTGTTTGTTACTAAGTTCGTTATGCAACCAGTTTGCCTTATTGTTTGTTACTAAGTTCGTGTATACAACTACGTGTTCTCTGCCTGTGCTTTCGCCCTTCCGTGCTCTCTCCGACGAATTGAGACGACTAGTGTGTGTTGTTCTCTCTGACGTCATAATGACGTGTCACGATAGCGAGAGCACGAGAGAGCGCTCTCTGGCCCAACTGACACGTCCTAAACCTGTAATTTTGTATGTGGCGATATGTACTATAATACATTTATGTATGTATTCCCTTATTATTCTTCATTTTTGCGTTTGTACAATTTTCTAATAAGAGTCACTGTAACTCATTATAAAGTAAATAAACAAAATTAAATAAAAACTGCCGGCACACTGCGGATATCGATTCGTGCCACCCACCTCGTCGATCACGCAAAAGCGAAATATTTTTACGGTGTGGTGCACGCACTAGCGCAGCACAGTGGTATAAAGGCTGTTCGCGGTAAACTGAGCACTTTTGAAAGCCCTGCTTAAGATCTACTTGAATGCACATTGAGTATTCTTCCACCTTACATTAAATTAACATTGACATGGGCCTCAGCACTTTATTTATGCGCCAGTCAAGTGGAACTCTGAAATTACTGGGAAAATAAACACGGTATTTTACAAATTGGCTCATTCTTACACTTATATGCATTAAAATAAATACAGACAGCAAAATAAATTACTTCAGTATTAGCAAATGTTTTCCTAACATTTTTTATTCAATGTTAAGACATGGGACTAGTTTCCCGCCATCGTTGTGAGCCAATTAAAATATACGCGGGTAGGGGTAGTGACATTTTCAAAGGTTGATTTACAAAGTACTCAAATAGCCGTGAACAGCCTATAATTAAAATTATAAAGTCCATTTTATCGATACTGCCAACATTTCTGAAGCCCTGCCAAAANGCCGTGAACAGCCTATAATTAAAATTATAAAGTCCATTTTATCGATACTGCCAACATTTCTGAAGCCCTGCCAAAATTCAACTTCCAGGATATTCCTCCGCCTCATGCAAACAAAGGTTAACCAAGTTTAGGTTACTTCTACTCAAGTTGGANTTCAACTTCCAGGATATTCCTCCGCCTCATGCAAACAAAGGTTAACCAAGTTTAGGTTACTTCTACTCAAGTTGGAAATACCAATGTTAAAAGTTAGGCAACCAACAATTTTCGCCTCTAGGTAACCGCTAGTATCGCATGTGTATACGGTTTTCTCTATTTTCTACATTTAAAAAAACTGTAATAATTATAAATCAAATGCAAAATTACTTCGTAACAAAGTAATATCTTTCTTTTTTTATTGTTCACGTAGATTAAAATTTCAATTAAATGCTACCTCTTTGGAACGCTGCGCACCTAGCAACGGAAAATTTCCCTATGCCAAACTATCCCATTAGAAATCACGTTATGTTCCTAACCTGAGTAGAATAAACGTTAACTAAGCCTAGACAATTACAGGAAAATGCCAACGCACCGCATTCGTGCGCATAAGTTTATTAATATTTTGCATAAGAACAATTTTTTCTTACTAGGCATTACCAACACACATTTTCTCACTATATTTATTCATATTAGTTATATGTGAAATGTTATAATTTATTGATGGAACAAAAGTAAAATTCAATTTATCCAATCACTTCTATGTTAACAAAAGCATAAAACGCACGTGATACATGGCATATTTAGGAAATAACAAAAACGTCATACATGGGGTGATTTTTCAAAGGTTTGATTCAAAAGGAGTGAAGAAAATTAAAATAGACTATTCCACCAAGCCAAATGATCAAGTAGACCGATCTCGCAGACTGCGCACAACCAGTCTCCGTGTCCCACCATTAAACTGCTTTTCTGCCAACACTAGCAGAAACGCCGTGTATTGGATTTGAGGTTAGAATATTGTTTATTAAACAAGTACTTCGAGATGTTTTCATACTTCCTCTAACCAATTCGTAAAATGCAGTTTGATTAAATTCAAATGAGTAAAAGTATTTTATTAATATAATAGGGCTTGTCACTTAAAAATTAAGATATAAACAAACACACTCATCGTTGTTTACATTGAGAATTTGACAGCTGTGTTGCTTTGGGGGTAGGTCAATGTTGTGTACATACGCAACGAATAATCGGTCTACCTCATCTTTGGTCTACCTCATCTGATATTATACCACCAGTATTCACGAAAGAACACAATCTATGAAAAATTGAGTTTCCTTTATCAAATTAGTACATATCTTCTCTGCTTATGGTTTTGTAAGTCAGTTTCACTCAGTTATTTCAAGGGTGATATGATCATGCACAGTTTTTAATAAATCCAAATTAACACTTATTCAGATACGTAGTCACACAAACAAGTTGTTACATTGTAGTCACATTGCATTAAAAAAAACTAAACCATCAAAAAATAGAGTGACATAACCTTATCAGTCTGCTTATAGATAGCAAACCCAGAAAATATAGGCTACTGATAGATTTTTTTTTAATTCGTTACCATGTACAGGTATATAGTTTTAATATGCTACGTTTATTTAATGAGAACAATGCACTTTAAGATTAGCCACTACTGTGGCAGGTTCTTTAATGTGTTAGTAAATTCATGTTCATAAATTTCCCGCTCGTTACCATGCATGCACTCACCTCGTTTTATCTGGGACGGACATCGTCTGCTAATATAACCTTGTTTCGCACAAAATGTTACAATACAAAGTATTTCAAATCAACATAATATTATTCTGTTTTAATCCAATTAAGGCATTACGTGTGCAATTATTTCAAACTAGTATTTAAAACTGGCTACAATTATTTTATCATTCGCAACTGCATTTACTACCTCAAGATTTTCACAATATACATTTCAATTTCAATAGCAACATATGACGGCATCAAGACATAAAGTTGAGTTTTATTTTATATATGATTTCGAACGACTTATAATAATACCGATGTGGTGTTTAATAAAATAGTGTATTTGATTTAATCTATAACACGATAACTAATAGCAGNTACATTTAGTTTGTAATGAAACGAAACTGCATTTTTTTTTTTTTTTTTTTCTGTTAGCACTCATTTGCTGATCTAATCTAATTCGACACAAACGCGCTTGGCCTTATAGGAACGCGCTTGGCCTGTTAAGCCAAAATTACAAGAAATTTCGAAAAACAACGAAAAGCGTGATCAAACACGGCAGCAAAATCTTCAAAACTCGAAAAAATCATCTATCGAAAGTCTATAAAACTCGCCAGTAAAACGGCACGCGCACACACAATCACACATAGTGACGTCGCAACCCCGACACCGAGGTTCAAAATTCCGAACCATTACCCTTGGCGGATACAGAAGAACTTAAACTCATCAGCTGAGATTACTGAAGCGTGTTCTTTTATTTACTAATGAGTTACTAGGCATGTTCGTGTGGTACCCTCTTTGTCGTAACTTAGGGTAAATTGTATATATGCAGTTCGTAGAAGTGAATAGCTGATAGTATGTTAGTAGAATTGTGAAGTAACATCAAAGAACTCATCAGTGTGTATATGTGGATAAGTAGATGAACAATAGCCAGAGTCATAGCAATTTGTAGTTTTAAATAATGGTGATGTAATAAAAGGAAGCTTGAAAACTGTATTAACGAGTTTATTTGGGGTTTAAATACCCAACAGTAGTGAAAAGTTTGTCGAGTTGAACCCGCCAGGTGGTGTATTTTTATTACTGGAGTCAACCATTGGCACTGGAACAGTTTCTTACTTTGCTTTAATGACTGGGAGAGAGAAAGGCATGAAAATAAAAAGTTNTATGTTGAGACCTGAGTCAAAGAAACTAAATTCCTTATGTAGTTGAAAAGAGACAGGCTAAAGAAAATGGTACACGGGGAGGGGAGGGGGGTATCATTCTGTAAACACTTTTAATTCCCATTACCAAAATGACGTTTTGTTTTTCTCATCAAAGCATTGCCATAAATAGCATAAATGTAACCTTTTTTTTTTCTGCACAGCAGATTTTTAAATTAAATTTCTGTGACGATATTTAGCAGAAATGATCAAGTGTAATATGTATACAGTAAAACCTCGCTAATCCGGCCCTCGTTATGAAGTGGATTGATTCACCAGCTATAAATAGCTTTGACTTGACATTGAATCCCTACCCATCACTTCCCCTNTCGTTATGAAGTGGATTGATTCACCAGCTATAAATAGCTTTGACTTGACATTGAATCCCTACCCATCACTTCCCCTCTCTCAATCTCCTCAGTTTTCCTATTGTTTTCAAATGGCACTTGTCATTTTGTTTATTGTGTGTGGTTCAACCGGATATTGTTTTTGTTTTTTTTATCAAAGTGTTTCGGAGTGTATTGTAGTGTACCTACAAGTTTAAAATGGCATCGAGGCGAAAGAAGGTCGTAGTTTCAATGGATAAAAAGTTAGACACTATTAATCGAATTGATAAAGGAGAAGCATTGAAAAAATTAGCTGCTGAATTGGGAGTTGGAACTTCAACAGTGTCCAACTGGAAGAGCAAAAAAAAAAAATTGAAGATTTTTGTTGTAAAATGATATGTAAAAACCGTTTGGAAGGCAGAGGAACTGCAAAAAAAGCAAGAAATGAAGCATTAGACGATACACTATTCATGTGGTACAGTGCTCAGCGAGAACGTGGTTTGCCTATATCTGGACCGATCTTGGCCCAAAAAGCTTTGAACTTAAACAAAAAGTTAACAAATCCTGACCTAGATTTCACTACTATCCAGGGGTGCCTAGGGCATTTTAAAAACCGACACGGTATTCGCCAACTTACTCTGACTGGAGAGAGCTTGTCTAGTGATGTTGCTGCTGCTGAAAAATTTAAAAAAGGTCTTCGGACAATTTGTTTTATCTGAAGAATTGACACCCGATAAAGTTTATAATGCTGATGAAACTGGGCTTTTTTACCGGATGCTTCCGAGCAAAACATTAGCATCAAAGCTTGAAGATTCGGCTAAGGGCTACAAGAAAAGCAAAGATGGCTAACTGCTATGGCTTTTAGCAATCCAAGAATCCCCGAACGTTAAAAAATGTGAACCACAATACATTGCCGGTGGTTTATAGACCACAAAAAAGTGCGTGCATAGACAGTTTTTTGTTTAAGAATTGGTTTTTTGATAACATTGTTCCTGAAATTCGAAAATTCCTGACAGAAAACAGTTTACCAGAACTGATCGACAATGCTCCATCTCATCCGGGAGAAGAAGAACTCGAGAGTGGAGGAATTAAAGTGAAATTTCTTCCACCAAACGTAACCCCACTCTTGCAGCATATGGACCAGTGAGTCCTTGAAATCATCAAAAAAGTTTACCGAAAAGAACTGCTTAGTAAAATAATTGAAGAGGAAGGGTAAAAAAGTGTGATTGATTTGTTGAAATCAATCAATATGAAAGACGTTATTTACATGGTTGCTGATGCTTGGGATTGCATCACAAAAAGCTCTTTGAAAAAGCCATGGAAAAAACTGTGGCCAGATATTTGTGCTACAAACGAAATGGCAAGCGATGATTTGGTGCAAGTGGCTGCAGACGACCTACTGCAAATTATAGGAACAATAAGTGGGTGTTCAGATGTTGATATGGAAGACGTCAGTGAGTGGCTGAAAGACAACAATTACGGTGGCTACGGCACTATGGTGGAAGAAGAAATTGTAGTGGCATGCACATCTACAGCAGACAGTGAGGAAGAGGATGGTGTGGACGAGGAGGGAGCGATCACACCGCAACAGTGGACGACACATGAAGATGCTGCGGATCAGCTGACAAACATCATGGCGTACTTGGATCATCAGTTCAATACCACTGATAAAGCGTTTGCGTGACCGTGCTTCATTCGGACACCACACGTTTTTGAAACAAAAGACAGTGGACCAATACCTTGTTAAGAAATTATGTGAAAAGTTATTTATATATTTATGTCTTTTAAACATTTCTATGTAATTTTGTTACAAAACATAGTTATTTATCGTAATAAACGGCAAGTCTGCTTATTTAAGGATTTGTTTAGCTTATTACCCGGATCATCCGGATTTTCGATTTTCCAGATTTCCTTTAGTCCCATTTAGTTCGGATAAACGATGTTTTACTGTATTTTCAAAGGTATTAAAATAAAATATACACCATTTTTTTATTAACTCAATTAAACAAACAGGCTAATGCAGACTGACTGTAATTAATGCATAATATAGTAGTGCATAGTATTATTAGGTCTAATTTAAATAATATTATCATATTTATTTGCTACTATGAAAAGTCTACTAAATACTACGACTCTGAGTAGCTTAGCTGGTTTATTAATTTGTGAATACTACAATATCCTTAGATATTTTTCAGAGAAGATAATGAAAAATACATCAATGATAACCTCATATCTAGCAACAGTTGATAATTTACTTTTAATTTGGCTGATTAGAAAATATTTCTATTCATAGTCTTTTTTTGTGAATACTTTAAAATATGTTACTTGCTGATTCTACGTTGCGAATATTTGCGAGAGTAAGTGAAGATGTATATCTCCATTTTGCTATTAAAAGTACAAAATGATGGTATAAATGTAGATGCGATTGTGTCATTGTATGAGTTGTAAGGACGGTGATTTTCCCCTTTTTCTAAAGCCTGATGTCTACAAGTGAACTTCTGTATAGCTAGGTCCATATGAAATATTTGTCTTCTTTTGATAACACTGTGAATCATTTATTGAATTTTTAACAATAATGTATCTATGAAATCTTAATTCCTCTTATGGGTTTTCAAGTGATGTTTTTTTTTTATATTTTACTTACACAAGAATATCTTTAAAGTATAATGAAATGTTCTATTATTTATTATTTTTAAAATGTTTTCCACAAAAAAAAAAGAGAAAAAAAATCAAAGATTAAGTAGTATCACATAACAACAAGCGTTTTGTTATATCGAGATGGCCTCTGGTCTCTTATTTGTGTTTTGCGGCAAGTTCGGCTTGTCTAGTTTAACTTTCTTTAATGAAATTTATATATTTTTTTTGTGTCCATGTCCTTCTTACTGCCCTCCATTTTCTTAATAGTAGCTTCCAGTTTCTTTGTGTCTTTTTGTAGATTCCATTGATATTTTTTTATATTTATTTCGTGCCACTATTTTATTTGCGCTGTTCGGTGGCCATCTTTGTGGAATGTGTGCCAAGTACTTGCTGCAATATATTTATAAATAGTAATATTTTTTATGGTAATGTGGGCAGACGTGGTGTCATAGTTTTTTAAAGCATTTTCATGAAACATTCTGGAATTTAAAACACAGATAGTTCTAAATAATTGTGTATAATCACATATAAAAGCGTTCCAAATTTTGGTGCCACGATTATCTTAAACAAATGCACACAAATGCACAAACATTTACATTTCGGCCTTCCATAAATATTACCTTAAAAAATTTGCACTTAATTTTATACACACTTACATAATATCTTACGTAAACATTACACATCTATATACATACATATTATAAAACTCAATGTCTCTCTGTCTCTCTGTCTGCCTGTCTGTGAGTGTGCTTATCACTCGAAAACCATTGTTCCGATTTACCGGTTTTTTAAATTCATGCCTATGTTCTCTGGCCAGGTTTTAGTATATATTTTGTTACGTAAAGTAACATAAGGAATAAGCAGTGACGGAAAAAAAAGGTAGAATTTGACAAATGTTTTCCAGGTAAACCATTACAACCATGTAAAGTAAAGTTAACAATGTACACAGGTGAAATAATATCAACTCTGGAGTAATATATTTTGCAGGTGAAACAAAACACAAAACAGAGCCTTACTCTAGTAGTAGTAAAGGTAGTTGACTATTACTAGGGAAACATTGGTTGCTTGTGATCCCCCTATATTGGAAGCAGTTTAGAACACAATATGTAAATTTGTTGTCTCAGACGTCAAAAAAAAAAAACCCCTAGGTTAGGGAGGATGCTTGAAAATATAAACATGTTTTCAAGCATAGCCCGGGCAAGTTGAAAGATGTAGAGGGCACACTTCATGTTAAAGAGGGTACAACGCCAGTAGCATGTAGAGAATGTAAAACTCCCTTTGCTATGAGACCCCTGGTAGAATCTGAAATTGAGAACCTGATGAACCAGGGAAATGGTATCTTATAGAACATAAAAATTTGGCTACCCCAATCGTATGTAGAAGAAAAGGCACAGGGAGAGTAAACTCTGTGGAGATTTCAAACAAACTATTAATCCTAACCTAGAAGAGGCACCATACCCATTACCAAGGAAAGAAGACATCTTGGCTCAGTTAGGTTTAGGAAATAAATTTTCAAAACTAGATTTATTTAGTGCATATAGACATTTCGAATTCGATGAACAGAGTCAACCATTTGTGACATTTTTAACATACAAAAGTTTATTCCGAAGTCACAAAATATATTTTGGGTTGTCAGCTGCACCTGCAATGTGGCAGCAAAAAATGGACAAGACATTAACGAAGATTCCTAATACATTTTGTTATCTGGGTGATATCCTGATAATGGGTAAAACAGAGAAGGAACATCTGGATAATCTAAATAGTGTAATAGAGCAGCTAAATAAGGTGAGACTTTCGGTAAACAGAGAAAAATGCACCTTCATGTCTGACGAAATAGAGTATTGTGGGAATATAATTCATTCAGAGGACCTTCACACAACTGAGAAACACATCAAAGGAATTCTACAAGCCTCTATGCCCACCAATAAAAGGTGGTTGAGGCTTTCTGTGCATCAGTAGGATATTACAGGAAGTTTGTAAAAAAATTAGCAGAAATCTTGGAACTCCTGTACAAACTGATATGTAAGGGTGAGCTATGACTGTGTACCCAAGAATGCGAAGACAGTTTTCAAAAAGGTAAAAAAGTTAGTGTCGGATACAGTACTGACACATTACACTCATGAATTGCCACATACTGTCGCATGTGATGCTTCTAAATATGGAATAGGTGGAGTCCTATCACATGTAATGCTAGGTGGGGAAGAAAAAACAATTGCTTTTGCATCCTGGGTAATGTCAAAATCAGAGTTTATGTAACCCCAAATTGACAAATAAGCATTGTCTTTGACGTGAACAATACATAAAACTGACGTTTATCTGTGGGGCTGCCTTTTCAGTTAGTCACAGACCACAAACCATTAATACACATTTTCCACCCTAATAAAGGAGTCGGAAAGATTACTAGTGAATGATTGCATAGATGGGCGCTATTCCTGGCAAATCATCAGTATGAAATTGTATACAGACTGACAAAAGACCACTGTAATGCAAATGGGTTATCTAGGTTACGTTTAGATAAAGATACAGGGGATGAGGAAATAGAGGGGAAAGATACAGGGATTGTAAACTTTTTGCAGTTGGACACAAACCCTATCACACCTATCACAGTGTGCGATGAATCTCACAAAATATATAGATATATACGATAAGGGTGGCCAAATGTGATTCCAAATTACACGGAATCTTATACAATTCACTAACACGAGTATAAGATCATAGATGATTGCATCGTTCTCAATGGCAAGGTGGTGATACCTAAGAAGTATAAACAGGCAATCGTTGCAGCATTACTCAATGAGAATTTGGGTACGGTAAAAATGAAATATATTAAACGTGAGTTTGTGGGTTGGCCAACTTAGCAAAGGAGATACAAAATGTTACGTCCAACTGCAAGGGATGTCTACAAACAAAAATTCCCAAACTTACTCAAAA
Source organism: Clitarchus hookeri (assembly GCA_002778355.1). Classification (NCBI taxonomy): domain Eukaryota; kingdom Metazoa; phylum Arthropoda; class Insecta; order Phasmatodea; family Phasmatidae; genus Clitarchus; species Clitarchus hookeri. Next base: position 249,930 of record NQII01001865.1, read on the forward strand.
CTTAATTGCTGGGAGTGGCCACAAGCCAGAAGGATTAAAGTACATATCGATTTTGCAGGTTCTATTTCAGGAAATATGTACACAGTATTAGTAAATGCCTATTCCAAATACCCAAAAATAACTTAGATTAATAACATTACATGAGAAACTAAAGCGTTGCACACTTTGTTTAGTCGTTGGGGGGAACTACGAATACTAATAAGTGACAATGGGCTCCAACCCACCTCTGAAACCATGGAGAAGTACACACTTATTTAGAGCTTCGTTATAATCAAACACAGAATGGTCAGGCAGAAAGATTAGTGGCCCCTCTCAAGAAAGTGTTATAAGCTTCAGAAGGCCATTGTTTACCAGACCACACCTGACTACACAATTGGTTGACAGCATACAGAAATGCACTTAATAGTTTTACAGAAAAATTCCCAAATATAATACAAGGTATTGATCCCACTACAACACAGTTAAGTCCAGTAAAATGTTCTGTAGTTGACGCCATCGAAGACAAACATGCTGTACCACCTACAGAGGTAAAATTATATTATACAGGGGACAATGTAATTGTAAAGAATTTCTCAAATACAGAGGAAATGTAGGTTGAGGCAGTGATCATCAAACCTATTGGAAACAAAATGTACCTGGTATATACAAGACAATGGGAACAATGGGTAAGACATTGACATGTGAGTGGTTCCAGGGTTGCTGATGTGAGTCCCCTCCTTACCTGGCTTACCAGGCAAAAACTGGTGATATGGCCTGGCGCCATAACTCAATGAGCATGAGTTAGTGAAATCGTGCGGTCGAAGGCCAGTGGAGTCCTGGAGTCCTCTATCGATTTGGAATGCTTGTAGATACTGAATTTAACAATAATTGCACTGCCTAGTGGTTTCACTTGTTACGCTGACGAGGTTGTAGGCCACCTCCGACCTTCTTTACATTTAATTAAAACAGTAATAGGGTGCAGTACCCGAAGTACCCCGAGAGGTAAAGTAAATTAAACACTTGAAGTTAGTCACGACATTTACTGATTTATTTTGTTACATTGACGTGAACAAGGCGTCCACGAGCTCCTTGAGCCCACTCTGACTGCCACAGTCACAACTACATCAGCTACACCAGACTGCACCAACCACATCAGGCCAAAAGTGCGTAGTGCAGGTCGACAAGAAGGAACTTGCACCTTCTTATCGACAAGTATTGCGTTACTCAAGAGTCCACCCTATTCATTTATTACAAGAGGTAACTCTTTTAATAAATAAGTAAGCGATCCGAAATGGTGTGAACCCCAAAGCTACAGCCGTTGGGCGCACTGACAAGTGGTCGTTGCATCGTAGCAGCTCGCCGCAACAATACGATGTGATGCACCACCAAGTGGCATCGAACTGGCTTGTAGCCCGAAACTGAAGTGATAGGGTGCGTTTTATTGTGTTAACAGCAAGCGATCATGGCATTTCACACCCCTTTGCCGAGGTGGACTCGTACATCCTGTCAGGTGACAGCCACATGGAAACACTGTAGCCAGTGAAATTCTAACATGTCATAGGAAGTGAAATACAAACACTTTTTAATAGAAAACCTAATAATGTATTAATGTTGATTTATATAAGAGCAATTATGTTTTCACAAAGGGGTATTGCCTGTAAAGGCCTCCATCCATGTCATTTAGTGTAGTGACACGCCCTGTCAACTTCACAACTTCAACATTACAATTCCCTGTTTAATAACATGTTGATGACATCCTAGTGATTAATTAAGTTATAATTTTGTTTGAGACTGGGACATCATGGGGGGATGTCACCGCACTAGAAACATAAAATAAAAACAATTTAGGTCTTGATAGGCTGTCTGCTGGGAAAAATGAACACAATTTCCCTTTTTGGAATAACGGTAAGCTGAGAATATATTTCTGTTAACGGTGAATTTCTTAACTGAAATTCAGTTTTTGTTTTCTTCGGCGATTGGCGAGGCCAAGTGTTCCAGCTTGGGTGGGTTGAACGACTCCGTCCCTGAAAGGGGTTTGGGTAGCTACACTCTTTTAAGGACTTAATAAAAGAATTACTCTAATTTATTTAGCTATGGTGTTTTGAACTTTGTATACATCTTTCGGTTATTATTCCCCACTATTTAACAACACTTGGGGTCATGTAGCACTATTATTCTGGCCAGCAGGCTGGTCGGTGTCACACAGGTTGGAAGGACGTTGGTTGTCGCGATGCGAGTTGCGCTGACATTGCCTCAAATTGCTGGAACGCCTAACGGCTGTGGCTTCCGGGGGGACACTGTGTTTGACTGCTTGCTATCCCCCCCCCCTAAGGATTTACCTCTTGAGAAAAATAAAGAAAGACAGTCATGTGAGTCATGTAATACATGACGACAAGGCAGGTGTTTTCCATTCTCGCCGACCCAGACTGATGTATTCTCGGACGAGTGTTCACTTCGGCTCAGTGTCGGCCAGGTAGGGCAAGTGACTGAGGAGGTACAAGTGGTTACGAGTGCACACATGGATACGTGGTTCACATAAAATGCCCCTTTCTTCGATGACCGCTCGACCCCTCATTCCCCCAGATGACCTATTACGTTGTTAGGAGGTGGTTGGTGGTTTGATTTGATGCTGCGGTCTGAGCTGGTTAGGCCTGCATGAGCGCGGCAAAACACTTTCTACTAATGGATCAGGGTTGTGACCCCAGCGGTGTTGATTGACCGCCACATTTGAGATGGAAATGGGAGTGTCCCCTCTGCAGGCTGGCATGCCGGGCAGTGCTGACAGCATGGCTGCTTGGTGTGACGGGGAGGGGTGGAGTTCCCCTCCTTACCGTCTCATCACCACTGCAGCTGCAGGCGTGTGGATGCCGATGTGTCTTCTTTAGCACCGAGGGGGGTGGAGGTTGACCTGTAGTCAGGCAGTCTAGGACTGATGCACTTCCTCCATCTCTGTCTCAAGTCTCAAGCTGGACGGGGAGCTTACCTAGAAATCTTAATTTATTATGTTGTTGTGTAAACTATAAAAAGATTTTATAGTCTGTTTTTTTTAGTGGGGACATCGGCGACATATTCGGAGGTGGGTGTCACGATACAGTGCTTCATGATGCCGCAAGCTGACAAGGTAGGGTCTGTAAGTTGTGCTGCTTCTATACTTGTACTGTTTGATGGAGGCGACTCTCCACTCGGCTCCCCGGGTTCCACTGCATCGCTTACAGATTTCTAGATGTTGGGTGTCACAGGTGGAAATAGGTGCCTGAGGGTGCTCCCATCAGTGCCGGTATAGGATGTTCCCGATTCACCACTTGGAACAGCTACTGTTGTTTCTCCATGGTTTATTTGGACCTCTTCTTGGCTGGGCATCATCGTGCCAGGCGCCTCGGAGTGGTCCTCTTCTATGGCAAGGCGAAGTTTGTCACATTAAGTGATGACTTTCCTCCTGCTGCTTACCTTTACCAGGTAGGTGGTGTACCTGAGCATATTTATTATTGTGTGCGGCCCACTCCACTTCGGGGACAATCCCGCGCAATAATTTTCCGAGCTGCTGGAGAGCTGGTATTTGTCCATTGACATACACCAGCGGTCCAGGTATTAACCTCTGTGGTAGGCGCGCGGTTGACAGTTCCCACTTCGCTATATAGCAGGCTTGGTTTTGGCGGGTGGACTGTAGGTCGGCCTCTCGGTGCTGTTGCTGGGCTGTGCTGTCCTCTGCTTCGCCCGTGCTCTTTCTTGTGTCGTCAGACGAATTCTTGAGGCAGCGGTAGTTTTCGGTCTTGGAGGATTGTGGCCAGTGATCGGTCTGTGGCAAGATTAATATGCCATCGGATGGCAAAAAGAGCCGCTGACAGGTGTTCGGCCCTAGGGTGTGTATTTTTTGCCATTCCGAAGGCGCAGTTGGTTCTTGAGATCCTGGTTTTTACTCTCTGTTGTATTAGTCCATGGGTGGTAAACGGCCGTGGTACTGTTTCACCAGGCGTGCATGACAGTTCGTTAGCTACCTGGTTTTCGGCTCTGGGAATGTGTTAAACTTGGAAGTCGTACGACTGTAGAAGTAATGCCCACTGGGCCAATTTTTTTCGTTCTTCCTTCATGGAGTGAAGCGACACTAAACAGCGGTTATCTGTTCACAGTGTGAAACTCTGGTATTCGAGGTAGAATTGGTACCTCTTGATGTCCCACACTATTGCCAGGTATTCGTGTTCATTCACGTCGTATCTGCATTCTGTCTCTCCGAATTTTGCACTTCTGAAATCTATGATGTGCCGCTCTTGATTTTCCCCATGTTGGAATAGCACTGCTACCAATCCTTTTTCACTCGCATATGTTTGGAGGTACAGGTGTTTACTGGACATTGCGGGCTAGTATGGTCCATTGCTGGAAGGCTTTTAGCTCTGTGAAACACATGTCGTGCTCTGCGGTCCACTGGTATTTCCGGTTGGGTGAAAGAATGTCTGGGAGTTGTGCTGTGACTATGGCAAAACTGCAGATATTTTCTCGCAGCCAGTTTACCAACCCAAAGAATTTTGCGGAGTTGTTTGCACATTGGCGTCACTACGTAGTCATTTATAATTGACAGCTGTTCGGGGGTGCCGGCTGCCATTTTCGCCCACCAGTTGGCCGAGAATTTGTATGCATGTTATTCCTATGTGGCACTGTCGGTTGGCATAGACCAGTTTGTTTATGGCTGGGCATTATATAACTAGTGACAGGTGTTTGATATGGCCCTCCTACATCTGTGACCATACCACTACATCATCCAAGTACGCGAGGGCAATGTCACCTATGTACCTGTTGAGTACTCGGACCATCATAGTCTGAAATTTTGCTGGCGCACATTTAAGCCCAAAAGGCATTGCACAAAATTGAAATCTCCGCCCATCTGGTGCAGTAAACGCTGTTTTGTGCCAGTTCTCTGGTTTGATTCGCACTTGCCAGTACCCACTGCTTTGCCGAGTGTATGTAATGCATCCATAACTCTGATGTTGGGTGGTGGTGCGCTCTTGGTTATTATGTTGATGGGCCTAAAGTCTTGCCACGCCCCATCCTTTTTTGTGCGAGTGTTATTGCGTTGTTGTAATGACTATGTGTGTGTTCTATCATACCTCCGGGCGAGCATTTCCTTGTTTTGCTCTTTTATGATCATGTATTGGTTCAGCTGGTAACTGCATGGAACAGCATATAGTGTTCGCTCGTGTTCTAGTGGTATTTAGTGTTCCGCTACTGTGGTGTGATGTAATGGGTCGGCTGTCACAAAAACATAGTGCTGCATATGCCGTAGTCTTTGCACAGTTTTGTGAAACTCCGGTAGTTCTGCATTTTCTAGTTCGTTCAGGTGGGCATCAGGTGCGCAACATATGTGTCGTGGTTCGAGGCCGTACACAGTTCGTCGCTCTTTTTAGCCAAAATAAAATCCTATGTGCTGCTGGCTCTACAATGGTGTTTTGCTCATTGAGCCAGGGAATACCTAATATTGCATTCTCCCATAGGCCAGCCGACACAAGGGCTGTGGTGGTAGTCTCCATATAGCATATTTGGACAGTTATTGTTGTCTCTTCCATGGTTTCTCCCACGTGCTACCATACAGCGAGTTGTAGCACCTGTGTTGTTTGCTAAAATTTGCTTCTGCAAACGAAGCCGATCGCACAAAGTTGTGTGATGCTGCAGTGTCGACCAAGGCATGACATCTCTGATTTTTGAAGGTAATTGTATTCTGATCATTTGGTGATTTCACTTAGTGATTTGTTGTAGCAGGATCAGTTGTGTTGTTGGTGTTACATTTTCAATTGAAGGCTTTNGGGGGGGGGGGGGTAGTGAGCGCCTATCTCTCCTACCCCGACGAGTCGTTTCCCGTCGGTGGGGCTTTACTATCTGTTGTTGGTTCCACCTTTGTATTGCGCTTTGGGCATTCACTATGTTGGCGAAATTGTTGCTTCTCGCAATACCTGCACGCGAAGGGAGGGTGCCCTTTAATGATGTGACCCCTCGCAATAGCCTCATCCACGGCGGTTGGGCCCGTGACTGCAGGCATGGCTGCGTAGTTGCGGTCAGGGTCCTTGCGAATCGGTGGAATTGCTGATCTAGTTTCACCGCGAACGCCTGGCAGTTGCACGGTGCACTGCCCTGCTATGGGCTATGGGTGCCGTATGGTAAAACCCATCCTGTTCACATCGCGGAATGCCCTGCTCTCTAGTGGTTTGGTCTAGGGCTAGAGCTATACTGTTCTCTTTTTGCACTGTGGCTGCTATGACTTCCAGCACTTCAGTTTCCCTCATTTTCAGATGGAAATGTTTGATCCGATTAATTTTCTGATTGCAAACACTGTTTGAGTTTCCCTGAGAATTTGTGTTTCGAGAACAGCTTGGCTTTGAGCATTCAGGGAGGAGTAGGTATTCGTAAAGCGACTTTCAAACACATTCCAGAACTTGCTCCGTTGCATACCATAATGGTTTACTGCATCTCCCATAAGTTGGCCTCCTACACAATTTGACCGCTCTTGTACATATACTCCATGCTTGGTTAAACGCTCTGTACAGTCTATCAGGAATGCCTGCGGGTCCTCGGCGGTCAGCCCAGAAAAAGTGGGCAGCGACTGGAAGCGAGCTGGATTATTGCCTGTCTCAGCTGCTGTTGGTGGTGCAGTTGCAGCTGTGAAGTGTGGCTGCCGCTACACGAATCCAGTTGGTGTTGTTGGTGCAGGTTGTTCTGCCCAAGGTGCTGCAGCTGTTGGCAGGCCCATATAATGTTACTGTAGTTACTGGGAATGTCCGCTCATGTGGCTGGTGGGCATGGCACTGTCAGCTGTGGTGTTGGGGTGCACTTCGCACAGCAAAACTTGTCAGCCACAAAATTCAACATATCCACTCTTTCCGAGTTATTGGTTTTGCACATTTTCTGGTGACCTGTCGGTGTTTTTCAGACTCAACCTGTATAATCAATTTAGTCAAATCTGTTGATTCATATAAAACATATATTGATGCTCAATACATTGACCACGTGACTCTGAAACTTATATGTTTATGAGTGAGTCAGTTTTGAAGACATGCTCATAAGCCGAAAAAGGAAATGGGTTTTATTTTTCTGGATTGGGATGTAGATATTCATTGTTTGTTTATTGTTTGCAGTTATTTCCTCTATTTGGGACTGTCTGTAGTTTGGTATTATTATTAGTATTATTATAATTGAAATATTTTACTGTACACTGGACTTATCATGTGAATATCGTGTCTTAACCCATTTTCCTTGCTACTGAAAATGCCTCTTTAAATTGTAAATTGTGCGTCAAACTGACTGTGGAACACTGTTAAACAATATTACACATAATTACTTTGAATAATAATAATAATAAGTTACATATAAAAAGAAAAATAATATTTACCGTCGTTCTTAAGATCTTGATGTTTAGAGTNATAATAATAATAATAAGTTACATATAAAAAGAAAAATAATATTTACCGTCGTTCTTAAGATCTTGATGTTTAGAGCAGCTCTAATCTCTCCGCCCTTCACACACACACACACTCCCGCTCTCACACTCACTCACTCGCCAAACCCTCATATACCACCGAATGACTTTTAGTGTTGTGAGACCGGAAGCTGAAACTCCCATAACTCACTAGGTGTTTGTGAAGCAAATGCATCCTGACACTTTCTGAAATAATTGGGTCGGCAGCCTGGGTCAGTGTATATGTAGGGCTTTGGGCACGGGGTCCTTATTTAGGCGAGTTATTTGGTGTTGCTTATTTTAATTAAAATTATGTTTCCGTGTGTTCGGCGGGGGAGTGAAGCTCCCCTCCAGCCTCCCGGCTGGAGTGAATGTTGTGTCGTGATGTATGTCTAGCATGTTGAAATGTTGCTTGCAAGTGTGCTAATTAATTTCGCATGCAGTGTGTTGGTGAGTCCCTAGTCTCCCGAGGTGTTCTATACAGGTCTCCCTCGGGGTACGATTAATCGTTTCAGCATTTGTGACATCGGAGTAATAAAACCCTTATAAATAAATTAGAGTTGGAGGGCTCCCTAGCGCCAGTCTCTGAACCCAGTACCAATAGGGCCCCCCTTTCCCAAGTCGTCTTCTTCCCGACCGGCAACAAACTATCAGGTCGGTGCATTATTACAGTGTATTAGTTTAAAATTAAGCTTAAAATAAAAAATAAAAATATATTATATATGTGTGTTTTTTTCTTGTAATTATAGATAGTTAATTTAACTTAGTTAGCCCCCCGACCCCTACCTCGACTGGCATGTGTGTCTCTCGACCTGAAAAAGAATTCCAGGACGAATTCCCACTTAACAAGCCTGGGCAGGGCGCCCTTAGTGTGTTGTAAGCGTTGTTAAAGTGTTGCCTGTTTCGCTGTGTGTTGACGACTACAGTGTTGTGCCGCCGAACCCTCATATGCCACCGAATGGCCTGTATGTCGTGAGACCGGGAGCCTAGGCTCCCATAACTCATAGGGTGTTTGTAAAGACAAATGCACCCTGACACATTGGATCCAAATCATTGGGTCGGCCGTGGGGCGTCGTGTGCATGTGTGTTGTTGGGCATCGGCCCCGTATTTAGGCTGTTAATTTGTGCTGCCTATTTTAAGTAAATTTACGTGTTCGTGGATTTCTGCGGGGAAGTCAAGCTCCCCTCCAGTCACCCTGCTGGAGTGAATGTTGTGTCGTGATGTCTGTCTGACCTGTTGTTTTGTTGTTTACAAGCGTGCTAGTTAATTTCGCATCTATTGTGTCGTTGATTTAACCAAAGCCCTGTGTTTTTATAGAAATGTGGCACTCCTCGTCACGCCCCAATCTGATGGCCCCGTGGAGAAAGTACATTTATTGGTTATGTTACTTCTCGTCCCTGACCAATGAGGAATTTCAGAGACGAAAAGATGTATGTAGTGCATTTAAATTAATTAATTAATCCATATGAATTTAGCACTGTCCTAACATGTTTATTTAATTAGGTAAAGGGACGAGTGCTGTGAGAAGTAACATCTCACTCTTTATATATATATAATCATTGAAGTACTTATATAAGTTATCCATAATTATTTTGCCATGTTGCTTATTTATTGTTTTATTATAGACTTCGAATTTCAGGTTACATGTAGTAAAACAAACTTTATTAATTTCTTTAATTGTGGCGTCGTTTGTGGCTTTTCCATGATTCTTTTGTAGATCTCTACATTACAAATGTGCTGCCATCTAGTCGAATGCGCGTAATGTTAGATCAGTCGTGCAGTATTTGTTTCGCCGTCACTATTGGCAGTTCTCGTTTAAAATAAGAACTACTATGGCGCTTTGATCAGCTGTTCAACATTGCCTTGGTAGGTGAAAATTGGAACTTGCAAATAACATAAACCTAATTGTGTGCTTTAAAATGACTTCTATGTGATTATAATTACATTGTTTCCTAGTATGTATACGCGTTCTTATGTGCTGAAAACAAGCCTGGCAGTATTTGCTCTTTACGTAACTCGCTATATGACGACACCAATCATTTGTCGTCTTTCTGTACAAAAATAAACTGGGGGCTTGGTCATTTGACTACCACACACAGCCCTAGACCCAGACCGCAATCCACCTTTTGTGAAAACATAAGTTAAGTTTTGTGTGTGAAAAAGACGTGTAATGCCATACAAATGAAAAATATCTCTCTGATTTTCGTAACGTGTGAATATAGTAATTACTTACATTTAATACATATAAATATTTGAAATGTGTTTTCTATAAATTATAAATACAGTACGTAAAATTGGAGCTGAGTGGGTTTATAATAGTCTGCCACTAACAAAAAATAGTGACTGTGCACTACTGTGTAGCCTATTTAATTATTTTGATTTATAACATTCTATTTAAACTAAAGGAGTATCTTTTTTGCTGTAATAAATTTTGTCAGTAAGGAAAATTACAGCTTTCGTGAAGCTGTCTCTGATTTTGTTGCATTCGTGCACAGTTCCACAATGATTTCGTAACGTTGACACCACCATCTTTCGAATGCCATGTCATTTAAATTTCGCGCCAAGTAAACAATAACAATTCAGTCCACGCTAAACATTTATAGCGACCAGAAAGTTATATATATATATACATATGCACACACACGCATGAGGACACCTGATATTTGCGAATTGCAGATCCTTTTTACACCAAAGAGTATCTATGCGTAAAAATTCTCCACTGATAAGTATGAAACAACACTGATATGATGGGTATATTATTTTTTATCCTCGGTGTATAGCAGCTAAATGAATTATAAACCTGAAAATAATGGTAGTGCGAAGGTATCCAGTCAGGAAACTCATTATCGCTGGCCTGAAGTGGGGATAAAAATTACTTGAGAAATCACTCATGGTCAGTAGGGATCGATGCCAGGACCTTAAGCGTGCAATTTAGGAAAGTGAACTGCAGTGTCAAACATGATCAGATGGGTATCGATGTTCGCAGACTTAAAACATGCAATGATAATACAAAGACAATATGATAAGTTCTCGCATCAAAAATAATTTGTTAAAAGTGATAAGCTGTGCTCGATGACTCTGGAAAATTTAGATTCACATGATAAAAAAAATGGTAAACAATATGGGAATATATTGCTCGATGGAACATACATAATTCACGCTAAATAGAACAATTAAATGTGTCACGTGGAGTTGTGGCAGATGTATTCGAATTCGTGACGTCCTAGTTTTGTAAACTTGTAAGCAGAATAATTGTGAACACTTCGCCGATGTCGTGCGTGTACATTGGGTAATAATGTTGTAATTATTACTAATACGTAGGGACTGGAATATTTCGCGAATTCATTTTGAGACAAGGTAGGCGTTAAACATATGTGCGTTTTTATTTTGGCAATTGGGTCTCTGTTTATTAGTCACGCCCATGTGAACTCTTGAGTCAATAACAATCCGCAAGGAAACACACGCCAAATCCCGCGCCACCTGGTATGAGGTAGAACTGGCTATACACTGAGTCAGCAGCCAATGAACAGAAAGCTGAGGCTCGAAAATGCATAGGACCGTGTAGTCTTGCGTGCGTGTTTCCAGCTTTCTCCTCTCCTCATTCGGGAAGGTTGCAAGTCTGTTGGAAACTGCAGTACAGGTACAACACGCTCGTTCCGTCTCATCCTTTGGGTTCCTACGCAGACCTGCGGATGGTAGGTATACTATCCACTTGGTTCACATAAACAAATTTGTATTTTTGAAGAAACTGAATTGTTCTTGATGAAGGTATTGAGATTATACTTGCCAGTATTGTAAAACAGTTGATTCAATTAAGTTTTGGAGTCTATTTTCGATTTATATTTTTTTGTAAATTTTAATAATAAAATAAAATGTATTTATAAATTTTTATTTTGAAGAACAAATACGTTGTTAATTAGCAGCAGTTCGCTCGGTGGTTAGCGTCTAAACTTCCATTTCTGAGGTCCGCGGTTCCATATCGAGATCCAGCGGCCGCGGAATTCATCCAGCAGCAGTCGTTTTTGGTTCAGTTTTTACTCTGTCTGTTCTCTACGCACATATGATGCCACCTCGTGCACAGTTCGCACTTTCATAGCCTAACTGTTTCTTTTGATTACAACTTTCTTTGCATAGGGGAGGTTTTTGGCGGCTCTTAATCAACGGGATGTTGAAAGCTGATGAGAGCGCAGTACCGGTATGCAAGGGCTGCGGAAACGGGATATCCCCGAGAAAACCCGCCGAGCAACGGCATCGTCCGGCACGATTGCCACGTGCGAAAATTCGGAAGTGACCCCGTCGGGAATCGAACCCTGTTCGCCTTGGCGGGAGACGAGCGCTTTTGTCGCTACACCGACCGCGGCCACTTCAATGTATAGGTTTTAAATTGCAATTACTTCCATGAAAAATCAATACGCTAACACCAGAAAGCATATCCTTGCTTATAAAGTATAGATCTTCAGACACTTTTAAGGGCGCAGCGTGGGTGAGGTAATTTGCATTCTGGAGGCATTAAAAGTGCGGGGCGATAAGAGTCACACAAGCACGCCTATCAGATGTTTCAACGTATCCATGTACGAGACACTGAACAGGCGTGTTGTCTTATCATCGCAACGCGACTCTATGGGACTTTGAGCGCTGACCCAATTATTATTTGGCGTAACGATACAGATAAAGGTTTACTACATGTACCGACATATAGTTTACAGATTATTTATTGGATATTTTACCTATAAATTGTCAATTTCCGTTTTAAGCAATTAAGTCTAGAAAAAAAAATACACGACTGAAAAGAAACGAGCAAAGAAAAATAATAAGTTGACGCGAGAATTTTCTTGAAAGTCTTTCGTAGGCAAAGATTACTAAAAAAATATTGAGTAGTTAAAAAAACGATAATTTATTAACAAAACTTTGCTTTCGGTTTTTGACCAAGGGAGGTGGTTATTTGGCAGTACGAAGCAAGTTGCACGAAAAAAAAAAAAAAACTGTAAAAGTAATCAAACTTGCTCTCATACAAGATCTCATACAAGAAACCTCGAAAAAAAACGAGTAAGCAAGTCTTGGTGCAAGATAAAGAGATAGAAGTGGTCACTTTTTTCTAATTAAAGTTATGCAGTTGGGGGAACAGGCGACTGTATCGTTTCTTTCGTACTGGTTACGTGACTTGCTGTACATTAAACACGGAGGCAGGAATAGCAAATCAGTTGTGCGGCATACAGAAGAGTAGAGAGCTGCTGAAACAAAACGTCGCCTTCAAGGTATGTTTTTAAACATAAAGAAGTCTAGTTTGTTAGCTTTGTTCACACCTATTTTAAAACAGTGCAGTCATTCATTAATCTTTGTGGGATAGTGTATGCAAGCTAATAAACGTTCGCGGACATTTAAAAACACTAGATTCCGTAAATTGCTTCTCTTCGTAACCAATATTGACTTTCTGTGTAACTTACACTGACTTTGTTTTGTAAGGAATTTGCTTGGTATGTATTACTTGCATCTTTCATTGAGCGAAAACTGGATCAGAGCCAATTATATTTTTGTAACATTTTCCGGAACAAGTTGTGATGAAAAAAAAAAATTGTTTTTGTTATTGTATGCATGTTTAAAATGCAGCTCAATATACACACCTCGAAAAAACGTTTTGCACCACTTGTAATCTAATTGCACAACAACTATGTTCCCTGGGACAGCTTTTTAGTATTCGTTGGATTTTGTCGTCAAGTTGGGCATGGCATTCTGTACATTGTAGTTTCACCCCATACTTTCTTTTGCGGAGGAATCTAGTTAACTCAGCAAAACCATTTTTGAAGAGTATAAAAAAAATTGCAGGCCTAACATGCAAGTACAGTTAGTAACTGGGATTAAAACATACCACTAAAAACTTAAGTTAAGCGTATCATCACCGTGCTCCATAACTAAATTTCGGGGAAATAAACTATGCACATTACATATAACGATTTTTTTTTCCCCGCCAGATTTCTCCTTCCCATTGTGGGATTTCAGAACACGCATACGTTTTCCGGTGATTTTACGCTGAACTTGTGTCGTCCAACACACACAAACGTGGTATGGAGGTCATCATTTCCACGGAAATTACAATTTCCTGTTCGAACGGCGTCGCTCTTGTCGCGTCAGACGAGTCCGTTTACAAGGCGGTATGCGGGAACCATCTAACCAGAAGTACCCACCAGTACCATTCACGGTTACTTCCAACATTTCTGGAGCCCTGCTAAAGTTCTGCATCCAAGATATTCCTCCGCCTCACGCAAACAAGGTTAACCTAGTCTAGAAAATTGTACTAAAGGAACAACGCACCGCATTCTTGCGCATCCTGTGTAATAATATATTGCATAGGAATTATTTCTTACTAGGTATTACCAACAAACATATTTTCTCATCGTTTTTATTCATATTAATTATAAATGAAATATTATAATTTATTGATAATGTAAGTAAAAGTCCAATTTAACCAGAAGTGCTAACATAAGTGTAAAACGCTCATGATACATGGCATATTTATGAAACCGCTAAACACGTCATACACTCTAAATCTGAATCAGTGAGAATTTCACTGTTCCAATCAGTTAACTGTACCTGACTGATTCAACAGTCATATCAGTGAATTTAACTATTGAATAAGTGAAAAAATGCCAGTTTTTCCGTCACCTATTGATTCAGTGACATTTTCCACTGAATCATCATTTCTTTTTTTTCCCACTGTTTTTCAGAGATTTGTTTCTTGACTGTTGCATCAGTTAAACAGCGTGTAAAAATGGCCGTTAAATAACTTGTATCAAGTGAAATAACAACAACGCATAAACTATTAAAACCAATACAAAATACTTTCTAAAATGTGTTTTGTATCTCAAAACATTATTTTACGAGGTAATATGAACATTCAATCTTTAATTCCGCTTTAACGTCTTTCATTTCGTTTTCGTGTAATCATCTCAGCGCTCTATTTGAAGGTTTAAACTGCAGATAATGTGGTGAATAGAGTGCAGCCATATGTACTATTCGTTTTAACAATCGCGACAGTACCAATTAAACCAACAACGAAAAGTAAGTGCATACAATTTAAAACTACACGCTATCGACGAGGAACTATAAGTTTTATATTTTCCTCTTGTTTATCAACTTTATTTGGTAGCTCAGATGGCAAGACAACGATTTAAGAGCGAAATGGAAAGGGTGTGTTAATTCAGTCCCGCCCACCTGCAAATTGTTTTTTATTTTATTTATTTTTTTAGTTTTTTTTAAATTACAGTAAATTGCGCAATATAAATAGGAAACGATCGTAAAAATATTTATTTATCGTAATTATTTAGCTAAATTCAATAAAAAATTGGTTGTCTGTAAAGTCGGTTTACTGACGATAGTTGAACGTGACAACGTCGGTCAGTAGGAGAGAGACGGATGTCGAACGCTGCCGAACGCAAAGGCCGATTGTGCTTCTTTTTCGCTCGTTCCGCGCTCTCGCTTGCACTTCAAGCCTTACATGGAACGCCTCAGAGCGAGGTAACGCCGCATGAGTCATGTTTTTTCGTGCGTGCAGCCGGCTCTATCGAATTATAAGACGTTGTCACGTCAAAACAATATTTAATTCATCGCTGCAGTTGACCTTCACTAATTCAATTAGTGAAATTTTTTCACTTAAACTATTAGTCGTTTTCTACTGATTCTAAGTGAAACCATTTTCCCTTATTCGAGTAGTTGAATTTCACTGCGAAACAGTGGTTTTCCACTGATTCGAATTTAGAGTGTACATGTAGTGGTTTTCAACGGTTTGATTTTAAAAAATGTGAAGAAACCGCGAATTGGCTATACTTTAGCAGCTATAATGATGTTACGCACAATTTCACAATCATACAATCTTCAAACGATAGCGTTTTTTGGTATTTTGGACTATTGTCAATGCTCGTTGCTGGACTAAGTTTGAATACACTCCGTGCGTAAAATATGCAAATGCTTCGACCACATAATCCATTTCGGGTATGAAACAGGCAACAGTGGTACAAATGTCAGTTTAAGTATGGTGATATATGTAACAGCTCGGATAAGACCTAATGTCTAATATACAAACATGAAAGCTACCACCCCGAGTCGAAAACGGAAGAGAGAACAATAGGTCTTTCCCCGCCTTGGAAGTACATTAACTGATGCCGCTAATCTGTAACTCAGAGTGGTCAAGCGGAGACACTTGGAAATTCGTTTGGCAGAGATGCAGAGATGTCGCGAAGGACAGGCAAGGGAAGGTTGACCGCTCCCCCTCCCCTTTTCACACCTTGTTCCAAAACAAAAGCTCTAGTCCATTGCCCATTGCTTTTAACACTTCGCTTTCGTCAAACATAATCACCTCTACTTTGAATCATAAACTAACCTTTTATTCCCTATCCACTGAAATTCTTGTAACGTCACGAGTCGAACTTGCATTCAGCAGCTCTCTAATACAGAGTCAGCCAGCTTTACTCAAAACAGTTTTCACTTGGGTCGTTCTCGCTGTTGCAGCCATACTTCATTAGTTGCCTGCCGCCTACCTGGCACTTGAATTGCGCTGCGGAGTATTCTAAATTCGCGTTTTTTTTACGAAACCACTAAACTTGTCCCCATTATACCGATGTACGAAAACACACTTCACACAAATAATATTCTTCATACATAACGTACAGTACATCCAAGCCCTCCAACATAGCTAGAAACTGCTTTTCCCACTGCTATACTTAATAATANCATACATAACGTACAGTACATCCAAGCCCTCCAACATAGCTAGAAACTGCTTTTCCCACTGCTATACTTAATAATATATGGCCGGGAACATGCGAAACTATTACAGAGACCTGCACTGGACTTTGCTCCAGACTTCCCAGCAATAAAATGATGGGTTGCCGCTTAAAGTCCCCATAGGTACATGCAGCACGACGGAAACACTGCACGCCAGTTCAGAGCCTCGCACGTAAGAGTGATGGGGCCATAGACTCGCGTGTCTGTGTCGCCTCTTATCGCTCTAGCACTTCCCAACCTCAAACGCGCTAAAAAGTTAAAAGTAGGCGGCGCCCTTAAAACGTCGGAGTTCTTTTTAGCTTATTTTCCGAAGGAAAGAATGGCTTATGATATCACTTTCCTGTGTGTGTGTGTGNAACGTCGGAGTTCTTTTTAGCTTATTTTCCGAAGGAAAGAATGGCTTATGATATCACTTTCCTGTGTGTGTGTGTTCCCCACCCCCGTAAAAAGTTTTGAACGCGTGAACCGAATTTAACCAAACTCGGAACACATATNTGTGTGTGTGTGTTCCCCACCCCCGTAAAAAGTTTTGAACGCGTGAACCGAATTTAACCAAACTCGGAACACATATAGTGCCTAGTATGGACATCCGACTTTTATTGTTTTCGACTATGCCGAGAGCTTACTTTAAAAAAATGGTGGCCATTTTAAAATTTAGGGTGCTGTGTTATATCATCGAGAACCATTCAACCGATTTAAACCAAACTTTGAATGCTGACAGTGCATCATGTATCCACTGAATTCAAGGATTTATATAGTTGTTGATCTGCCATTTTGGGAGATAGCACTACTTCAATAAATAAAGCTCTTGCGTTATATCTCGAAAGCTACTGGACCGATTCTCGCCCAATTTGGCACGTAAATAATAATATAGTACACCATGTAAACTTATGCAATTTAAATCGATATGATATTTATTTTAAAAATGGCGGTCATGCAAAAATGTTAGGCTTATTTGATATACGCGGGAAGACACATGCAACACGTGACGATTAAAATCTTCCAATCACTGAAGTGGATCTGAAATCTTTTCGCGTAAAACAGGTGACCCTACTTACGAGATATAGTAGACGTGCCCTTGGACAATTCACAAAAGTATAGTTCTTGGAAGTGGCCACCAAAAGCTAAACACTGTCCTCTTTTTTTTAAGTTTGCAAACCTTTGCTATGTTATTACGAGAAATAGGGACGTAGGAACGTTTCTGAAAAAGGGGGTAGGTAGGAATTTTTCTTATATATTTGAAGAAAAAAAAACATATCGCTGTTAGTAGGGATTATACAGTGTCACACACTGTAATATTTTGGCTTCATAAGTACCAAACGAACTGCTAGAAGGGTTAAATACTATTTTTTTTTTTAATATATTCAATTTAATTTAAACTTAAATTTTTATTGGTTTAATCCATTAAATAACGTTTGTTAAGTATGGAATGATATAAATACGAAATTGTGTTATAAATTGGAAGTATTGTACATGATGGTCATATTTCAAGATAGTTTTTTTATTTCATTATTTGAAAGATATTTATATAAGGACCACTTAAATGTAAATGTGTATAGTAAAATTATTATAGTTGTCAAAATATAGGACCGAAAAGTAGAAAATTTCAGAATATGGGAGCTTAAGTTTCTATGCTACTAATCAACTTTGCCAAATAATTCACATCTCATGTGAATCTCTCTTAACATAGGTATTGATGTTTTTGCCAACATATTCATATTCGTCGAAGAGAAACTAATTAATATGTACCCGGATGCATTGCATTAGGAACAAATGATGATGGCATGTTAATTTAATAGTGCAACATCAGGAGAGCACATAAGTAAGAAAGTGGTAATGTACTGTGACTGCAAAATGAACACAGGACAGATAATACTGTAATAAACTATTTTATTGAAACATTACGAACTTCTCAATTTACAAAATAAAGCGCACGAATCCGTAAACTCATCCACGTGCCTAGCACATGACTGATAACACACCGTATTTACGGCGACTGCTATCAGGCCGTCACTACCGTATCGTGCGTGCAGTCATGTGCCCGGTGATGTAGCACATTCCCGTATATTTTGGGTTGCCTACCTGTCAGGCCAAACACTTTCTATTTCAAATACCCGCATGCATTTCTCCAAAACTGTTCACCTGGGAGCGTTCCGACAAGGCGACATTTTCAGTTAATTTAGACCTGATAATTCACAATTTATCTTAACAAATAGTTTACAGGTTATTGTTACAAAGTTTCATGCAAACCTCCCTTTTATTTAATGAAGGCGGAAGATATTACCAACGGCGATTTCAGAGGTGTAAAATCTCCGTCTTACAAATTTCTATTCTGCTACTTGTTACTTAAACGCAAGTACTTTCTAAATAAAAATTGATTTCAAAACTCGACTTCTGTGGCCGCATAGCTTCCTTAATAATCGTTTTAGAGAAGAATGGTACATAGCTTTTCGCCATATATGTTCGTAAGGAACGACCTGCCAAAATTTGTCGGTGTTTTTCGCATACATCCTGTCTCTCTCTCTCTCTCTCTCTCTCTCTATATATATATATATATATATATGTATATAACGTGTTTAGGAAACACATGTACGAATCGGGCACGTGATTCGTGACCGGAAATATAAGACACCCATGGTCCATCTCAAATAATAAAGACTGTAGATGCCCTTAAAGGCGGAGGGCGACAAGCATATTACGTGGTAATACGCTACGTACTTGCATTAGAGGAACTCAGATTGGTATATGGATTAATTAAACCAAGATCTTGGATAAAAGGAAGGTATTGTACGTCATACACACCTCCATCATGTAAATAATAGGGGTTTAATTGCATGCAACATTTACACCGTGAGGTTAAATTGATTGTGGATACCATCGGATGAAGCAGGACGTCGTCATTAGCCACAAAGGTCCCCAAATCGCAACTCTCTAGTACCCACCGTTTGCGTGTAAAACATAGGGGCAGGCAACACGTCCGCGACAGTTTCACCAGACGTTGTTGTTTCTTTGGCCGATGGCGAAAGACAGAACGACGTCGTCAAAACGCATGCACAGGTGTCTACAAATGCAATTCCCTTCGCACCTTGCGATAACATATCTGTGGGTAGTAAGTTCAGCGCATCAGCTTACGTCTTACCCTTGATTTGTTCATTGCTTTTAAGTGTCATTGATATTTATAAGAGCTGAGATATCACTTAAATCTCACAAACATTACATCATAAATCATATTCAAATTTAATTAAAAAGCTTATCTTTATTCATTATTTTAATTTATGTCAGATCTTTTCTAATATTTAACATTTCACTTCGTATTTTTTTACTGTTAGTGATTATTGCTGTTTGTAGCGTAAGCTCAAAATACATTTTTCGTTGGCTGCCTTTCATTTTCGGTAATAATTTATGTTTAAGAGTTTACCGAGGAGTTTGCGTTAGATGTTTAGTAGGCCCGTGTGAGACTATCTTGTTTTTTTCATTATGAGCTGTACGGAATAAAGGTTAATTAAATTAAAACACAAACAACATGGCATATTCGAATATTCTGACTCTCGAAGAATAATGTCACACGGTGAAGTAGACCAACAAACTTGTAGTGTGCAGCAGACGATGGTCCAGATATCGCAGTTGGAGACAACCAGATGATAGTATTTTTATTAATTCTGCAAAGAATTAGTATTAATTAATAATTAATACTAATTCTTTAATTAATTTAAGTCTATATACTGCATATTCATACATTTTACGGTTTTGAGCACAAGAGACAACGCAATGCGTTTCTTAATTTATTATTTTTTAGTGCTGACCTGTTAACGTAGGAATTAACTTTGGAGTTGATCTTTTATTCGTTATGATTACACTTGGGAAAATAAAAAAATCAACACTTCTTTATCGTCTTCAGAAAATCTACTGAAAACTTGATTTATTCATACTATATCTGAAATTAAGCGTATGCCAAAAGCTCAATGACCTATTCATCGTTACGTCATTTAACATTTACCACCACTACCACACCACCTTAGGTTCGTCAGAAATAACTATAACTTCTGTTTAGCCTGATTATAGCAGGAATGAAAGAGCCTCCTCGCCTGTATCTTAGAATTTAAAAGTGTTTCACACATAACTGCATGCTAATACATTTATTTCATTATACGGTAACTATAAAAAGTCAGTGTACAGCTACCTACAGGAAGAAACGTTGACATCAGGTCTCTTGAAACGGCGACAATTTCTTATATTTGAGTCCCTTAACTTAAAGGCGCAGATTTCAGTGCGTGCCTTTGGCAAGCTTATTATTTTAGTTTTTAAAATTTGTCATTAAATACTTTAGGTATAAAAATTTTAACCGCTTGTAGTTCACGACGATTATTGCCTGACTTCCAAATCCATGCATAGGCTAATGAGGATATATATATATATATTTTTTTAGGCCGAGACGCTTAAAAAAAAGTTTGGGCAATTATTTGCAGTGATGAACGCACATACTCGCTGTAGTGAACTGCAACATAAAACCACTCTGGTGAGTGCAAAATCGAGTGTCAAAAATATTCGTTAGTGCGCGCAGCATCATTAGAGACGGATCAAGTTGCTCGGACAGTCAAACGGGGAGAGAATTAGACATGGTTGGGTTATTTCAGGAAACTGTGGAAAACCGAAACCAGTAAGGTCGGACATCGAACTAGGGTCCTCTCGAATGTGAATCAGTGCGATAGTTTGCTTGGTAACTCGGAGCAGTGCCGATTTCGCGAACGCATGAAATACTCTCATATCCTTGACAAGATTGAGGAATAAAAAAGTTAAGTTAGACATAAGTAACGCTAATTTCAAATAATTGAAATAATCTTATAGGGAAAGAACGCCAAAGAGCAGGCAGTTTGTACAGAACATGCAAGCCAAGGTAGTAGGACGTTGTTAAGTATGTTAATATTGTTATGAAAAATGGTGAGCCGACCAGGTCCTTGCACATCAAGATACTACGAATGCAATGGCAGGCATTGAAAGGCTGACAACATGAGTCCAGTACTTAGGCTACTATAGCTGGCTGCCTTTCCCAACTGGTTTATTTTTCTTATGACCACATAATATACTAGTTAGGGTTCTGTTTATTTTATAGGTAGTGTGGGGAACTCTAGTTGAACGTCTGTCGTGAGACGTGATCGTTTTGTGGTTCTTCATAGTTATGAGAGAGTGGAGATTGGAACTTACATTGTTCTGATGATGTAGTGGAAAACTTTGTTCGTACGGAAATAACATTCAATTTACTATAACTCTAAAAGTTTTAACTCCATTGAAATAACGAAATGCGATGAATGTGTAGCTGTTCGTAACGATGCGAGAAATACTTCAACACATAAATATTGTTGCATTTTTTATATAATGAACGACACCAAAATGGCGTTTATTTAGACCTCGTATGTTTGAAAACCTCTCGCAAGAACAAAACGCAATAAATACGTCACTGTTAATACTGATTTGCGAAACGCACAATGTAAAAATTTTCAGCAAATTTAACTTTCCACGTAAAAATCGTTACGAGATTCAATAAAATAAATTAGGATTAAAACAAGGTTTTTTTAAAAGACCAAATACATTTTAAATATTCAAACGACAATTTGAGAAAATATTATTTACAAAACACGCAAACTTTCTGTTCGCCTTGTAATTCCTAAACACGTGGCGAGCTTTGGATGATTACTTCACTAAAATCACTTTTGTTGGCCACTGACCCGAAATAATTTATTTGCTTACTTTTTAAATTAACAAAACACTTCACCCATTTCTTAAACCAATAAATTTAAACTGCACAACGTAAATACTTTTTCGCTCACTGTTCGCGATGGGCACAGAAAATGGCGCATCACAGAACACGACAAACCCTTTGACAAAGCGGAAGACACGTGTCGATAATTCATTTCACTGAGGATATTGTACTAAAAAGGCACCTACGACGAACTACATTCAATGAAATATGAAAATACAAAAATTATTAACTGCATGTTTAATATTCAGACACCACCAGCAAAGAATTATCGCATACAGATAAATTATGACGGAAGAGAACTCAATGGCAATGGCATTTCACCAGGCAATAGCATTTCACCATAGACAAGGGAGATTGGTGGAAACCTTTCACATAACCGTAATGTTCGCATGTTCTACCATAATATTTGTAAATGTTTTTTGAAACCCTTGCTCTATAACTCAGAAAAATTGTGCATAAGTGTATCAGCATATTCAACTATAGATGTTTTAATTATCATTAAATTTCTACATTATAATTTTTAATGCCGAGTACTATTATCTTCTACCATCATCGCAAAGACCACCAACATAATAATAACACGCATCCCGCAAGAACTATCAGCTGACACAGTACTTTGCAAATGGGGGCGTTTACTGTTTACACGCTGTGTAGGTTGGTCACAACGTCTGCCAAACTTTACTGAAGTTATGTGATACAGATTATAGCATATGACAATTACGTGAGGTTTCTTAATGATGAGGCTTATCCTGTTGGAACAATCACGAAAACGGTTTCTTAACAATGGGAGTACATATGTAACTTTTACAACATAAAGGTACAGCAGGGTTTTTAATGTTTTTATTTTGCTGGAATTTCACAATTTTCTGTCGGTTCTGCGCCAGCTTTGCGTACATGAATGTGCTAGGTGCAACAAAACAGGCCATGGCCTATTTATAGCTGGCACTCTTTTTTTTTTTACTCTTATCCCTAAAGTTAGCCTGTGGTATAATTTTTTTCTTTCGTGCACTAGTCACCTTGGTAGGTAGTTGGAGTGTTACTCAGCATGTTACCAAGCGTGCTAATATACTATATCAGCCACTGTTAGCCGCGAAAGCCTCTATTAAGTTTGGTTCACTCTATAATCGACTCAATTAATTAGTAGAAATAAGTTAATTGCCATAGGGGTTAAATAAGACGTACTGATGAAAATATCAAAAATCCATACAACATATTTCCGTAGGATTAAAAATTAACACGTTAGAGATGACAAATAAATAACTACAATCTGTTATTTTCATGGGAAAAACAAAATACACGCCTATAAAAACAGTGTGATGAGAATGATTATCTAAGAGTAAATATGAGTTAATTTCTTTAATATGTCGATTTAGTCCATCAAGGACGCCATACTTATAGTTTTCGATCACGCCGGGTACATATAATTTAGACCACTATGTTATATCTCGAGAATCAATCGCCCGATTTAAACTAAATTTGGACCATTCACATTGCACTCTATAAGCATTGCATTTAGAAAGCGACAATTTCATTAATCCGCCATTTTGGAATATAACGCAAATTGAAAAAATAAAGCTTTTCCATTATATCTTGGCAACCATTCATCCGTTTTAAACCAAATTTGGCACGATGACAGTGCATGGTATCATCATTAAATTAAGAAGCATTCAATGTTATTGATCCACCATTTTGTAAGATTTTACAAATTGAAAAACAAATACCTTATATTATATCTCGGGAGCCATTTGACATATTTAAACGAAATTTGATACTTTGGCAGTGCATGATGTAAGCACTAAATATATAAACCGATAAAGTTATTAGCCCCCCATTTTGGAAGATAGTGCGTTTTGAAAAATTTAGCTTTTACGTTATACCTCGGAAACCATTTAACCTATTAAAACCAAGTTAGGTACATTGACAGTGCATGGTGTACGCAGTGAATAGTGATAATATTATTAACAGGCCATTTTGGAAGATAGCACAACATGAAAAATAATGTTTTATATTATATTTCGGTAACTACATGATAGATTTTTTTGTCAAATTTGGCATATAAGTAATACTATTGCAGGCCATGTTTATGTATGCAATTTAAATGGATAAGGTACTTACTTTAAAAATGGTGGTTATATATACATATATATGTTTGTTTGCGATTTTCTACTTTACTATTTGTCCAATTTCAACCAAACTTGCTATACTGAAATTATATTTTACAAGCATCAAATGTGTCAATATATCGCCTCTTTTTTACGCCATTTTGTAAGATAACGTCACATGAAAATAAAGTTTTAATATTATATCTCGGAAAACTAACAACAGATTCCTACCAAATATGGCATTCAGGTAATATTACTGTAGGTCATGTAATCTGGCATGTTTCAGTAGGTAATATTATTATATTAAAAATGGCGGGTATAAAAGCAATTTCTAATACTATGGTATATCTACGAAACCTTGCAACAACTTTCAACTCAACTTTGTATGCTGGCAGAATCTATCACAATCATAAAATTTGTCTTCCTAGAGCCAGTTATGTCCCCCATTTAGTAAGATTCTGCCACATGAATAAGTAAAGTTTTATCATATCTCAAAAAAGTATCAACTAATTGATTCTAAATTTGTCAAACAAGTAATACTGTTGTATGCCATATAAATTGATTGGCTATGTTTTAAGAGAGCCAGACGCTTATTTTCAAAATAACGCCTTTATAAATATTTTCGCATAGAATGCTATATCTAAGAAACAATGTAACCAATTTCAACCTAACCTTGTATGCTGACAGTATATATGCAAGCATCAAATGAACCTATAGATACTCTCATTTGTTCGCCAATTTGCAAGACAGCACCACGTGAAAAATTAAGTTTATGTGTGCTATCTCGGGAAACTATTAACTGACACCCACCAAATTTAGGCAACACGTTATGGTTTTATATTCCATATAAATTTATATGATTTAAGAAATTAGTCACATATTTTCAAAATCGCAGCAACGTAAATATTTTATGTCCTTATGCCACATGTCTCAACCATTTTCAACCGACTTAATATGTAACAGTACCTATACAAAACATAGAATGTGCCAATAAATTTCGTTTTGTTCTTCAGTTAATGAAGATACCACCACGTGAGAAAATTGAGCTTTTGTCATATGTCCGGGTACCAATTCCCACCGAACTTTTCACACTAGTAGTGCTACAGTAGGCCATTTTTAAAGCGTGCCTGACTTTATTTACGGTATGGCTGCAATATAAATAATTTTGATATATATTAAATAACTTGAAATATTTCAGTATTCATTAGAAGCATCATATATACCTTTACAGTTCCTGTTTTTAGGATGTTTAGTATTATAGCGCCAAATGAGAAATTTAATCGTTTGTATCACATATATAGGGAACCAGTAAAGCTATTTCCACCAAATTTTGCACACAAATAGTGTTACCGTAGGCCATGAAATCTTATATTATTTAAGTGACGTACACACATGTTTTCAAAATGATATCCTTGTAAATATTTGAAGTTGATAATCCTAGTCTACCAAAACTTTAGACTGATTACTATCGAAGTTGATGTTCCGAATCCTACCTCCATGATGTAGTTGGTTGCATGCCAGCTTACTGTACGAAGTGTTCGGTTTTCGAGTCCCGGGTAAGGCACGTGGGTATCTGTAAATGTCTCACTAGTATTGAATTTGTTTCTGATTGCATCTCTAATGATATCGCTATCAAGAAACACCTACCATCTAACCTATTAATAACCTCATCAAAATTATTTGCAGTCATATAAAGGAAAGTAGACTCTTTAGTCATTAGTTGTATTGTTAACTTCTTGTTATTAATAACGTTTATAAACCCTTGACAATTTTTATTTGTGACGTTCGAAAATTTAAAGCAAAAATAACTGACACCTTTGTCAAGTCACCATTTCCAGATAATTTGCTAACCTGAGGTTTGTAAAATTGTTCTGCCAGTAGACGGATCACGCCTAAGAAGGCCGAGCAAACTGAATGTTTGTCAGACTGGCTGTTCACAGTAAAGCAATTTCAAAAGCCCTACTTAATATCTACTCGTATGCATATTGTGTTTCTTCCGCCACATGTAAAATTAACATTGACATGTGCTTGATAACTTTATTCACGTGTCGGTCAAGTGAAACTCTGAAGCTATTAGAGAAGTAAATATTTTACAAACCGGTTAATTCTTACACTTGCTTGCATTAAAAAAGTAGAAAGCAAAGTAAAATATTCCACTATCTACAAATCTTTACTCAGCTATTTTAAGTAAACGATGAGATACGAAACCACTTTCCATTCGTCGTTACCAACTTAACTTGGTGCATGCTACTCCGTGTGCCTGTTAAAATATATGCTAATATGGGCAGTGACATTTTTCAAAGGTTTGATTTAAAAGAGTTCAATCAACCGTGAACAGCGTGTAGCTTTCCGCTCTTCTCGCTCTACGTAATCCCACGTATAGTGACGACCATACTCGGACGGCGAAAACGCTGCGATTTCAGTTACGAGATAAAGATTTTAAAAAAGACAGCGCTGTTTGTTCGTATTCCGTGCCCGTGCACGAATCGTTCGTCCTTGTTTTCCATGTCGTGCTCCTCATTTACGTTCATTTTAAACACTGTACTGTTCTTTAATATCAGAGGAGTAATGTAGCGAGGGAAGAAACTCTTGCGGTACACGACGGATAGCCTGCTGCAGCATGTGGTAATGCCGACAATGCGATATTATATACCAACCCTTCACTATACCGTCACTGCACCTACCCTCTGTGAAAGCAGCTTCAGGGCGAATTGTACGCCGATAACTCACTCTAAAATCTTGAAGGTACTAATATTAGTTAGTTGTGTGTAAGTAAATAACCAAAACTGATTTAAATTTTTAAAAAATGTTATGTTTTTTTTTAGAGATATCTTACCGGTAAATATGGAAAATTATTGGGCCTATGTCCGAAGATTTTCAAAGCTATATTACAAGCTGCAAAATATTTGAATTTAAGTTTTTATTTTTACTATTATGTATAAACGTCTTTATGTATTTTAAATTTTCTTTTTCTATAAGCACTGCGGTTGATGGGGATGATGAGAGGGGGAGGAGAAGGGAATGGCATTTAGGTACTAGTACACAAAGACTCTAATTAACGTGAAGATATAATTTGAATGTCTAGATTTAGCCCATTCTTTGGTTCCTAGCGATTCGACTTTATGCGGAGAAGTTCTAGTGCTGAAAATGCATCGGCGTTTTATAGAATGGGACTAATCTCTTTTAACTCTTCAGTAATGGTAGGTGAAGGCATTTCTGTTAACAGTTTGTTGAACATGTCGCACGGGTATAAACGGCTCATTTTAATTTACATTTTATTTGGCTTATGACGCCTTTAATTTTATGCTGGAAGTATTTTTGAGGGAGAGGCGCTTACAAGCGAAAATAACCCAAATGTACACCTAAGATTGCCTAAGATGGCTTATCTGGATTCAAACCTGGAATTTCGTACACAGGATGAATTGACTCAGCGACCTTGGTCACGTTAAGTCTCTTAAATAGTGTATGACTCTGCAGCGCTGCCCCAGCCGTGTTACCGAGCGAGGTGACGCAGTGGTTAAACTTTGGACTCGCATTCGGGAGGACCTGGATTCGAATCCTGGTCCGGCCATCCTGATTTCTGTTTTCCATGGTTTCCCGAAATCACTCCTGGCGAATGCTGGGATGGTTCCTTACTGCATGCCCCTGGCCGATTTCCTCCCCGTTCCTGCTACTCTGAGCATCTTGCTCCGTCTNTGCCTAAGATGGCTTATCTGGATTCAAACCTGGAATTTCGTACACAGGATGAATTGACTCAGCGACCTTGGTCACGTTAAGTCTCTTAAATAGTGTATGACTCTGCAGCGCTGCCCCAGCCGTGTTACCGAGCGAGGTGACGCAGTGGTTAAACTTTGGACTCGCATTCGGGAGGACCTGGATTCGAATCCTGGTCCGGCCATCCTGATTTCTGTTTTCCATGGTTTCCCGAAATCACTCCTGGCGAATGCNTCCTGGTCCGGCCATCCTGATTTCTGTTCTCCATGGTTTCCCGAAATCACTCCTGGCTAATTCTGGGATGGTTCCTTACTGCATGCCCCTGGCCGATTTCCTCCCCGTTCCTGCTACTCTGAGCATCTTGCTCCGTCTCTAACGACCTCGCTGTCGACGAGACGTTAAGCCATACTACCTACCTAGGCGTGTTATACGAAGGAAATTGACAGAGATCCAGAATTTATACATTATCGTGCATGTCGCAAACTATTTTTCCTATAGCCGAAATTGCTTGATGACAGCGTGAGAGCTTCAAACTCTTGTGCAGTACTCTGTGTGCAGTGGTTGTTTGTAGGTATAATCTTAGGAAACAGGAGCCGCGATTGGCGCAGCGGCTAGAGCACTCGCCTCCCNATTTTCGCACGTGGAAATCGTGCTGTACGATGCGGCTGGTCGGCGGGTTTTCTCGCGGATCTCTCGTTTCTACAGCCCTTGCATTCCGGCCCTGCGCCATACTCACCTCGCTTCCCCGTCATCGGCTCTCAAGGCCCCGCTCTTAAGAGCCATCCAAAACCTCTCCACTCCACTATTTGGAACTTCGTGGGAACCCGCAGAAATGCCTGTTGCACCCATGCGACATTTGCAGCACTCGTGCTTGGTCGCCGTCTACTACACCTCTTTAGGACACGTCCAGTCTCCTTAAACCTTCTCTACCACTCCTTGATGGTCGAGCGCGATGGTTGTTTGCTCCCGTGCCTTGTAAGGAAACGACGCAGGACCTACGTATCGGATTTAGTTTCTACGAACTATCGGACACACCGAGTCATCTGCCGTGGTGTTGCCGTTTTCTTTCTTCACAGGCTTGCCAGCACACACACAGGCATAAACTTCAGGTGTATCTAACCAGTGTGCAGCAAACATCTCCTTTCTTGTCATGTATCGTTTCTAAAATACAAGTTTATCATGAGTTTCAAGTACAAACTTGGTGAGATGATTCGTTGTGTAAAATGAGGTATAAAACATAATAAACTAGCCATCCAAGTCCAACTTCAAAGATATGTACCGTCCTTAGGACTCACTTTAGAACATAGGTCGTAAATATGTTTTCACCTTCTTTTTTCGCCATTAATCTACAGCCGAAGTTTGTCGGTGTAATTGAGAAACACTTAAAATTAAAAAGTTCTAAAGATCATTCTGGAATATTCTTACTTTAATTGTGATTATAAACTAAACTAGTATGAAAATCTTTCAACGATGCCTAGGTATTGCAACTTGTAATGCGCTGGCACTATACGCATATTTTGAGAGAAATGGGTGAGTTCAGTATGTACATACTCTATGTATATTTATTGATGTTTACTGTGTAACTCTTGATTGGCCATGCGCAATGACTTAAATGCACAAGTGCACTTCATTTGTGACGAAAAGGAGCTGCAGATTTAAATCTTTTTGTTACGAGATGGACACTTTAATTGCAGACTGGAGTACTTTGCCAATTTTAACTGTGGTATTTTCCCTGCAGTTTGCTCCAATATGCCTAAGATCAACAAGAGGCAGAGTTCTGACAGAGAAGAATGGTGGCGACACGATGTGATCTACCAAATATACCCTCGCTCTTTCATGGACTCGAACAGCGATGGCATCGGTGATTTGAAAGGTAACAACAAAGCCTAATATTTTATGGTCAAATCACTCAGGTTAAATTAGGCTCCTGCCGAAGTGATATTGAAAGTATTTTTTTTAAATTTAAATTCCAAGGCTTTACACCTCATACTTAGAAAATATCTAAGGGTACATTTCAAGCTTGGTAACCTCAGTATATTCACATAGCACAAATATAAGTAAATATCTTCAGGTACTTGATATGTTATGTATGCTAGGGTGCTGTATCAACACTTGACTGGGGATAGTGTCAATATGACTAGATTTGTCTTAGGCATATGGTGGCATTCTACCAGATTATCTCATTGTAGCAAGGACTTTGGTCTCTTCAAACTCGGTCAGTTTTCCAGTAAGGATGATTAATTTATCTGACAGTTCTGTTGGAATTGAGGAGGGGGCAACAATGTGGGTTTGCAGGCCTCACAGGTACTTCAAATGATCCTGGAGCTTCGCTTTCACGAAATACCGAATGTCTTCTACCATATTCACTGGGAGAACTGCTAACGAGAACAAGAGAAAACCTCAACTGGTGACAAAATAAGGCTGTCTCAGAATTATTACAGAAGAATAGGGATGCTGTCTCCTGTGGGCCGAATGACCTTGGCAGNAAATAAGGCTGTCTCAGAATTATTACAGAAGAATAGGGATGCTGTCTCCTGTGGGCCGAATGACCTTGGCAGAACAAATTTCGTATGCCACCACATCGACATAGGGGATGCCAGACCCATAAAGTAGCCACCAAGGCGACTACCACTCACATCACATAAGGTAGTTGAGGATATTTTGAAAGAGATGGGGGAGTTAAATGTTATAGAACCATCAGTCAGTCTATGGTGTTCTCCCATTGTGTTTGTTTAAAAGAAGGATGGTTCTATGATATTTTGTGTTGATTACTGCTAACAAAATAATGTAACTACGAAATATTTTGCTCACTACCAAGTATAGACGGCACAATGAACAGTCTAGCGGGTTCACAATGGTTTTCTACTTTGGTAAGGAAGGGGGAGGGAGTACTGGAAATGTGAAGTGGCCCCCAGAAGACAAAGAAAAGGTTGTCTTTCATGTTCAAAGGAAAGGAACCGGACAGTTCATGTTAATGCCCTTCGGACTAAGCACTGCACCTGCCACCTTTGAATGTCTGATGGAGAAAGTCATCCCTTTAGAATTTAGGCATTTGCCAGGGGAACCTAAACGACATTGTGGTCACATGAAGGACATCTGAAGAACACCTGACATGCCTAGACTTTGTGTTTCAGAAAGCAGCCGTCACCAACCTCAAATTGGTTCTTAATAAATGCAATCTCTTTCAAAAGAAAATTAATTTCATGGGACATGTAGTGTTGGCCTAGGGAATTGAAACAGGCCCTGACAAAAACAGAGCAATAAAAAATTTACCTCTACCAAATGACAAAACTGAATTGTGGAGTTTCTTGAGCTTATATGCTTACTGCAGCCGATTTTTGCCTGGGTTCGCAACGATTGCCAAACAACTGCATGAATTGGCCGAGGCAAAAAGGAAGTTTGATCAGACCACTAAATATGAAGTTAGTTTTAATAAATTAGAAGAAATTCTAATATTTTCCCAGTCCTCGGCTTCCCGAGTAGTGAGGGTGAGTTCATTCTGGATACTGATGTTAATGATGCAGGAATCGGGGTTATATTTTCTCAGATTTAGGATGGAAAAGAGAGACCATTGGAACACTTCAGTAAGGGTTTACAAAGCCTGAGAGAAATCACTGTGTGACACACAGGGCTTTGGAGAAGGAGATTGCACACTTTCACCCCTACCTTTATGGCAGACACTTTATCCTGAGACAAAAAGTTAAATAGCCCAGTGGATACAACAGCTACAAGAATATGACTTTGAAATATATTACACATCTGGATGCCTTCACAGCAATGCAGATACACTTTCCAGGAGACCACATGTGAACCACTCTGTCGTCACTGTGAATTCCAGGAGGTAAACGGTGGTGTATCATTGAAGGTAAGGAGGACAAGAGTTCAAGGCTCTGTATCTCGTGGTGAGGCACCTACACGAGATGATGAGGGCATTAGGAATGATAAACTAAATGACCCCACCTTGTATCCGATACTAGTGTGGAAAGAAGTTGGATGTTGACCAAGATGGGGAGGGGATATCCAGTCTGAGCCCAACAGTCAAGTATACTGGTTACAGTGAAATTCCTTGTACTGAGAATGGTGTGCTCTATAGGAACTGGGAAAACAATGATAATAAACACATGCACTTATATTTGGTCCTACCAGAGTGTAGAATCCCAGAAGTGCTCAAAGAACTGAATAATATAGCAGTAGGTGGATATTTTTGTGTAAATAAGACCCTCGACAGAGTTAGATTGAGATTGTACAGGCTCCATTGTCGAGAGGATGTTGAGAAACTGTACCACATGTGTGATGCCTGTACTGCAAGGAGCGTTCAAGGATTAAGGGACGAGGTCCCCTTCGGAAATGCAATGTTGGGACCTCATTTGAGAGGATGGCAATGAACATTCTCGGACCATTACCAGTCACTGAGGGAGGGAATTGGTACATTGTGGTAGTACAAGACTATTTCATCAAGTGGCCTTAGGCCATACCAGTTACAAACCAAGAGGCCGGCCCTGTAGCTAATGCACTTGCAGAACATGTTTTATCCAGGTTTGGAGTGCCACTTGAGCTTCATTCGGATCAAGGGCGAGATTTTGAATCCACTCATTTTCAAGAGATAGCGAGTATTTTTGGAGTGAAAAAAACTTTAACCACAGCATTACATCCCCAGTCAGATAGGATGGCCGAGAGGCTCAACCATGCCCTGGAACAGTATCTGGCGATCTTCGTGGACGATGGTGAAAAGGATTGATACTCTAAAGTATCATTATTTCTCCTGGCATATCGTTCGGCAGTCCATGAGTTAGATAGAGTAATTAATACCTTAAAAACAATGTGGTTTCGGAGAGAGCTCCGCCTCCCTGGTGATCTGCTGTTCGGACGTCTAGTAGAAGAAGAAGAAGCCACCCCATAATATGCCAGTAAACCACATCAGAGGCTAGTCGACATCCATGAGCTTGCCCGCAGGCACCTTAAAGTCAACAGTGACCGAATGAAAACACTACATGACTGGAGATTGCCTGAAGATGTTTTTTCAAGGAGGACAGCTGGTGAGACTATACAACCGCCATGGGCAGAAGGGATAGGTATCGTCCGAAGCTACAGAAATGTTGGGAAGGTTCGTACAGGATCCTGAAGCAGATGATTGATGAGCGAAACTCGTGGGTGTTGCGGAGAGCGAGTTACACAACGAGTAGTGTGTGTACATGTACGGGAGGTCTCAGGGCGTCTTAGAATGTTCCGGACGGGAAAGACTGGTGGCATTTGGATTGAAATAAGGTGGAGCTTGAACGGACGGTTGATACCGACTTGAATGTAGATACTGGAACTGTCAGATAGCAAATATATAATCTGAATTGTAATATTTGGTGTTAGAAAACTGTTTATAAAGACTGGTTTTAAGTGTTTGATGTGTTAATTTCCGTGAGGTGAGATACGATAATGTAGACTAAATATTAACTGTAAATAGCAAGTAATGGCCACTGTTGTAGAGATAGAAAGTTTGGAGTATTATTTTTGTATTGTTGATAAATAAGATTAGTAAATTATTATAAACTCTTTTATTTAATAAAGAACTCCATCCCTTAAAGAGCCTGGCTATGCCAACAGACTTTGTAAATTTGTAACAGAACAAAGAACAGTAATGAACGTTCGTTTTAGTCATGTCTGAGGCAGGACCAACTGGATAAGGCCAGTGGAGGCTGATGCTTAGCGGAGCTTGCTACTCCACTGTGAGACGAGCATGTCGTTGCGACTGAGCGGAAAAATAGATNTTAGCGGAGCTTGCTACTCCACTGTGAGACGAGCATGTCGTTGCGACTGAGCGGAAAAATAGATGGCATAAGATACCATTACGCCAAACAGCGGTAGAATGGAGACGTGGAAAGAAACGAAAGTACTTCGAGAAAAGTCCTACGTCACAATAGCATGCTAGATTTATCATTACGTATAACAATAATAAGTATCTCCTTTTTATTCCTGTGTGAGGCTGGACCAACATGGATGATACCAGCGTAGGTTTAGTTTTAGCAGAATTTGCTACTCTACCGAGAGACAAACATGTAATTGCGGCATAAGATGCCATTGGGGAATGAAGATATTTGGAAGGCTTTTAACATCCAGATCTTGAGAGCCTATGAGATGCCATTAGTGATGCAGCAATAGAATGAAGACAGTGCAAGGAACGAAAGTACCTTGAGAAAATCCCTACATCACATTAGTATTTGCCACACATTCTTCATGACTCTCGGTCGGAAATATTTCCAATCCGCCAGAGCCATGTGTTGAACTGGAAGTCTCAGAGGATTGAGCTAGTTGTTAAAAACTGGGTCAACCTGTGAGTCTGTATATTTGACAGTGGTGATTTTATTCCAGGAATCTGCTCGAAATTAGACTACATTGCTGATCTTGGGGTAAAAACGATATGGCTGTCGCCAATCTACAAATCACCAATGAAAGATTTCGGCTACGACATTGAAGATTTTAAGGACATCGACAAGATCTTCGGCACGTTAGACGATTTCAAAACACTTGTGAAAGAAACGAAGAAGAAAGGTATGCAGTTCAGTACAGCTTAGTTTTACGAAAATATAAATCTGAATCTTAAAATTAATATTTGAATGGCCACAACTTATTTCCTGTCTCTCGTCTACAGAGCACAGGACATATACGGATGTGTATCAACGATCTTTATTCTGTGATAACGATTTCAATAATTTCGGTTACCTTCTCTTCAGACTTCGGCATTTGTTCACATTTACTCTTTTATATATTCTTTGACTTTAAGTATTCCACCAGGAAACTTTTTTCCGCCCTATTTTTTTATTTAACGCGTAAACATCAATTAATGCTTACACCATTCGGTAATTAAATTACGCAACTCCTCAGTTCTTTATCCGTAATTATAGCGGACTTACTAAAGTAAAATACTTTCCTCGGGGGCCTGTATACAAAGAATTTTATTTTCTTGGTTTCTTCAAACGTCGATTTGCCGTTTCCATATGAATGCCGAATAGAATAACAAATTAATTTTCTTTGAATTTCCAGCTGTAAATTGCTCTTACCTTCTGTTACTCATACCAGTATATTACCAGTCACAAGAAGGAATAATGTTGGGTTCTTAACAAGTTTGTAACGTTTGTAAAGTCACTAGTTTTCTTTTCAGGAATGTCCTGGCATTTTAAACTCATGCAATTACTTGGTGATGCAATTTTTTTTAATGCTGGTAGTTCCTGTAAGTCAGTTCTTAATAACAGAATGAAACTCATTACCGAAAACCANATGCAATTTTTTTTAATGCTGGTAGTTCCTGTAAGTCAGTTCTTAATAACAGAATGAAACTCATTACCGAAAACCACAAACGAGATGTCAGTATGTTCTGTCTGTAATCAGTGGTGATTCTGTGAATCTTCATTGAACTCTTCGAAGATAAGTATCAATGCTGTTCCTTATTTGTTAGCAATTACGAGTGAAAATACTTTACCTGGTACAGACATAAATGTTATTCCACTTCACTCATAGTTGGTAGCATACTTCTTTGTTTGTAAAACCTTATGACCAAAGTGATACACTTTTTATTTTTATATCTACTTGACTGGAGGAACTCTTTTTGTGGGTAGTATCAGGATTCANGACCAAAGTGATACACTTTTTATTTTTATATCTACTTGACTGGAGGAACTCTTTTTGTGGGTAGTATCAGGATTCCTTGATTTAGTCTAATGTAGTATTGCTGAGTATTAACCATTTTTCAGTTTAAAGTGTATGTTACTTATTTCTGAGCTAAAACGCCATATTCAGTCTCATCGTCTCGGTGTTGTGTCTGAACCAGTATATGTTTCAGTTTCCTTCGGAATTTAGTCATTTTCATTCGTCACTTTTTTTTTTTTTTTTAACAGAAATGTTTCATAACATTTTTTTATAGAAATCGCGAGTAGTTTGGTCTTAATTCTTTATTTTATGTGCTCGTTGATTGAGGCTATCTCACCTGCTTAAAACTGCGCAAATTGTTTTAATAGTTGTTGTTTTATCCCAATTGATTGCATTTTTTACACTATCACTTTCTCATGCATTTTTTCATAATTCCCTCCTTATGTCCATTAACACAAATATATCTTCATACTTGTTTCGAAACTGAGAAGACACATTTTTTTTAAAGATATTTGTTTTGGGAATAAAAATATTTTCTGGGGTTAAAAATTTTTTCNAAACTGAGAAGACACATTTTTTTTAAAGATATTTGTTTTGGGAATAAAAATATTTTCTGGGGTAAAAAATTTTTTCTTTTCCGAACATACTTAAATTCATAATTTTTATGAGTTAAGGATTATTACCAAAGTGTGTTCTTGTTTGCTGTGAACGTCATTTTACCCTGGCAGTGTTGTGATAGTATAAAATTTCCCGGTGATATATAGCAAAATCCACGTGGCAGTTGGTGTGCGAGTGAATGTGTTCATACCAGTAACCACGTTATTACTTGCATGGGTGTCTTCCTGTATATCCTATCGTCACCACTGTCTGAAGAGTGTGGTTCCCAGTGAAATGCTCCAGACCAACATTATCAAGCCCAAATTCATCGTTTGCATATAGTCCATAGCTAGCATTACTCGGCATTGCCCTTTATTTTTTAAATATGCGTTATCTTCATTTGGATCTCTCTAGTAAGATAATAATCTCCCAACTAGTTTCACTTCACCAGCTAGAATCATCTAACCACGCTGACTCCTCACATTCACATCTAACTGCCGTTATTAGCTGCTTCCAAGCATGATACTTAGGTTATGAAAACTTCCCCTCCCCCGACACCTTCCATGCCCGCCACTCCGCCACCCGCTGTGTATTCCAAGTCAAAGGTGACGTATGTGGGCCCCACAGTTGTGCGCCAAATTAACTTAATGCAGGTACCACCACTGTAGAAGACACCACGCTCGTTCCACTGTTGAAGACATGGNAGTTTTAGACGGGGGTGGGAGGGGTAACTCGCCCGTAGTTTACTATCGTCAGCTAAACTTCCGTGGTGCGTATTTTTTGCGTTCAGGCGAACTACACGTGATAATTTGCTGATAACTCGAAAAAGCCCTGCACTCCACAGATCTCGCGGCGGGCGAGAGGTGTCCGGGGTGAAGGGGGAAGGCCTACGCTTCAGCTCCACGTGTACCGGAATTTTCCACCTGCCTGTGGTACCACGTGCCGTCTAGAAGGCGCCTAGCGAAGTGCGCGAGGTGATGGAGGTGATGTGAGGGGGTGATGGATGTGAGCCAACGGCGTTCCCTAATCCCTAAACCTGCATGCGACAAAGTCTTTTGTATTATTTTTGTTCTAGCGAGCTTGTTAACGTTGGGTAAATAATTTGAGATGTGCTGTTATGAGATTCTGTACACTGACCAAAGCTGTCGAATCGANTTCTGTACACTGGCCAAAGCTGTCGAATCGATGCCGAAGTACTGGTTTCCAAAATGTTCTGTTACCCAATGGCAAATTAAAGACATTTATTTTCTTTCAAAAATTAAATTTGGCTACCCAATGGCAAATTAAAGACATTTATTTTCTTTCAAAAATTTAATTTGGCTTTTCAGGAGGCAGTTATGCAGTAGATCTGTTTCTTGCAACTCACCATGTGACATGTTTGATAACTGCAAAACACTTTGCATTATTTTCCGCTGAGCTAAAAATGTGGTAACTTAGCACACACACATGCAGCCAGGTGTAGGCTATTCACGGTAAAGTGAGCACTTTTGAAAGCCCTCTCATTTGGAAAATAATCAATAAACACATTTTATTTTAGCCTTAGGCGTTAACTTCCAAGTGCGGTTGTATATACACACTGTGTTTATTACTTACATGGCAACATTTATTTTGAAAGTTGGTTAAATTATAAAAAATTGCTGAAAGGAAAAAGTAAGTTGTGCCTCAAAAGTGTTCACTTTACTGTGAACAGACTATAGTTAGCACCATCAATGCCATTAGCAGTACCTACATAATGTAAACTGTCTTTATACTGACCAGTTACAAAAAATTAATACTGCGGAACACATTAACCAATTTAACAACTGTTTCTGATTTTGAAATTACATTTCAATTAATTCACACTTTTGACAGAAATTCTAAAGTTTCAANAAAAATTGCTGAAAGGAAAAAGTAAGTTGTGCCTCAAAAGTGTTCACTTTACTGTGAACAGACTATAGTTAGCACAATCAATGCCATTAGCAGTACCTACATAATGTAAACTGTCTTTATACTGACCAGTTACAAAAAATTAATACTGCGGAACACATTAACAAATTTAACAACTGTTTCTGATTTTGAAATTACATTTCAATTAATTCACACTTTTGACAGAAATTCTAAAGTTTCAANAATTTAACAACTGTTTCTGATTTTGAAATTACATTTCAATTAATTCACACTTTTGACAGAAATTCTAAAGTTTCAAGGCGTTCAACAAGAGTCTATGTTTGCCAGTTTGTTGACCTCCTATGGCGCAGTCGGTTGGTGCGCCGCCGGTCTGAGTAGCTGGAGGTTATGGGTTCGAATCCTAGGTGAGGTATGGGTGTTAGTTTAAGGTAAAGGTAGTTTATAAGCCGTCCCCTGATAAGCCTTCAGGCATAACACCGAGGGATGTTAATTAGCCCTTTCCAATCCAATCCAATCTGCCAGTTTGACCGAGTAGTAAGATGACTCTGTCGTTCCAGTATTTCATTCAATGGGCATTGTCTCTGCAGGACTGAAGCTGGTGATGGACTTGGTTCCCAACCACACCAGCGACCAGCACGAGTGGTTCCTGAAGTCGCTGAAGAAGAAGAGCCCCTATACAAACTACTATGTGTGGGCACCTCCAAAGGGTCACGATGACGACGGACCGGTTCCTCCCAACAACTGGGTACGTTATTGAATATTACAAAGCTGGTAATCGTACAGATTTACTGTAAGCTAGGTGTTACATATCTGAGGCTATTGTAAATTAAACGCACTTGCTGTTGCAAAGTAAAGATCCAACGCTGCTGACACACACAAACAAATGTGTTACGACTCCAGATCAGAAAGAGCATGTGACCACGCTTTAAAAAATTATTTGTAAATTGACCATATCAGCGTATACGTACAGTGACAAAGAGCTAATGGTAAAATATGTTNGCTTTAAAAAATTATTTGTAAATTGACCATATCAGCGTATACGTACAGTGACAAAGAGCTAATGGTAAAATATGTCCCCATGCATGCATGGTAACGTTCCTACAGTTGCTCAGGAAAGAGTCAAATGCACAGGGAAGTTCCCAACTTTGTATAGTAGCGATGCTAAACATTCCCATATTTTCAGAATGATTCGTAGTACTATTTCCATACACCTTATAAGTTAAAAACTTCGTTTACCTTTTAGGAAGTTTACCAGAATTATTTTTGCAGTGCACTTGAAATATTTGAACCAGTAATCTGACAAATGAAGTAATCGTTATGATTATTTTCGAATTTGAAATCCTTCTGGTAAGTTAGTGGTTGGTTTTAAAACACGAATTATAATTAAAAATGAAAATCTTGTATTTGTTATTACCTTTAAATCAGCATTAATTACATGGATGAAAGGAGTTTGGTGTTAACAACTCATATTTTGTGAAAGGTTGTATTTCTAGTATTCATCAACCTGTCCCGAAATAGTAAGACGAACAATGAGAAACGAAGAGCTGAATGGCAGAGTAAGTAGAAAAAAACATACTTTAGTAAAATTAACCTAAAAAAAACTTATGTTTGCAAATGAGGATATTCACAAGTATGAAAGCTGGATGGATAATGTGCTCTTTGCTGATGAGAGCAAATTTAACGTCTTTGGATCAGATGGCCGACAAAATGTATGGCGCAATAAAAAATTAAGAATTGAATAGAAAGAATCTGTTCGCGACTGTGAAGCACGTCGAGTGTAACATTACGGTTTGGGGTTGCATAATTGGAAATAAGGTTGGTGGTCTTGTATTTATATAAAATACATAATGTCGGTTTCCTTCTGTATTTGGATATTATACTGAGGAACCGTTTGAAACAAAGCGCAGAAAGTCGGGAAATAATATATACCTATGCGTACTACCAGGATTCTGCTACCACAATTAATAGGTTTTTCACTTTTCTAAAATCAGTTTTGAATAATGTAAATGTTTTTACTTTACACACAAAAACGGTTCTTTCTTTTTTTCATTACTGCGGGATTTTTTCCTTGTGCATTTAGCTTCCAAATTGGAAAGCGTGTACACAAATACACGAGCTGGATTACTATTAGTAGCAGTATTTACACAGTTGATTTATTTTTTACTTATATGTAAAAAAAAATTATTGCATAGTACAGGTATATACCTTATTTACACATAATTGAACATGCATACATATGTAATGCTCAGGATTTTAAATCAATGCATCTATCGTAAAGAAAAATCACAATTGGAATTATTTTGATGCACCAAAAACAGATAAGAATTGACTTCAGCTGTACTTCTCCCAACTAAGAATTTCGTACCATCGTGGGTTGGCTTGGCTGCTTATAATAATTTTCTGTAGGCACTTATGGTAACGTGTGAATATTATCAGATGTGTTTATTACTTGTGTTATAGAGTTGAAACTAGAATGCCTGCTGTCGCACAAATTGGTAAAAATAAAGGTAGCAGAAATGAGGTATTGTGGAGCCATCTGTCCTACCCGAGGGCCAGACCTGTCGTTCCGGCCAGTTTTAGAATGTTGGATGCAACGTGATGAGATGGGGCAGAACAACGGTGGAAAGCAAACTAAGAAGGAAACGAGTGGACACAGAGAAAGCATCATACACCATATCAGCGTGAGTCCCGCTCCGCACTATTATCGAAATGGTGCCCAGCGGTGACAAAGCACTGATCCCAACCATAGGTCTGCAAAATTGTCGTTAATGTTCAAAATAATACAGTTTCTGATTTATCTGTTCGCCCGATTTACTAAAATTTAAGCTATCCAGCAGACTAGAAGATGGGAGAATCACTGTTCAGCTACTAAATTCATAGCTCAAGCGCACATTAAATAAAAAATTCAACAAAATCATCCATACCAAGTAAATTTTCACGTAGGCTGCAGGTGTGTGTGTGTGTGTGTGTATATACATATGTCGTCGTTTCTCCTCCCGACATCGAAGCCTTAACCTGACACGCGGACGTTAACACCAACTGGCTCAACCCCGAGGTGGAGATCGACGTGGGATACAAGCAGTGTGCGGTTGAACACTGTTGTGTTTTAGGGCCGTAGTGATGCCGTTTATTGAGTGCGGGAATGTGGCCTTTACGTTCAGCGAGGTGTGAGAGGTGCCATGTTTTTCTGTTCAGCGGACTGCCTAGAGCAGAGAAATTAAAGTAAAACATAAGGTTAAGGACATGTGACGAGTGGGGTACGGGGCGCTTGTGAGAGGTTGTAGGCTGAACGGACTCAGTGACTCGGGTAACAACCCCGCAACTCGCCACTAGGAGTGGTCAACATATTTGTGTTTTGTTTATGAATGTCTCACAGCAGTCTGGAGTTCAGTGCTCGCAGTGTTTATGTTTTGTTACAGGGCCTTTACGGTCGAGAGAGTGTTTTTATTTTATAAAAAAATTAATTAACGTAAAATTTCGCCTCGTCACCATTTCCCCCGCAGTGTGTTTAACGTGTACTTATGGTATAACATTTATAAGCGCCGTATCTAGTTTTTTTTAACAGTGTTTTGTATTTCAAGGGCTTATGGTGAATGCCATTTTTATTTTCTGTTTACCGTTGCTTGCCCGCGTTCCCGGTCAAGGCGACCGGGGACGTCGGCCATATTGCCTCCGGCAGTTCCGCTTGGACCGCGCCGAGAGGTGGCCACAGACCCGGGAGAGCAGCATCTTTGCCAGCTATCTGATCTANCGAGAGGTGGCCACAGACCCGGGAGAGCAGCATCTTTGCCAGCTATCTGATCTAGTCATTCTGTAAGACTTATATTTTATCGGAACTATTCTTCTATGTTCGTCTCCCGTGGTCATCTCCTACATCTAGCCTCGCAGCAATTTTTTTCGGCAGGGGAGGTTTTTAACTTACAATTTACGGCCCGCGGCCGACTCCGCGCAGGATTGGTCTAGCGATTGCCGACCACGTGGTCGGACTTATAAACATGTGATAGTTTCTCCTCGCGTTTCTAAACACACCCTCGTAATTCTGCCTAAAAGGTTTTGTAACCAAGTAGTTCTGCGCAAGTGCGTTGTCCGGGCGAAAACTGTGTAGTGTAACCACCTGTTTGTATGTGATAAGCAATCAGTAAAAAATCGCATACCAAGTTCACTTCTTGTGTACCTCTTTTCATTTGCATAAAGCTCCTCAGTGTGTTTATGTCCAGGTAGGCACTGCCGTTTTCTCCGGCGTGAGTTGCGAGGCGTCTCCGTGGNTAAAGCTCCTCAGTGTGTTTATGTCCAGGTAGGCACTGCCGTTTTCTCCGGCGTGAGTTGCGAGGCGTCTCCGTGGCCTCCGTAACAACGGAGTGAGCTAGACGCACCCTTATAATATCTTGGTTATCGCCGCCGAGCACGTCGCGCACGGGGATAGGCTCTGCAGCCACACGGCCGAACGGTGCACGACCCCGAGGAAGAGAGTCTCGTCGCCCTTTTCCCAGCCCGGGGCCTTATAAATAACAAGCAGGGTGGCGCCCTTAATAAACAACGCCCGACGACAACTCTCTCTCTCTCTCTCTCTCTCTACACGCCGTCTGAGAACCCTGTGCGGCAATTATATACACTGAAGAGCCAAAAAAACTGGTATGGCGTGCGTATGCAAATAACAGATGTATGGAACCAATCAGAGTAACGCGATGCGGTCGGCAGCTAGATCGGTTACTGCTGCTACAATGGCAGGTTATCAAGATTTAAGT
>NQII01001865.1:298735-409595 GCA_002778355.1 Clitarchus hookeri
AAAAAAAAAAAAAAAAAAAGCGCAAGCCCCTTAGTTTACGACAAAAACGACATTAAAGTAGATCAAATGACTTTATTTCAGGTTGAGCACAGCATACAGCATCAGCATACAAAACGTAATGGATTTTTAAAGTTTGATCTGCGCATAGCAATGCACTTTTTGCGCACTTTGGATGCATGCAGCATGCACGGAGCTTGGCCGCCGGATGCACTCATGGCCATTGCCGTGTCCCAGTACTCACTGATGCATTTTTATCAAAGAGTATTTTCTACTTAGTTTTGATCACAGATTCGTGTGGTGTACTCCGTATCTACGAATTACCTCACATTCTGTATAGTCAATTCACGGTTACTTACAACTTTTCTCAAGCCCTGCTTAAATTCTACGTTCAAAATATTCCCCCGCCTTATATCCCGCTAAATACAAACAAAACCCAACTAAATCTTGAAAATTCCACCAAAGGAGCAACGCACCGCATTCGTGCACACACTAATAACATTCTGCATAAGACATATTTCTTATTAGGCATTACCAATATTGTTAATATTAATTACAAATTAAATTATGTATTTTACAGATAAAATATAAGTAAAAGTTCAATTTAATTTTTAAAAAAT
Source organism: Clitarchus hookeri (assembly GCA_002778355.1). Classification (NCBI taxonomy): domain Eukaryota; kingdom Metazoa; phylum Arthropoda; class Insecta; order Phasmatodea; family Phasmatidae; genus Clitarchus; species Clitarchus hookeri. The sequence goes on from NQII01001865.1 coordinate 299,353, forward strand.
ACTTCTATGTTAAAATAATTATAAAACGCTTGTGATACATAGCATACTTAGGAAACAACAGAACGCTGTTTACATGGGATGATTTTTCAAAAAGTTGATTCAAAAAATGTGAAGAAACCGCGAATAGACTATAGTCGGTTTTTGTGAGTGTTCGTGTGGGTTTATTTTATATAAAGTGTGTTCTAATTGTTTTTCTGAAATAATATCAAATTACAAACAACGTTATTGTTTACAAAACAGTGTACTTGATATCCTAACCGCAATACTTACAGTCTCGCTAAAAAAAAAACATAAATTGGGCTTTCAATACATGCATTATTATTACTTTGCTGGGTAACCTTCTGACCTCAAAACTTCTGTCAAGCGTGTTGGCATACTCCGTACTAACTCTTGGTGGCTTCTGGAGTAAATTCCCTCCATTCTTCTTACATTCGTATTTTCAGTCGTGCCTTCGANCGTACTAACTCTTGGTGGCTTCTGGAGTAAATTCCCTCCATTCTTCTTACATTCGTATTTTCAGTCGTGCCTTCGAAGATTTTGCAGTTAGCTTGAGTTTACTATTCAGCTGCTGCCAGATACTCGATAGGATTCAGGTCATGTGATTGCGCAGGCGTTTGTATGCATTACCTTTGAGCTTGTTGCACACTGGTACGCGGCGCGGCGTGCCACCTCGGCGGCGCGCAGGTAGTACGCACACTAGACGCGGCGCGGCGCGGCGCGGCAGCAGACCGAGGTGAAGCTCAGGGGCGTGATCTTGATCAGTCTGTTGCCGAGTCTGGAACCTGTAGTCTTAGTTTGTGCTGCAGAAAATAGATTCTAGTATACAAGTGGCTCGGAGGAAGAACTTTGTTTGTTAACTTTGCTTGCAAATAAAGAATAACAACAAAAAAAAAGTGTGGGTGAATGGCATTAATAAGAAGAGACATATCTAAGGAGAGTCCCATCACTTATTCCCTGATTTACAAAAAGACAGGGAAAAGTTTTTTGCAGTATTTTCGGATGACTCAAGAGAAATTCTACGAGTTACTGAATTTTTTAAAATCTACGTTTGAGCGTCAGAATACACGATTTCGACGTGCTGTACCGTGTTAAGAGGGGCTTGCTGTTTGCCTGAGGTAAAAGAAAAAGTTAATTTATATTATTAAATGTTTTATTTATTTAGATAGAAAAAATTTAGCTTTACATATTAACAAATGTAATTGTTGTCCGGAGAAACTATATGTCGTACCTAAGGGTCTTGAGTTCGTTGAATCGGAAAATGTGAAACAGGCGTACTAACTTGACCNGTTTACTTTTCGTTTATGTATCCATTCGCCATCAACTGTTGATGCGACGAGTCAGCGCGTCCAGCAGGTGCTGCTACGTGCGGCAATTGGTGAATTACTTGGGTGGCGCGGCAGGCGGCGAGTGATGCCTCCAAGCATGTGTAGGGTCATTCGTAAATGCTGTACAGGAAATATATGTTACTTTAAAAATGATGCAGAGCTCGCGAAAAATAAAACTATTGGTATCTGTTCGTAAATTTATGTATGTCGCATGTGGAACTTTTTTTTTGTGGCTGGTAATGCTTCAGGAAAAAACCCACAGGTAGCGCGCACATTCTGTCCGGAGCGAAGTTTGAGCTTCTTATTTTTCTCAAGAGGTAGCATCTTTGTAAAGTTTACTGTTGTTCTATTACTGGCTCGGAACGAAAGGAATTTGAAATATTTTTCGTCAGATTATTAGAAAAAATAATCCAACAATATTATGCAATATTTCTGTATGCTTTTGCAATTAATATCAAACACGTAAGGAAAGCCGCGATGGTGAGAGGGGGAGGGGGATAAGATGTAAAACAAGTTTTTGAAATTGCGTTGTATTTGGATATGGATCGTTTTAATGTGACTTTAATTTTGAACACCTACCCTTTACATTTCTACTTTCGCACGAAGTTTAGTTTTCAACACTAAAAACAGCTGTTTTATGACCATGTAAAATAAAATGTATTTATTAACGTTGGAACTCTTTCTTATCGCGTATTTTCTGCTAGTCTAATGTGCGTCAGCAGTTCACTCAAAATAGCCAACGTAATATTAACGTTTGTTCGTTTGTGCATCAGCTGATACAGGATTTTGTAAATGGCACATTGTTTGTTTTGAATACGTCAAGTGCCACACACTGACTGTCAGAATGTGGCCTTCTTATATGAAATGAACTATACTACGGAATGTCAGGTAATTCGCATATACGGACTGCATCACACGAATCTGTGATTAAAACCAAGTAGAAAATACCCTTTGGTAAAAAAAAAGCACAAGCCCCTTAGTTCACGACATAAGCGACATGAAAATAGATCAAATGACTTTATTTCACGTTGAGCACAGCATACAGCTTCAGCATACAAAACGTAACGGGTTTTTGAAGTTTGATCTGCGCATAGCAATGCACTTTTCCCGCACTTTGGATGCATGCAGCATGCACGGAGCTTGGCCGCCGGATGCACTCATGGCCATTGCCGTGTCCCAGTACTCACTGATGCATTTTTATCAAATAGTATTTTCTACTTAGTTTTGATCACAGATTCGTGTGGTGTACTCCGTATCTACGAATTACCTTACATTCTGTATAGTCAATTCACGGTTACTTACAACTTTTCTCAAGCCCTGCTTAAATTCTACTTTAAAAATATTCCCCCGCCTTATATCCCGCTAAATACAAACAAAACCCAACTAAATCTTGAAAATTCCACCAAAGGAGCAACGCACCGCATTCGTGCACACACTATAATAACATTCTGCATAAGACATATTTCTTATTAGGCATTACCAACGCACCTATTTCTCTCTGATTTTGTTAATATTAATTACAAATTAAATTATGTATTTTATAGATAAAATATAAGTAAAAGTTCAATTTAATTTTTAAAAAATACTTCTATGTTAAAATAAGTATAAAACGCTTGTGATACATAGCATACTTAGGAAACAACAGAACACGCCATTCATGGGATGATTTTTCAAAGAGTTGATTTAAAAAAATGTGAAGAAACCGAGAATAGACTATAGTCGGTTTTTGTGAGTGTTTGTGTGGGTTTATTTTATATAAAGTGTGTTATAATTGTTTTTCTGAAATAATAAAAAATTACAAACAACGTTACTGTTTACAAAACAGTGTACTTGATATCCTAACCACAATACTTACAGTCTCGCTAAAAAAAACATAAATTGGGCATTATTATTGCAATGCATTATTATTACTTTGCTGGGTAACCTTCTGACCTCAAAACTGCTGTCAAGCGTGTTGGCATACTTCGTACTAACTCTTGGTGGCTTCTGGAGTAAATTCCCTCCATTCTTCTTACATTCGTATTTTCAGTCGTGCCTTCGAAGATTTTGCAGTTAGCTTGAGTTTACTATTCAGCTGCTGCCAGATACTCGATAGGATTCAGGTCATGTAATTGCGCAGGCGTTTGTATGCGTTACCTTTGAGCTTGTCGCACACTTGTAAGCGGCGTGCCACCTCGGCGGTGCGCAGGTAGTACGCACACTAGACGCGGCGTGGCGCGGCAGCAGACCGAGGTGAAGTTCAGGGGCGTGATCTTGATCAGTCTGTTGCCGAGTCTGGAACCTGTAGTCTTAGTTTGTGCTGCAGAAAATAGACTCTAGTATACAAGTAGCTCGGAGGAAGAACTTTGTTTGTTAACTTTGCTTGCAAGTAAAGAATAACAATAAAAAAAAGTGTGGGCCAATGACATTAATAAGAAGAGACATATCTAAGGAGAGTTCCATCATCACTTATTCCCTGACAGCAAAACGTTTTTTGCAGCATTTTCGGATGACTCAAGAGAAATTCTACGAGTTACTGAATTTTTTAAAATCTACGTTTGAGCGTCAGAATACACGATTTCGACGTGCTGTACCGTGTGAAGAGAGGCTTGCTGTTTGCCTCAGGTAAAAGAAAAAGTTAATTTATATTATGAAATGTTTTATTTATTTAGATAGAAAAAATATAGCTTTACATATTAATAAATGTAATTGTTGTCCAGAGAAACTATATGTCGTACCTAAGGGTCTTGAGTTCGTTGAATCGGAAAATGTGAAACAGGCGTACTAACTTGACCNGAGAAACTATATGTCGTACCTAAGGGTCTTGAGTTCGTTGAATCGGAAAATGTGAAACAGGCGTACTAACTTGACCAGAAAACGAGTCGGGTAGAGTATGGAAAACTAACGAAGATGTATTTTGGTAATGAAGTTGGTTAGGCATCTGTGAGGCGGTAATGTTTGGCTGCGGCTGATATGGATGTGGATATGGCTGTTGACGAATATGTAGATGTTGAGAAAGCCCTGGATAACCAACAACTTGCGAAGTAGGTAAAGAAAGCAATGAAGAACCAACTCCTAGCGAAGCAGCTTGAGAAAACACAGAAACATTAGCACTTTGGGAAGTACAGGATGGATTAACTTGGTTCATTGCTTCCAATTCCGTTGCATGAATAATCTGTGAAATGTGACTTTTTACTTTGATTCGAAGATGTGCGGGGAATGTTCGCACTGTTTCCTCAATGCTTTGGAGATACTTTGTGAGGTGATCTGCTTTTGTGTGGTCGTTGGAGTGTCTCTGTTTCTTGTAAGATATGTACTCTCGAAGTACAGCGGCTGACTCTGTAAGTTTTGACGCTGATCCTTTCAGTCCGCTAAAACCCGCTTGCTTGTCACATGTCGGTGAAGTGTTACCCGAGCTGTCTTGCATGACGTCATCAACCTCACCTGGCTTAGACGTAGATTTTTTTGGGTAGTTCGGTTGATCGAAGTTTGTAGTATGCTCTCTTTGTTTGAGTATGAACGACTTGACGAACTCCATTTGCGCATTAAGGCGCCACGATTTAATTTTAGCAGCAGCCTGACCACTTTTGGTTTCTCTACTTTTCAGAGACTTTCGGAAACACTCTCCGAGAGACTCCCATCCCTCCTTGCATTCTTATCCTGAAAGCTAAAACAAAATAATATTACTTTCCTGTTTTATAGAATAAAATGTCGAACCAAGTAAAGTAACTATGAGGGATTTATTATATAAATGCTATCATTCTTACGTATAAAGTTTTAATCATTATTATCAGATGTAAATACCTAATAATAATATTTAAGAAACTACTTCAAGTAAACAAATAATATTTAAAAAATAGTATGAAAAATAATACAGATAAGAGCAATTATAACAGTCATAGTGTAAAATGGTTATTTCAAGCAGGGCGATTTATTGACTTGCTTAGGCAATACAGTAATGAATACATTTGCTTGCTTCAGGTTCTTTGCGACTGGATATTCTTTCAGAACGATAACGTTTAGCTACAGACTGGGTGAGACGACAGTAAGAAATATAGTTTATGATGTTTGTGACGCAATTTGGGAATTACTTGGATCTATAGTCATGCCTCAGCCAGATAAAGCGAGGTGGGAAGAAATCGAAGAAGCATTTAAAGTGAAGTTGAATTTCCCGAATTGCGTCGGGGCCATAGACGGCAAGCATGTGGTATTTGACAAGCCTGCCAATAGTGGTCATTGTATTTTAATTACAAAAAAAAACATTAATTTTTCTTTTTGCTCTTGTAGACGCTAATTATAAGTTCATTATGATTGATGTAGGTGCATATGGAAAGAACAGTGACGGAAGCATCTTTGCAAAACAGTGCATTTGGTAAACGATTATTCAAAAATGAACTGAATTTTCCTGATAAGCCACTTCCTGGAACTCATCTACCCATGCCTCGTGTGATAGTAGGTGATGAGGCATTTCTTCTTCAGAGACATATTATGAGGCCCTGCCCTAGCAAAGAGGATGCGCAACAAGAGGAGGAAAAGATTTTCAACTACAGGTTGAGCCGAGCGAGGAACACGTCTGAAGATACTTTCGGGATTTGTGTTAAGAGGTTTCGCTTTTACCTACGGAAGTTACAGATAACCCCCGAACGTCTAGAGAAGGTCGTTACTGCAACGTGCTGTCACCACAATTTTTTGCGAGACGAATGGTCTTTAATTGCAGACCTACATGAAAATGAAAATAATGCTACAGAGTGCGCCACACTGCAAAGTATTAAAGGNAATGGTCTTTAATTGCAGACCTACATGAAAATGAAAATAATGCTACAGAGTGCGCCACACTGCAAAGTATTAAAGGTGTCGGTGGTTCGTTTTCAGTTACAGCGTTGCTAGCTCGACACAAAACACCGACTACTTCGTCTCTCCCACTGGAAGTATAGACTGCCAAACAAGAGTGATACAAAAAGGGAGACGTGACCGAACTGAGAGGTGTTTCAGGCATATAACAGACAGTAATATACTTTACAAAATACGTTGATGTTTTGTATTATTAAAGTATAGTGTTAAAAAATATGTTTAAATTAAACAAACAATTAGTTCGCTTCGCTATTAATAGTTACTTGAGTCTATCACGATGTAAATAGTACTATATACGAGTATTAATGCGATATGTGTGAGTATTTAATGCATGTTAATAATGTCCAATCAACAAGAGTATCTTGATGCAGTTCACTTACTCTACAAACCTTGTTTCAATGTAGGATACTTAATTATGTTAACCCAATACTATATTGTAATGTTCGTTAGCATGTGTAATACCTACCTACGTTTAATTTACAATACANAATTATGTTAACCCAATACTATATTGTAATGTTCGTTAGCATGTGTAATACCTACCTACGTTTAATTTACAATACATAAATTGTGAACTTACCGCTAGCATTCATCTTTTCACCAATTTTATCCCATAAATTTTCTCTTATCAGTTGATTGTGGTAGTTTGCGTCTTCCAAGTCATACATATGTCTGTACTCTTGCACAAGTAACGTTAGCTTCTCGTCACCTATTGGTGTGCCGTGTAAATAAAAGACACATAGCCATAAATACGATATAGGTTATCATTCTGAAATATTTATTACGCTGTTAAATATAATAAACGAATTTTCATTAATTTCCAGTGGCTGTTGACCTCAAAGTTTAACGTATCCCTTTATTTAAAACTATTTAAATTGCATTATTTATTATATGCTTATTATATTTAAAGAACTATGTACTTAATAAGTTCAAAATGTTTATCTTAGAGTCCTGGAAAAATCACACGTAATTAGTATGTGTATATGNAACTATGTACTTAATAAGTTCAAAATGTTTATCTTAGAGTCCTGGAAAAATCACACGTAATTAGTATGTGTATATGTACGTCAAATATTAATTTTTATGAAATTAAATAATAGGCATTCCTTATTCATTAGGGTTACGTGTATTTTTATATGATCACAACATATAACTGAAAATGCATAATGTCTTTCACAACATTACATTTTTCACAATAGAAATTATTAGTAGACTACCCATGATATTTTATTAAAAATTGTTTAACATTTCATTTTTTTTTTACAAGTTGCGTGCTAGTGTGCGTGCTGCTGTATGATTACCTGTATTCTTCCAAAGCGGCTCAAAATCTGGGCGCCACGCCGCGTCCAAGTGTGCGACAAATTTTGGACAATTGTCTATAGTCTAATCGAGATTTCTTCACACTTTTTTAATCAAACCTTTAAAAAATCACCCCATGTGTGATGTATTCGGTTGTTTCATAAATCTATATATCACAAACATGTTATACTTCTTTGAACACAAAATACCTTATTCTTGGTTAAATTTAACTTCTACTTATATTTTATATATAAATTATAATATTTCATTCATAACAAAGATGAACCAAAACGGGGAGAAAATAGGCGTGTTGATAATGTCTAGTAAGAAATAGTTATTTTGTAATATATTATTACGCATTACGCTGAGTGCGCAAGAATGCGGTGCGTTGTCCCCTTGATGTAATTTTCTAGACTAGGTTAAAATTTGTTTGCATGAGGCGGAGGAATATCGTGGAATAAGAACTCTAGCAGGANATGTAATTTTCTAGACTAGGTTAAAATTTGTTTGCATGAGGCGGAGGAATATCGTGGAATAAGAACTCTAGCAGGGCTTCAGAAAAGTTGTACGTAACCGTGAATGGAGTGTAAAAGCCACAAACACACATTTCAAGGTGTTTTTTCGGGATCATCATCCTGGTAGTACGCAAAAGTATCTTTTATTCTCCGACTTTCTGCGCTCTGTTTCAGACGATTCCTCAGTATATCCATATACAGAAGAAATCCACGTTATATATTTTATATAAATACAAGATCGCCGACCCCATTTCCAGTCATGCAACAACAAACCAATAATGTTACACACTACGTGCTTCGCAGTCTGAAACAGATCCTTTATATTTAATTCTTAATTTTTTTTCTTACGCTATATGTTTTGTCGTCCGTCTGATCCAAATACGTCAAATTTGCTTTCATCAGCAAAGAGCACATCCTCCCTCCAGTTTTCATAATTGTGAATATGCTCCTTTGCAAATTTAAGCCTCTTTTTTCGGTTAACTTCACTAACGTATGTATTTTATCTACGTACTCTGCCATTCAGCTCTTCGTTTCTCATTATTCGACTTACTGTTTCGGTAATTACTTTTTTGCCAAAAGCTTCTTTCACACATCGTGTGAGCTCTGGGGCACCTAGTCACGGGTTTTGGTTTATCTTCCTTACCACTGCTCGTTCTTCACATAGTATGTCAACTTTTCCGGCTGCGTATTTTGTGGTATGGACTCAATTATGCCCTTCTTTCTGTACCTCCTCACTACATCCCCTGCTGTAATCTTGCTAATATGCAATATATTGGATATTTCTGTGAATGTGAATCCTTGATTTCATGATGATAGATCACGAGCTATCGTTGATCGAACATCGTGTTCTTCCCTTTGCGGCCCATTGCACTGATCTTGCTTGAACGATGGACAGAGGAAAACTTACTAGTTCGTTTCTGAACCCTATTATTATATGAGCGTTGTGAAATTAGCTCAGCACTGATATAAACACGATCAAACCGAAAATTCCAAAAGGCTAGACGTTTTCTCTTTACCTCTTTGTAAATATTGCGATTCGTATTAAAATATCTTAACATCCAAATATTTAATCTGTCAATAAGTAACCTACAATCAAACGTTGGCATTCTTTTACATAGAAAGCAACAGTAACAATGGAAAACTTTGAAACCCAATAAAAACCAACGGGATGTTTCTCTGAGCCACTGTACGTCACTTCTATCCGTTTCCTGTTTTGAAATAATCAACTTACACTCCTTTACTTCCTACACTTCGATGTTGTTATCTGATACGTGTTATCTGATGCACGCGTCTACAGCTACGTAACCCGATGAGAATCGAGGAGGCCTGCACATACTCAATTTCAGACATAACATTTTTTTTAACTTAGCTCTAATACATGTTACACTGAAAGGCATAATTTCATTTTTGGGGAAGAAAAAGCTTACAAGTTCACAAAATGAAATCCAAACCAATGTGTACAAGACTAAAGAATCCTGCGGATTGATTCACTCATTAACTTTCAAGCAATTCTGATCGTGCCAGTGATCATACGATTTTCGAAGGTTTGTTATCGAAGAAGACAGTTACAGCTGACATACTCTGCTATCTTAAGTACANATGGTCTTTAATTGCAGACCTACATGAAAATGAAAATAATGCTACAGAGTGCGCCACACTGCAAAGTATTAAAGGCGACGGTGGTTAGTTTTCGGTTACAGCGTTGCTAGCTCGACACAAAACACCGACTACTTCGTCTCTCCCACTGGAAGTATAGACTGCCAAACAAGAGTGATACAAAAAGGGAGACGTGACCGAACTGAGAGGTGTTTCAGGCATATAACAGACACTAATATACTTTACAAAATACGTTGATGTTTTGTATTATTAAAGTATAGTGTTAAAAAATATGTTTAAATTAAACAAACAATTAGTTCGCTTCGCTATTAATAACTATTTGAGTCTATCACGATGTAAATAGTACTATGTACGAGTATTAATGCGATATGTGTGAGTATTTAATGCATGTTAATAATGTCCAATCAACAAGAGTATCTTGATGCAGTTCACTTACTCTACAAACCTTGTTTCAATGTAGGATACTGAATTATGTTAACCCAATACTATATTGTAATGTTCGTTAGCATGTGTAATACCTACCTACGTTTAATTTACAATACATAAATTGTGAACTTACCGCTAGCATTCATCTTTTCACCAATTTTATCCCATAAATTTTCTCTTATCAGTTGATTGTGGTAGTTTGCGTCTTCCAAGTCATACATATGTCTGTACTCTTGCACAAGTAACGTTAGCTTCTCGTCACCTATTGGCGTGCCGTGTAAATAAAAGACACATAGCCATAAATACGATATAGGTTATCATTCTGAAATATTTATTACGCTGTTAAATATAATAAACGAATTTTCATTAATTTCCAGTGGCTGTTGACCTCAAAGTTTAACGTATCCCTTTATTTAAAACTATTTAAATTGCATTATTTATTATATGCTTATTATATTTAAAGAACTATGTACTTAATAAGTTCAAAATGTTTATCTTAGAGTCCTGGAAAAATCACACGTAATTAGTATGTGTATATTTACGTCAAATATTAATTTTTATGAAATTAAATAATAGGCATTCCTTATTCATTGGGGTTACGTGTATTTTTATATGATCATAACATATAACTGAAAATGCGTAATGTCTTTCACAACATTACATTTTTCACAATAGGAATTATTAGTAGACTACCCATGATATTTTATTAAAAATTGTTTAACATTTCATTTTTTTTTTTTTTACAAGTTGCGTGCTAGTGTGCGTGCTGCTGCATGATTACCTGTATTCTTCCAAAGCGGCTCACAATCTGGGCGCCGCCACGTCGCGTCCAAGTGTGCGACAAACTTTGGACAGTTGTCTATAGTCTAATCGAGATTTCTTCACACTTTTTTAATCAAACCTTTAAAAAATCACCCCACGTGTGATGTATTCGGTTGTTTCATAAATCTATATATCACAAACGTGTTATACTTCTTTGAACACAAAATACCTTATTCTTGGTTAAATTTAACCTCTACTTATATTTTATATATAAATTATAATATTTCATTCATAACAAAGATGAACCAAAACGGGGAGAAAATAGGCGTGTTGATAATGTCTAGTAAGAAATAGTTATTTTGTAATATATTATTACGCATTACGCTGAGTGCGCAAGAATGCGGTGCGTTGTCCCCTTGATGTAATTTTCTAGACTAGGTTAAAATTTGTTTGCATGAGGCGGAGGAATATCGTGGAATAAGAACTCTAGCAGGACTTCAGAAAAGTTGTACGTAACCGTGAATGGAGTGTAAAAGCCACAAACACACATTTCAAGGTGTTTTTTCGGGATCATCATCCTGGTAGTACGCAAAAGTATCTTTTATTCTCCGACTTTCTGCGCTCTGTTTCAGACGATTCCTCAGCATATCCATATACAGAAGAAATCCATGTTATATATTTTATATAAATACAAGATCACCGACCCCATTTCCAGTCATGCAACCACAAACTAATAATGTTACACTCTACGTGCTTCGCAGTCGGGAACAGATCCTTTATATTTAATTCTTAGTTTTTTTTTTTTACGCCATATGTTTTGTCGTCCGTCTGATCCAAAGACGTCAAATTTGCTTTCATCAGCAAAGAGCACATCCTCTCTCCAGCTTTCATACTTGTGAATATGCTCCTTTGCAAATTTAAGCCTCTTTTTTCGGTTAACTTCACTAACGTATGTATTTTATCTACGTACTCTGCCATTCAGCTCTTCGTTTCTCATTATTCGTCTTACTGTTTCGGTAATTACTTTTTTTGCCAAAAGCTTCTTTCACACATCGTGTGAGCTCTGGGGCACCCAGTCGCGGGGTTTGGTTTATCTTCCTTGCTACTGCTCGTTCTTCACATAGTATGTCAACTTTTCCGGCTGCGTATTTTGTGGTATGGACTCAATTATGTCCTTCTTTCTGCACCTTCTCACTACATCCCCTGCTGTAATCTTGCTAATATGCAATATATTGGATATTTCTGTGAGTGTGAATCTCCTTGATTTCATGATGATAGATCACGAGCTATCGTTGATCGAACATCGTGTTCTTCCCTTTGCGGCCCATTGCACTGATCTTGCTTGAACGATGGACAGAGGAAAACTGACTGCTTGCTAGTTCGTTTCTGAACCCTATTATTATATGAGCGTAGTGAAATTAGCTCAGCACTGATATAAACACGATCAAACCGAAAATTCCAAAAGGCTAGACGTTTACGTTTTCTCTTTACCTCTTTGTAAATATTGCGATTCGGATTAAAATATCTTAATATCCAAATATTTCCTACAATTAAACGTTGGCATTCTTTTACATAGAAAGCAACAGTAACAATGGAAAACTTTGAAACCCAATAAAAACCAACGGGATGTTTCTCTGAGCCACTGTACGTCACTTCTATCCGTTTCCTGTTTTGAAATAATCAACTTACACTCCTTTACTTCCTACACTTCGATGTTGTTATCTGATACGTGTTATCTGATGCACGCGTCTACAGCTGCGTAACCCGATGAGAATCGAGGAGGCCTGCACGTACTCAATTTCAGACATATCATTCATTTAACGTAGCTCTAATACATGTTACACTGAAAGGCATAATTTCATTTTTGGGGAAGAAAAAGCTTACAAGTTCACAAAATGAAATCCAAACCAATGTGTACAAGACTAAAGAATCTGGTGGATTGATTCAATCATGAACTTTCGAGCACTTCTGATCGTGCTAGTGATCATACGATTTTCGAAGGTTTGTTATCGAAGAAGACAGTTACAGCTGACATACTCTGCTATCTTAAGTACANAGTGATCATACGATTTTCGAAGGTTTGTTATCGAAGAAGACAGTTACAGCTGACATACTCTGCTATCTTAAGTACAGGCGCTATTTATCTCACCAATCTTGGTGCAAAGTCTGAAATTTCCACCGCAATGAGAATCGAACCAACATCGCCACTCAACTCATATTTCAGTTCAAATTTTGTTCTTCCGTGAGATGGGATGTCATGTGGGAACGAAACATGGGCGCTACCTGAGCTCTTTTCGGCCCACTGCTTCAGAATATTTGAAGTATGAAGTGGCGCTCTGCTAATAAACGTGTCTGAAAATTTTATGCGCTTGCGACAAGCTAAGAGTGCACAAGGCGCTCGTGTCCTTCATTCTGCAGTTCTCTAATTGATGAAGACGTGCATACGAAAGAAAAAGTTTGCAGATGCCTGTGGGATGTTACAACAACTAGTACACCGAGGAAAAGGTTTTGTTGAATCAAAGTATGTTTGGCGCAACCAAATTAATGGTTTTTATAGGGGAAATGAAATATTTTGTTGTTGAAAACAAATTATTTTGTTGTTCATATTTGGTTGCCCAAAACTGGAATATTTGGTTTGTACAACTAGAGATTTTTTTTTTTTTTTTTTGCTGTACGTACATGAAACAGTTCCGGTTAATATAAAAATAATAAAGCCCGACCGAGATTCTAACGTAGATCGTCTGTGCCTAATCGCTACACTCTAGGAACCTCTGCTAAAGACTACTGATGAAGTCGGAATATTTTTTAATACACGCATTTCAAATACCAGACAACGTGCGTATAAAAATATTTCAAGTTTTACAGCTTTACTTTTTAGTTTCTTTTGAACTTGTTTTATTAGGGTGTTTATACCATTATTAATCATTAAATAAATGCTCTAACAAACACTGCTACTATCCTAATTGTCACAAAAGTTGCAAACAACCTCTCGAGTTGTATTTTCGGACGAAGGCAATCAAATGAGTGTCCAAACAAATAAATACAGTTGATTCTACAAAATACTTTTTTGATAGTCTAATTTTTTATGGCCCGACACAGAGGTTTTGTTTATCCTAGAGTGTATTTTTTTAGATGAACAAAATTCATTTTGTTGCATTTAAAGCTTTGTTTACTCATCAAAACATTTTGTTTGGGGCAACTAAATATATTTTTGGCCCTATGCAAACAAGTGTTTTTGTTGGCTGGAACAAATCTTTCTCTCAGTGTAAATTGTATGTAATAGAATCGTTGCAGGCAGTAAGGAAATATTTAAAGATTCTGGGACTTCGACACCCCTTCGANGTAAATTGTATGTAATAGAATCGTTGCAGGCAGTAAGGAAATATTTAAAGATTCTGGGACTTCGACACCCCTTCGATAGTCGCATCACAGAAAAGGTCGGTCTGAAAACTTGATCAGATGCTAATTTCCCAAACGTCGTTACTGGTTCGCCAAAAATCTGTCTCTCTTATGCTGTCTTCGTTTTTCGTCCAGTTTTTATTTCATGTACGTCTGTCTTTTCCTCACAGTTTGTATGCACTTTCTTCAGTATTATGAACTTTGGCGATTATCTGTATGTACTGTTTTCGATGGTCGTTAATTCGGTTACTCGTTGNGTAAATTGTATGTAATAGAATCGTTGCAGGCAGTAAGGAAATATTTAAAGATTCTGGGACTTCGACACCCCTTCGGTAGTCGCATCACAGAAAAGGTCGGTCTGAAAACTTCATCAGATGCTAATTTCCCAAACGTCGTTACTGGTTCGCCAAAAATCTGTCTCTCTTATGCTGTCTTCGTTTTTCGTCCAGTTTTTATTTCATGTACGTCTGTCTTTTCCTCACCGTTTGTATGCGCTTTCTTCAGTATTATGAACTTTGGCGATTATCTGTATGTACTGTTTTCGATGGTCGTTAATTCGGTTACTCGTTGTTTCTGTCTCGTTTATTTGCAAAACTGACTGAATTCCTCGTGGATATATATTAATGTTTCAAATATATGTTGATAACAGCTAGCCTTGTCTTGTCTGTAGCTGTTTTCATGCCATCACTAGAGACCCGGGAATTTCGCGGATTCACTCGACAACAAGCTAGACTCCACAGACCTCTGTGCACTCGAGCCTCAATTAGTTGCTCATTTGCTGTTGCTAAATTTTTACCCGAGACCAGGCAGCACAGTATTGAGTGCGCTTTTTCTTGCGTGTTACTTATTGGTTCAAATGCGTCCAGGGCGTGGTTTACAACCTGCAATCCAATCAAAACGGAAGTCAAATGTATATATGTTTGAAGCCTAGCTTGTCCTCAAATGAATTCGCGAAATTTCCGGGACTTTAGCCATCACGTTTGGGTTTTCTGTAGCGAAATACGTAGGTCTACTGTGGCGTATGTCCGCAGTAATTTTTCGCTTATTCACTTACTCCTCTGGCAAAAATCACTCGAAAAACACAGAACATATGGAGGAGGGTGGCGAAGAACCTATACTGCTGCCCTTAATTGCTACACGACCGCTGTATTGTAGTGGTCAGAGCACTCGGCTCTCACCACGACAAAATGGGCTCTCGATTCCCGGATTTTCACGTGGGGCAAACGCGGTGGTCGTTACCGTTGACTGGTCACATTTATCGGAGTACTCCACCCCCACCCCTGTTCTTGCATTCCACCGCTGCTCTATCTTCACCTCATTTCATCCCGACGAAAACTTTTCATTTTAACTTAATTGTGACGNCCGCTGCTCTATCTTCACCTCATTTCATCCCGACGAAAACTTTTCATTTTAACTTAATTGTGACGCCTACGCAGAGAATCAGCCATACATAGTCAACACGGTAGTCACTACATACACTATGCGAGCTGAAAATTATTTTTTTTTTTCGGCGTTGTTTGCAGTGCATTGTCATGTCTTTGGTGTTAAAACATTGTTCTTGATATGACTGCAATTTAAGATAATTATTTTGAGTACATTTCACGTGAGTGATTTAGGCCTAGTATTATTCTATTAATACGCCATTATTGAAGTCATTAGAAGTTTTCCATATTACTACTCTAGTGGTAAGTTCTTGGTAGTCAATATTTCTCAGAAGTCCTGCAATGAAGTTCCATATTTTACCGTCTGAGAGTTGTCGGCATTAAAGAAAACTATTTTATTCTGTCTACATTGAAAATATAGTGGCACCAACACTAAAACCTTTCAACCGGAGCTGGAATTTAGGGATATCATAATAAACGTTAAAACAAAATGAAGACGAAGAGTGTGTGCTTGTTGCAGCTGAGCGTGTTCGGCGGCTCTGCTTGGCAGTGGAGCCCGGAGAGGGGCGAGTTCTACTTGCACCAGTTCGCCAAAGAGCAGCCGGACCTCAACTACCGCAACCACGCTGTCCTCCGCGAGATGCTGGTATGTTTTTCCCCCCTAAACTACCCTATTTCTAAGGGTTAAGTGTACGTCCGAGGTAGGGACGGTAGATAATTGTGTCTCAGGGCTAAGGCCCTATCCACAATCGACTTGGCTTCAATAACATTACTTACGAAGTATAACAAGCGAGATCGTCCGTCTGCAACCGGCGTTAAAGAGTAAGGAAAAAAAAACCTCTTCTCGTCAATTAGAAAGAGCAAACGAATAGGAAATAATTTTTCCAGCAAAAGTGTTTTTATACGCGTAAGTTGACTACAGTTTGACGTTGCACATTCTCGTTGGTTGGTGTTAAAAACTTGGCTTAAGATACTCGGAGATGACCATCTTAACGCCAAGTCACGCAAGTAACGACAAGTTAGTCACACCAAATACTAGTTGTGGACGTTGCAATCTCAAATACAGGTTTTTTTTACTTCTTTATGCTACGCATGTTATGTGCGCCATGTCGATTGTAGGCGGGCCTAAGCCCCATACGCCTACAGGGGAGGGAGTTCATGCAAGGTGGCATGCATGGCGGCAGAGAGGGATCGGGTATCCATGGCCACATTTGGGACCATGACTACCTCCAGAGGTGTACCTATAGTTAACCCATAGCTAACAAGATAAACGGGAAAACCGGCATCGGCGCCGGAAAAACCCTTTCGACAGGAAAGAATTCAAAATTATTGCATGCATTATTAGAAAATGCTACAGGAGGTAGTTAGGTAGGAACCATGCACTTCTTTAGTGGGGAGAGAAATACTAGCAGAGAGGGAGTGGGTTCTTTGTTTTGACTTGCGCTGGTTCAACCAGAGTGGTGCTTGTGCATCGCTCGGGTAAGCGGAGAGGCGCAATCGGGCCTGTATGTACGCCACGCCAATAAGGTGTATCCACGCATTCGCAGACAACGCCGAGCAGGCCTATGAAGGCGCTTCTCGCCACTTTTACGTCATCCGCTTTGTCTGCGCTGAAAAAAGTTGGGCCGATCTCAATTTTCCAGCGCGCAGACCCGTGCGGTGAATATGAGGTAGAGCGATCTCGCTGGCTGCGCAGAACCAGTCTCCACGCCCCAACATTGAACTGCTTTTGTGCCAACATGACTATAGGCTGTTCACTGTAAAATTAGAACTTTTGAATGCCTTCCTTAAGATCTACTCGTATGCACGTTGTGTATTCTTCCGCCTTATGTAAAATTAACANTAGAACTTTTGAATGCCTTCCTTAAGATCTACTCGTATGCACGTTGTGTATTCTTCCGCCTTATGTAAAATTAACATTACCATGGGCCTTATCACTTTAGTCTTACGTCGGTCAAGTGAAACTGTGAAATTATTAAAAAAGTAAATNCGGTCAAGTGAAACTGTGAAATTATTAAAAAAGTAAATATTTTACAAATCTGCTTATTTTTACATACATTTCGATGCATTAAAAAACAGAAAGCAAGAGAAATCATTTAAGTTATCACAAATGGTTATCTAACACTTTCTATTCGACGTTAATATATGGAACTACTTTCCATCCATCGTTACCAACTTTACTAAGCGTATGCCACTCAGTGCGCCCTTTAAATATATGCAGGCAGGGGCAGTGACTTTTTTCTACGGTTGATAAAAAATGCTCACTTTAGCGTTAACAGCAAAGGTCTCAGTTCTATCGAACATTATTATTTTAAGGAAAAAAGGTTACCAAATACACAAAAATTAATCTCTTCGGTACTAAATGTAGCAACATAAACAAACCAATATTGTTATCGCTATATAATTTGAAGCCAGGCCATTGTGCTTGTGTTGTGTATGTTGTTATTGTCATAACCGTCAATGTGTTAGCTATATGTAAATTGTAGCGCGGTCATAAGACGTCTGCATAGAACATGTACATTTTGGTGATAGTTATTTATTAAGTGAATGAAATAGTTTTCATGTATATTTATTTAACGACAAATAAAAACATCATTTTTATTTACAGCTTAAATCTTTAAATAAATATAACATGCTATTTTTTATTCACAACACAAAAAAAAAAAGATAACCATTTCGCACAGGTCCACACATCGAGGATGCTTCCTAAATGACAACGTACATGATGACGAATAGTGACGTATATAATACCTGTGCATATGCAATACCACGTATTTCCAAATGAGTAAGTGATTAGAATCACAAAAAAACTGTATAATATCTTGATTTTTGCGTTATACCTATTCCAGAATTTGAATAATTATATAATACATTTAGTACGGATACGCACACGTTTATTATGTACACATTTTTGCTCGTAAATAATACGAAAGAAAGCAGATAATTGTGCGAGTATATAAAATATAATTACATTTTAAAACATTTGCGGGAAATCTAAATATCCTCTCAAAGCAATTAATTTCTAAGTCTGTTCACGGTTAACTGAGGACTTATGGAATCAACATTTTAAAAATGTCTGTGTCCCTACCTGCGCATATTTTAACGGGCACACTGACTGGCATGCGCCCAGTAAAGTTGGTAACGAAGGAGGGAAATTAGTTCCGTCTTAAAGTCAGATTAAAAATGTTAGGTAAACATTTGAAAATACTGAAATAAATTCTTTGTTTCTTAAGCATACAAATGTAATAATGAGCAAATTTTTGTAAAACATATACTTTTCTAATAATTTGCGGTTTCACTTCACCGGCGCATGAATAAAGTTAACAGTGCTAATTTTACACATGATGTAAGAATACACATTGTGCACACACGTGCCCAGTTTACCATGAACAGCCTTTGTACGGGTAACGCAGAAGACGTGTGAATCGCTACCACTGAAATTCGCTCAGCCTGCTCCGTCTGGTCGGCGTGATCTGCGAACACAGCGTGAATAATTCACATTCGCTGCATGCTCATATGTGTTCGCCGTATGCGGTTCTCGGCGACCTTGCTTGGCGAGGACGCCGCACTTATGGCGGCTCGTGGCGAGCGGTCAGATTCTCACTCACTTTCCCGCTTATCGAGAGCCGATTTGCGTCGGAAATTGCCATGGTAATGAGTGTATAGTCCATTCACGGTAACTTCCAACTTTTCTGAAGCCCTGCCAGAGTTGTTCTTTCAGGATATTCCTCCGTCTCGTGCAAACAAAGCTTAACCAAGTCTAGAACATTACAACAACGTACGGCATTCGTGCACATTCAGTTCAATATCATTTTTCATGAGAACTATTTTTTGCTAGGCATAAACAAAACACCTCTTTCTTCTCCCCGATTTTGTTTATATTAATTATTATAAATGACATGTTTTAATTCATATGTAAAATAGAAGTAAAACTTCAGTTTAAGAAAAAATAAGGTGCTTATATGTTAACAAAGGACAGAAAGCCTGTAATAAATGACACATTTAGGTAACAACCAAACGCGTCATACATGGGGTAATTTTTTAAAGGTTTGATTAAAAAAAGTGCGAATAAACCGCGAATGGACTATACTGTTCACCTGCCTGCCAACACTGTAAACTCATCTTCGCCCGGTTGGCGATGCTCACGTAAGTGAGCTTCCGATAAGTGGGGAAGTAAATGAGAATCGCATCCCAGACACCTGCTCGAGACAATACACGAGGCTAGTCGATAGCACCCCTCTGTAATAATGGACGTCTCGTTGGCTCCTACACTGAGAAACAATTTTCTGTTGACTCAAACAAAGTTTATTAGGTGCAACCAAATTAATTGTTCTTATAGGGGCAGTTAAATATTTTGTTGTTGAAACCAAATTACTGTGTGGTTATTATTTGGTTGCCCCAAACTAAGACTTGGATGGCGCAAGTAAAGGTTCGTTTGGGTCTACATGAATTAAACAGTTTTGGTTAATATATGAAAATTAGAAGTCCGACCGAGTTTCGAACCTAGGTCGTCTGCGCGCGAGCGCTACATCCTGGCAACCTCAGCGAAACTGACTACTCGTGAAATGGTTTTAAATACATACATTTCAAATGCATACATATATTTCAAGTTTTACAGCTGTAACTTTTAGTTTCCTTTATAACTAGTTTTATTAGGATCGTTATACCACTATCAAGCATCAATAGACGCGCTAACAAGCCCTGCTACTATCCTAATTCTCACAAAAATACAAATTCTCCAGCTGTATTTTCGATCGACGGCAATCAAATGAGTGGCCAAACAAATACTTATAATTAATTCAACTAAATATTTTGTATACAGTCTAATTTATTTTGGCCCAACACAAAGGTTTAGTTTATTCAGTCGTGAATTTCGTTAGATGAACAAAAGTAAGTTTGTTGCTTTTCCAGTTTTGTTTACTCAACAAAATATTTTGTTAAGGAAAATAAATATATTTTTGGCCCTGTACAAACAAGTATTTTGTTGGCTGGAACAAACCTGTCAGTGTGTTAAGATACCCGCCAACCTGGAGCTGTTTCCCGGGTTTTAGGCCGAGAAGCGCAAAGCTGTGGACGGGCGTGCAGTGTTCTCGCCGTGCTGCGTCTACCTATGGCACTTTAAGCGGTGACAGTATCATTGTATTGATGGGAAGACTGTAGCAAAGTTCAATGAAGGGCTCCTTACTACTTTCACAGGAATTCATCCAGAGTATTTTAAGCTATAGCAGTCTGAAAATGTCGTTTTTGGGTGTTTTGTAGAGCACCAAGGCAGTGTCTGCAACAAGTGTACGCTTTTAGAAAGTTATATCCCACCCTGGTCTGAAGTGTTATTTCTTTTCGTGCGCAAACACATTGCGTACACGTGAAGTAGTTTGCTTCAAACACGTGCAAGCCAGCTCGCGCGCCAGGTAAGCGGACACCTTAAGGGCCCTGCCTACCGGCGGCTGGCAGCTGCGAAATGTGAGTAGGAAATCCCATGATAACTTAATTCCGCCCCAGTGAGTTAATTTTAATGGTAGTCGTTTAAAAACAGAAAATGTATTCTTCACGAGTTTTTTTTAGGAGAAATTCCCTACAACGGAGATGTTTCCATAACATGTATAGCCTGTTTGCAAGGAATTTTTTAAATTAATGCTTTACAAAAAAGTACATACTGCCTATGTATTTTGAAAATTTACGCTCGTAGCAATCTTCTCCTAAAAAAATTCGCGAAGAATACATTTTGTTTGAAGCGCCTATCTTTAAAATTAATGCACTGAGGCCAAATTTCCTTATCATCGGATTTCTTATTTAAATTTCGTATCTGCCTGCCGGTAGGCAGTGCCCTTAAGGAGGATAAGACCCCACCATTTTGGATTTTTACTATTTTTGCTATAAGTTCCATTTAAGGATGATCAACGAAATAAATAATAGTTTCTAAAGTCATATCAAACTATTACAACTCTACCACGTCTATTAATTTTTTACTAGTAATTGCCGGCAAGAAATTAATAATTTGTTCTTGCCGGCAGTTGCAGAAATGATCTTGGCAATAGTAGTCTAGCCATACATGTATTATAACATGTCCAGAGCAATACCTTTTGCCTTGTCAATGCCCAAAATAAAATATGAAATCTGCGTTGCAAGTTAATGGCGAATATTTCATAAATACAAAACGGCGGGGACTGAGGGTTTATATTGATTGAAAACCTATTCGAATGCTTGTAACTATCACGCACATCAATAATTGATACAGTGTAGAGCCGTCAATTAAAAAAAAAACTATTTTTACAAAAAAAATTGGGTAAATAAACCACAAAATCAGTAAACATGCCAAGTGTTTTCAAATTAAAACAAAATATTATATATTACTCTGTGATATAGAAATGTATATATCGCAAAGAAGAAAATATTTCTTTAAAAATAATTTTCTAATTAAAGCTTTCATGGCAATGCAATTCTGTTATGATTAAGGAGTTGTTTTATTTTTGTTATTGCAGTGTTCTACATAATATTTTATGAATTAAAAAAAATAGATATGTACTAATTTTCTGGTTTCCATACGTTATTATTCTAAAATCAGTCAACAATTTTTATTCGAAAACTATAAATTATATCAACAATTGCTGTACGTAATGGTTTTGTTAATTCAAATACACAGCAAATAAAACAAACCTAATGGAAATATATTTAGTAGTTCACATTCAGTTCTTGATTTTATATTTGGAAGTTAAAGCACAGCGAGACCTTCCCATGGCGTCTATCAGCACCTCATTTTCCTGAGTGACCAGGGACAGTAAGAAAGGCCTTAATGTGTGTTTCAAATGCACCATCGCCCTTATAAACGCTAGTCACAGCTCATGTGAAGCAGAAAAGGCAACAACTAAGCCTGGGTGTTTCATCAGGTGGTCATACAGTTCTGTAGTTTATCGATTAAAATAAAGTTAGACACAGTGTATTTATGTGATTATATTAATTTATTTTGTAGGCATTGTTTTGTTGAAAAAAAATCTTGCAAAATACATTTTGGCGATGGAGAAACTTTTAAGTACAAAAAGCTATGTGTAAAAGATTAAAATAATTGTCTCTAATACCTGGTCCACTTGAATAAATAGGGCACTAAATACGTAAACAGAACAGTCAACCAGCATACCACGTTATTTACTATGTTTTTGAAGGTATTGCGTTGCTGACAGGGATGCATTTTTTACCATATTACATTCAGCATAACTTATATTATTTTCTCGAGGTTGCGCCATACTTCGTATATTAACGAGAACTCAGAGAAAAATAAAGTGAGTGAGTGAAGAGATTTGGGTGGCTCTTAAAATCGAGGTCTTGAGAGCAGATTAGGGTGAAGCGAGGCGAGTATGGAGCAGCGCCGGAATGAAAGGGTGGGGAAAGCGCAAGATCCCCAAGAAGACCCGCCGACCAACCGCATCGTTCGGCACGTTTCCCACATGTGAAAATCCGGGAGTGGCCCGGCCGGGGATTGAACCCGGTTTGCCTAGATGGGAGGCGAGTAGTCTTAACCACTACACCACCGTGGCCTCTCCCACATCACGCGAGTGCTGTCTTGAGGTGGTCCGCAAGCACACGACGACAAAGGTCTCTCGCTGTGCCCGCAGAGTGTGATCCAGTTCTGGTTGAACCTGGGTGTGGATGGGTTCCGGGTGGACGCCGTCGCGCACCTCTTCGAGGACGCGAAGTTGCGCGACGAGCCGCTGTCGGAGGAGGTCTCGGTCCCGGGCCACTACAGCACCCTGCAGCACACGCGCACCTTCAACTTGCCCGAGGTGAAGGACGTCGTGGCAGAGTTCCGACGCCTGCTCGACGAACACGCCAACCGCACGGACCTCGTCAGGAGGTGAGGGCTCTCCACACACTCACCCACTCACTTACAGTATAGTCCATTCGCGGTTACTTCCAACATTTCTGAAGCGCTGATAAAGTTCTACTTCCAGGATATTCCTCCGCCTCATGCAAACAAAGCTTAACCGAGTATAGAAAATTACCTCAAAGGGACAACGCACCGCATTCGTGCACACTCGGTCTATCAATATTTCTCATAAGAACTGTTTCTTACTAGGCATTACCAACATATTTTCTCAATGTTTTTACTCATATTAATTATAAATTAAATATTGTAATTTACAGATAAAAAATATATACGAGTTTAATTTAACCAAAAATAAGTTACTTCTATGTTAACATAAGTTTAAAACGCTTGTAATACATGACGTATTTAGGAAATAACCAAACACGTTATGCTTGGAATGATTTTTCTAAGCTTCGATTCAAAAAGCGTGAAGAAACAACGAATAGGCTGTAGTCAGACTTTTCTTCTTGTTATCTCTTGTGTTCTGGGCACATAACCTGTTACGTACTATGGTCAGCAGGAAAAATCACGTAAGTCAGAATACTTAATTTTACTTTATACCATTCAATATGATTTCCTTCGGCTGACGGCGAAACAAAGGGGTGTGTCCCTGATGGTATGGGGTTGTATGGTGGCTTCGGGTGTGGGGACATGGACAGTAATATGGATCAAAATGTGTATTTGGACATATTGAGGAAAGAACTGACACCGAGCGCAGATAAATTAGGCTTGCGGGATTGTTTCACGTTCTACCAGAACAACGACCCGAAACACAAGGTCCATAAGGTACGCATGCGGTTACTCTATAATTGCCCCCACGTACTCTATACCCCTCCACAGTCCCCAGACATAAATGCCATCGCAAATTTGTTGAGTGTGTTAACATAAAACATCCGCAAACATCCCATATCTAACCGGAATGACCTCAACCTTGCCCTTCAAACGGAATGGGATAAGATTGATCCCTCTTACTGTGGAAGGTTGGTTCGATCAATACCAGAGAGGCTTAAGGTGATGTAAATGAACTGTGGTAGTCACACTAGGTATTAACTGCCCAC
Organism: Clitarchus hookeri; assembly: GCA_002778355.1. Lineage (NCBI taxonomy): Eukaryota > Metazoa > Arthropoda > Insecta > Phasmatodea > Phasmatidae > Clitarchus > Clitarchus hookeri. The sequence goes on from NQII01001865.1 coordinate 323,824, forward strand.
ACATGCCCTTCTGGGACATATACAGACTATGCCATTTTCATTGTGGTGTACATCTTTATATACCTAAGAATGTGTAGTTTGTTGTTGTACATTTATATATTCTTTTGTGAAGACATTTGCTTTTTGTATCTGTTCTATGATGATTGTAAATACATTTGTTCATCAATACACTCAATTTTCATGTCCAAAAGACTTGTATTGCAACGATGAAATATCATAGGAGGATAGGTGTACCACTGTCACTGTGAGTCACTGTAGCTTATTTAACAGACCCAAGAGTTGTTAGTTTGTTCCTCACGCATCGAGTACAGTTAAAATAATTCAATGCATCACTAGACTATGTTTGCTATTAAGACTTGAAATTTAAATTTTCAGTTCTTGGGTAAGTGCATTCGTTGTACCGCTTGATACATATGAAAGTCTTTCCTTGTTACAAAACAAGTTTGTCATTGTAATGAAGCCCTTATGCTTAAATACGTTACTCTTAAAGTAATAAATAAAAAAATAATAGATGAGTAATCACAGAAATGGTGACGTAAGAAATGAATGTTAGTCAATGTGAAGCAGTAATATTTTTGAACAAACGTTCCCAAATTGCTATTAAAATAATTAAAAAACACATTGAGTGATTCGACCAAGCTTATTACCGACCGTATCACACTTAGTTTCCGACTGTGTAATCACCCACTAAACTGACGAGTTAAATGCGAGTTTAACTTCAAAGGTAAACATCATTCATCACTTCCTTGTGTTAAACAACGTTCCCTGACAAACTTTAGCGTCAACCCCGAACCGCCAGATAAGAAAGTTAAACAAGCTATAAATCTTTGCGTACGGCTCTAAACTCTCGCCGACCAGAGCAACCTGCTAGAGATTCACTAAGTGCTCGTAGGTAGAACNGGGGGGGGGGGGGGGGTCTTTCCCTCCCCTGGAAACTGTATTTTTTCTATGAAATGTGAAATAATGTTTAAAACAAATAAGTTGCTTATTAGCGACGTTACTTCAAAATGGCAGTCCCTGCTGGGAGGTGTAATTCAGTTCTTCCTGTTTTTCCATCATTTTATTGTGGCATTTGTTTGTGCATTTGTATTTAATATTATATTGTAATATTATATTGTATACTGTTAACAATAACACAAATTTATTCACATTACAAGTCAAGGATGTTTGTTGCATGCATTTAGGGTAAAACCCAGTTGTAGATCTCGCACTCCTCTGAAAGAAAATTTTTCAAATTCCTATGCCTCCCCTTGGAAAAGATCTTGGTGACGTCCATGAGGGAAAATAGACGCCTACAGGAGAGGAATAATGGTGGGTTCACAATAAAAAAACACAGGCATAGAGCATAGGACGTGACAGTAGAACATTCACCCGACCAATAAACCTTGTACCAAATTGATTCAGCAACATTGATTGCTTATGTATTATTTTTAATAAATGCAATTTTTCGACGAATCTGACTGCAGTTGGCACTTTTGGTAAATAATTTTTTTTGTGTTTCGGCCGCCTTGGTACATATAAGATGGATTTTAGTAATATATTGTGATATTGTGTTGAAGATGGACAGTGGTTTAAATGAGTTGGCATTCTTGCTTTTCTGTATAATTAATTTTTTCTTTTACCTTTGCAATTATGTGGATAACCTTTAAAGTTGTGTGCTATAGTCTATTCGTAGTTTCTTCACCCTTTTTGAATCAAACCTTTGAAAAATTGCCCCATATATGACATGTACCCCATGTATTACACGTGTGTTATTCTGTAAACATAAAAGTATGTTATTTTTTATTATAGTGAGCTTTTACTTGTAATATATCTATAAATTATATTACGTTCTTTGTAAAAAAAACGGTGTGTTAGTAATGCCTAGTAAGAAATAGTTCTTACCCAGAATATTGTTAAAGTGAGTGCGTACGAATATGGTGCGTTGTCCCTTTGGTGTAAATTTCTGGAATTGGTTAAGCTTTGCTTGCATGAGACGGAGGGATAATTTGAAAGTAGAACTTAAGCGGGGCTTCAGAAAAGTTGGAAGTAACTGCGAATTAATTATAGTACACTGTCACCTGTTCTTTCTTTGTCAGGGCCTCTCACTCATGTACGCGACCTGTTACGCACAGTTGTGAATCAATAGCCTCGAAATTATAGGGCTCAATTATTGTGCACACGACTTGTGTTATATAGTTATACTTTTATGCCTGCATTGTGAACCAAGCTTAATCAGCATGACCACAGGTAAATGACGAATGACAAGACTTACTATGTTCGCGCGAAACTTTTTTTTTTACCAGACCAACTATCATTTGGCCATGAACAGATGTCATGCCACAAAACACAATCTGGACTCTTTGACCGATTAAAGCCATGTACTACAAATCTATTGCTAACAGAGAATGATCTCATACATGATTGTGGCCTAAGCAGCTTAAATCTAAGGTCTGTAACCGCCAGGATCCAGGACTTAACCGCCCCATTCTCTTCTGCGAGTATGCGTCGTCTTTAAATTTAGCTTTGTACGGCGTTAAGTTGAAGAGAGAGAAATCATCTTGGTGTTACCAGTTGTTTTTTAGGCTCAGAATGTATTTAACATTCATTATTCAAAGTTTTCTTTGGTGGATATGAAAGGCGAAAGACGGTGACTGAGGGAGACCAAAATGTATTATGCAAGTGTTACAAGACACGTATCTTCCTCCTTACAGCTCACCATTTACGTAAGACTACTGCTAATCGCAGACCTTGTTCAAGTACACTTCCAACGGACGCGTCGTCAACCTTTCAGACATCCTGTGTGCAATGTATATAATTAGGTATTTTTCTGAATGTAATAGTACCATTAAAGTACCTGTATTTGTTTGCCATTTGAAATAAATAGGTATGAGCAGAGACCTGTAAAATTCGTGTTATTATTTAAGAACAGACTGAACTCCAAGTTACTGTGCGTTTGACCAACTTCAGCCATTGGCCAAATGTGTTTGACACGCCTCGGAGAACTCTTGACCCAATAACATAACTTCAGCGGTGGAGTGGCTAATCTCTTTTGAGGAGATCAAGCAGATACGAGACGCCGATTTCAGCGCAGCGGCCAATGAAACCATGGACTTTGCTCACTTGTGTATAAGGCATTGGAGTCTATCCTGTCACTGAAATATAAAGTTAATTTTGCAGATTTCTAGAAATGAGCTATCGATTTTTTTTTTAGAATGAGTACAGGCGCAGTGATAATACAGAAAAAATGACAAAAATTAATAAATTCAATATGACGCCGAACTGCAATGCTACTCTCGGCTGATAATAAAATTTTCCTTCACAGTATGTTTGTTCCCGGCATTGCATCTAAGTTGAATACTATTTATGCTATTTCTGGACTTGTTAAAGTTTTCTGTTGAGTATAGTTTTTTTAACAACATTTTATTTGTAGTCTTTATAATATTCTGATGCTAGACCGGTTCGTGGGTAGCCCAAGAATTCTACTTAAATCTATCGCCTTTTTTTCCGTTCTCGTAATAAAACTGTTTCGTTAGATTTATATGTTAATTGTGCTAGCCGTATGCTTACATCAAATTATTTTACATTATTTAACCATACTTTATCACAGCCCAATAAAAAAAAACAGCGAGGAAGAACCAACAGGCTTTGTTCTTCTTCTAAGATCAAGACAACCAGGTTAATGTAATAACAAAATATTTTCTTCAGAGGTATAGAGATAGAGACTCGTGTCAGTCACTGAACAAGTCAAACTTTTTTTTTATTGCACGAGTAATAAATGCAATTAATGAAGCTAAAAACGATTTATGTTCGCAGAAGCTGTAAGAATATTTGATGACACCACACTAGCGTTATTAATGTCCTATTACTGGTCAGTGCGTAGATAGTTGGCCTTCGTGCGGTCGGCCGCAGGCAGTCTGCAATTGGATATTAATATATGTTGATACCTATGGGCTTTCACACTTCCACAGTGAGCAACCGTGCATTCGGCTGTCATCAGTCGAGCAGTATACAGAGGTTAAACTTAAACTTGCACTGCCCAATGATCAACTGCAAGTGTTGCCTGTAGCCAATCAGAGCTCGTTATTTTTGCGTCATTTCCTGCGTTATACATACGGAATAGACGACGAAGAAACTTAAAAAAAACTCTTCACGTGGCGAGTTTTGTATTATAGTTACACACACACACACACACACACACACACACATATATATATATATATATATATGTTATTTCTGTGAAATATAAAAAATCTTGTTAGTAAAAGTTGTATAATACCTGTGCAATTAATTTACATTGCAAAACGAAATTAAAAATAATTTAAAATTAATACTGCGCGTATTTACGACGTTTTACGTACTGGATATGCATAGATTTTAAACGAAGGTAAAATTTATTCTGTGATCGATGATTATTTTCTCGATAAACGTATTGCTGTTGCTCATTTTTACAATAACTGTTTCTTTTTTATTATTCTTTTGTTGCATCCCCATTAACAGTATATGACGACTGCCGACTGAGATCCACCGACTAATCAATTTTAGGATCCTTAATTGATGTGATTAAAATCCTTAAAGATAGCTTCATATTGACTGAAATAAACTTTTAACCTTACCATCTAATGTCTCACAAAATATTGAAGTTGGGTGTACCACTGTTTTTAATATCAAGTTGTATTTTTAATTAAATAAAAATATATTGATAATGATTTAATGCGCCAACAGTAGTAAAACACAAAATCAAGCAATCGTTACATAAATGTTTACATGCTATTATGTTGCACTAATTAGCGCCATAACAAACTCNAAACACAAAATCAAGCAATCGTTACATAAATGTTTACATGCTATTATGTTGCACTAATTAGCGCCATAACAAACTCGCCCTTCACTTGACTGTACATGCCTGCGTGTCCTTATTTGGGATGACGTAGCTATGGCTTAAACTCTCTTTGACAGCGCTGCCATTAGAAACGGAGCAAGTTGTTCAGATAAGCAGGAATGGGGAAGGAATCAGCCATGGCCTGTAGCAAGGAACTATACCAGCAATTTCTTGGGGAGATTTAGGAAACAGAAATCAGGATAGCCAAACAGGGAATCGAACCCGGGTTCTCCCTAATGTGAGTTCAGTTTGTTATCATCGCGTCAATTCACTCAGTTTTATGTTGATGAGCGAGACGTTTTTCCATGAGGTAGCATAACTAACTCGCATTCAGGAGGCTGTGGATTTGATCCCGGCTAAATACAATGAGGACGATTTTCGTACGTTGTTTTACACCATCATCCCTGTACAAATACTGTAGAAATTGTTTGATAATTGTCTTCGGTACATAAAATACTTAATAATAATAACAATAGTTATTGACCGTAAAAATATATTTATTTTAGTATGTTACAGTGATTTGAACCTCTTAGTCTGTGTGGCCGATATTATAATAATGATTAAATATTGTATAATTATTACCATTATTTTCGTCGTCACCATCATATAGCTTTTATATGGGAATATGTTGTTGTGAACCGTTGTTGTCTCCTAGGCCAGTGATCCAGTCTACAGGTCAAGCTGACAGCAATCCTCACTGATTACCTGGAAAAATACTCCTTCACCCTCGTGATGCATTCGCAGCCCAACAACTTCACTCGCACGCATTTCAGTTCCATTCATGCCTAGCGTGGAGCTGTACACAATACGCCAGCTCTCGGAACGTGTAATTATTGCACTATATGCTCGTAACTCGCTAGTAGGCCTGCTTATTGGAAGCTCAGTAGCTTGTTATATTTCTTACTTGGTGCGGTTTTATACCGAGCCTTGTGCTCAAGTCGCATTAAGTGACTTGGATGGTGTTTATAGCTTTCAGGGACAGTATTCTGGAAGCTAGATCGACGACCTTTCTGAACTTCAGAGCCGTCTCCGATATATGAGCCTTTAACGGAGACGTGCGTGAGCTGTTGTCAAATGTCTAGGCGTCCTGTGTGCTTTGCTGTGAATCACAAAACCACAATATCCTGAGCGTAGCATAGTGGAAGAGAAGGTGGAGAAGTAACCTCGGTTACGAGGACTCGGCATCACACAAACACACCACTCACCGCTGTCAGTGTCTGTGAGTTACGTATGACTCTCTAAATGCCTTTACAATAGCTACCACCTGTTTACCGTACAGTGCTGAACAAGTGGAGGTGGTAACAAGGATAGTGTACTTTGTGAATTACTACCTTACAAAATGTAGATGATGCTACGCTGTGCCCAAGAAAGTTATGTGTGTGGGGTCCTCGTTTTCGATCTTCGAAGGTGTGCTGATTCTGATAGATACAAACCCACACTACTGAAATGGGCAAACTTACTTAAAAATAATTATGTTGTCATATATGCGATCCTCAGGGCTCTACGGAAAGATTGTCTCACATATCACGCTTTGAGTTCAATAATAAGTTCTCCTGAAAATTATTTAAATATTACTACAAATAACAAGCGAGTCTTATAATTACAAAACGGTCGCGGAATTCTAACTTTCGCATGAATAATAAAGTTCCTAGCATCTTTGTGTTTTTACTTGTACATTTCTCGCCGGGATTACACAGTTCCTTTTCCTTCTAAGATCTATGTGGGGATTCCGACTGCACGGAACTCCCAACTATCGTTAAAGAGAGATGAAAAATAAACGAAGAACTGTTTTTGAAATACACAGCGAGCAGGTGACTTGTCCATATAGTTGCAGAAAAATGAATGCCACTANAAACGAAGAACTGTTTTTGAAATACACAGCGAGCAGGTGACTTGTCCATATAGTTGCAGAAAAATGAATGCCACTATGATATGCAGTGGAGCTCATGTAGTTTTATCTTTACAGGCTCGTGATGGTAGAGGTGTACGAGAGTGTGGCTAATACAGTGGAGTACTATGGCAGCGAGGACCAACCCTTGGCTGACTTTCCGTTCAACTTTGTCCTCATCGAGGCAGTGAATAAAGAATCCACAGCAAACGACCTGAAAGACAATATCGAACTGTGGTTGGAGAGAATGCCGCAAGGGAAGTGGCCTAACTGGGTGGTAAGAAGCAAACTCGTCTTTGTTATCTTCATCATGACACATTCCAGCCCATGCTTTCATCAAACTTGTATACTATGATAGAAACATTCTAACATTTTAGTGCATGCTTGTCTCATCCTAGCGGCGAAATTGTATGCCACCCTAGCGATAACTTATTGTGGGGTCGTGAGCTCATTGTCGACACTGTTGCAGGCATAGCCGACCATTTATTTCATAATATACATACACATTATGAAAATACAGAAACAAACTGAGTGGGTTTCAAATCTGAAGTATTTGCATTTTTTCTTTTCTTTTTTGGGGTTAACTTGGGGGTACAACGTTGTCCTTTCAAAAAATAATAAATAATCATGCTGATAGAGCAGAACATCTTCGAGAAACTTGAGGTTGTTGGTTGCAGTTGGCTCTCTATAAAAGCTCTCATAGGCTGTTCATGGTAAAGTAAGCACTTTTTAAGGCCTTGCTGAAAAATTGTTGTCAGCTTATTTGTATATTTTCGCCATTTGTTAATATCAAAATTGCCACGTGATTAGTAAATGCAGTATGTGGGTCTCAAAAGTTAACGTCTGAGGCAACAATAAACTACAAATTTTTTGTAATTACGACTGCTGGGAGGGCCTTAAAAATTGCTAACTTTACCGCGGAAGGGACCCCGGTAGTGCAGTGGTCAGCCTACTCTCCTCCCACCTAGGGGAACAGGGTTCGATTCCCGGTGGGGTCATTCCAGGATATTAACATGTCGGGGTTTTCTCAGGGGTATCCCGTTCCTCCCACTCTCGCATTCTGGTGCTGCTTCTTATCCACCTCGCCTCGCTTCACCCTCATCGGTTCCCAAGACGTCCAAACATCTCGACTCTCGGTTTGCGCAGCTGGGGAACCACGACAAGCCGCGCGCGGCCACGCGGTTCGGGCGGGAGCTGGTGGACGGCCTCAACATGATGGTGCTGCTGCTGCCGGGCACAGCTGTCACCTACTACGGCGAGGAGATCGGCATGGAGGACACGCCCATCAGCTGGGAGCAGACCGTGGACCCGCCGGCGCTGTTCGCGGGCCCCGAGCAGTACGCCAAGCACAGCCGCGACCCCGCCAGGACGCCCATGCAGTGGAGCGCCGACAAGAACGCAGGTCTCTGAGCCATGCTCATCTCTATCCTACANACCCCGCCAGGACGCCCATGCAGTGGAGCGCCGACAAGAACGCAGGTCTCTGAGCCATGCTCATCTCTATCCTACAGTCCAGTCACCGTTACTTATAACGTCTATGAAGCCCTGCTAAAGTTATACTTTCACGATATTCCCCCGCCTTGTGCAGACTAAGCTTAATCGAATTAAGGTTTATTCTACTCCGGTTAGAAACAAGACGCGATTTCTTACGGGAGAATTTGGCATAGTGAAAACTTCCGTCGCTAGGTGCGCAGTGTTCCAAAAGGTAACTTTTAATTAAAATTTTAAGCTACGAGAATTATAACAGAGAAAGGTGTACTTAGATATAATGTTATTTTATTTTTTGTTTATGATTATTACAATTATCCTGTTTTTTTAAAGTAGAAAATAGAGAACATCTGGCACACATGCGACACTAGCTCTTACCTAGTGGCAAAAATGTTTGGTTGCCAAACTTTTAACATAGGTCTTCCCAGCCTGTAGTAGAAGTAACCTTAACCGAATATAGAAAATTTCACCAAAGGGACACGCATCGCATTCGTGCGCGCACAGTTTAATTATATTTAGCATAAGAACTATTTTTTTGGCCTACTACTAAGCAGTACCATCAAACCTATTTTCCCCCTGTTCTATTCATGTTAATTATAAATAAAATGTTATAATTTATAAATCTTCCAAGTTGTGCTGTGTTAAACCTACGTAAAGAATAAACTTTGTTCTTCGCACTAGAGTGAGAATAGGCCTAGAAAAATATCTGGACTCCAGAGGTAAGGTGTTATAACCCTATTTCCTTAATTTTTGAGTAGGAGAAAAAAACCTTTTCTAAATTTCTATTTATTTTTTATAAATTATGTTTTTTTTATTTTTTATTGCGAACATTATATACACCTAATGTATGTATTGTTTTTCAGTCTATGGTATTGCAAATTAAAAACTATACATATTAGTAATAATAAATGGAGTAATGGCAATTTACCCCTAACCACATTGGTGTATGTATTCTACTAAAACCACGTAGCTGAATATGAAATCCATACAAACTTTTAACAACGTGATAATATTTAATGTTATATTAAAGACGTTGCATAATTCAAGCTGTGTAAGTACTACATTACCTAATGAAATGTCATGTGTGTCTTTCTCGTTCAACAGTTTTAACACTGCCACGTTCTTCTTCTTTAATTCTGCTATGAATGTTGTATCTGAGATTGGCAGAGTAGCCAGACAAATGTTTTGCAAACCCTAACAGATTTATGTTGAATGTAAAAACTATTCTCAAGAGTTTTTGTTTACGTTATCTACTACCATACACTTGTCGTTTTCGTTGAACAGTTTTCTCTGTAACACATGAAACCAGAAATTGCCTTTCCATGTCCCAATACTTTTCTTCACTCCAGTAATTATTAAATATCCTTAAGCGATATTCCGCTGAAATGTTCTCCGGGCATTTCATTTTTCACCTATTGCATGGTGACCTCATTCGTTTTGCTGTAACTGGCTTCCCTTTCTTTGAGACATACCTACACTTTCCCAGAAATTGCATTTGTTTTGCGAATATTACTTTTCCGTATTTTGATACTTCTAGTAAGTTTCCTTTCTCTGTCTTGCTTAGGTTATTGGATATCACTTTCTTCGTGCGATGTTTCATCTATTATCCGTTTCCTATTTGTTTTTTTGTCATGGCGCTACATACTGTGATCCGAGTCACTTTCAGAACTATTCTCTGGAAAGAAATCAGGATCTTTATTTCTTTCATCTCCGTATAAATAATTGACATCACTAACATCTTTATATTAATTCATTATGTAATATAAATAACTTTTTGAAGCAGCCACCTGTACAATCCTTGGCGATGCTAATGTCTGAATTTGAAGATTGCTACCTAGGAGTGGTCCAGCAGTGGCACTGTCAACACATGGTACTGGTGTAGGCTGTGAAAATGGTATTGTAGCACAATTCTCTGAATGTGGTCCTTCATTACCATACACAACATCGTTACCTGTGTCGTCGGTGAAATTGTTAAGCTGAATATAATCTGATGATGGCTGGTGTGATGCGATAACATTCATTAGTCCTTGGCTTAGATGGTCTTTGTTAGCGAGCAATGCATTACGTGTGCGTATAAGTTCACCCACAGTGGTATCACTGGCGGACTCACAGCTTGAACTAGACTATAGTGAGCTATCGAAATCCCCTAAAACATCCAAAGAATGCTATTCTTGTATATATAAAATTTATTGTAAATACGTGAATAAAAAATCAGTTTACCCATCTGGCAATGTACTGTTGCCTACGGAAATATCCAACGAAATTAGCCTAATTTTTGTTAAGTCGCACCTGCAACTACTTAGTAGGATTCGTCTTGGAACGCATGCACGATGACACCGCTACTTAGAGTTTATTTGAAATTCCTTGCCTTATAATAGGCACTATAGTCTATTTGTTTGCTTACTAGTGAATTAATGTGATTCTGATTTGCCGAAACAATTTGTACTAAATGAAATACTTGTATGCTATTCACTTATATGTTCTATTTTTTTTAAATTTTAATTGCTGTAGCGATGTGAAATTAACTACGAGTAATAACTATAATGAGGTTAGGTTTTAATAACTATTAATAATATAAATTTTACACTCAGTTTAAAAAAAAACATACAATTTTTTGTATTAATAAAGTTTCCTCTGCTTCCCTATGCAATCTGAACAGTAATTTTACTCTTCGAATGCATAATATTGAATGCAGACAATTTTTTTCTTCTGCGAGCCAACTCAATAGTAATATTCCCAATATAAACTATACAAAACAAACTGCAGCAGAGAAAGCCACAGACTAGGCGAGTTGTTCATGTTACAGTCCGTAGACGTAGCAACAAACACATAGAAGTATACAGCTGTAACTCCACGAATACTTGGAGTTACTGTACTATACCACAGGAAGTTAAATATATGTCACTGGAGGTAAAGGGTGTTGGGTAGGAATTACTGCACAATATCCCTACGAAAACGTAAATATTCGATGGAAAATTCAACACTAATTCTTAATTTATACAACACAGGACTTACTGCAGTATACTCCTGTATAGAGCTTTTAATACTGAATTCTATAAGTTGTATACATAGCTAAAAAATAATAATAATTTTGGAGCTACGACATTTTATCTCTGAGGTAAAGATATATTTATGTAAACGTTGGCCTACAAAATTGCTTTTTTTTTTAAATATAACAACTAAATAAAAAAAATAGTGAAATGGTTAGAAATATAATTCTCAGTACTTTCTGAGCAGCTTTCGTAAGTGAAAGGAAAAAAGTACAAAGTTACTTTTGATGTAAAAAATAGTTATTTCACACTTAAATTCATAAGTTTTCCCATTAAAATAAGCTTGCTTATGAACTCAGTTCTATTTTTGCCGCTTGCTCTTGTAAACACCATTGGAGGGCGTGAACAGTTACGAAATAAAGTTAAAATTTGGGCTGGGGCAAGTATATACACAACTCGAGCCAAACATCAACTTTTACACAAGTAAATAGAATTTCTCAATTTACCGTTAGCTTAAAAACGACCTCTTTGTGACACCAGCGCACCTTGCGGCGGAATTTGTTCCCAATGTCAAACTGTCCCATAATAAATCTCGTTTTGTTCCCAACCTGAGTAGAATAAACCTGAGCCAAGCCCACTTCCTCAGCAGGCTGTTCACGGTAAACTGAACACTTATGAAATCAACATTCGAAAAAAATCACCGTTAAGTCCGTATGCTACCGTACACACAGACTTGCGAGGAGGAAACAATGGAAACACTGATGTTTTCAATTCAAAAAATGTCTCGTCCTTCAAACGAGACATGAGAAATGAATGAGTAATTCGTATATATGAGAAGATGCCGGAATTTGCACTACACTGTTCTTCATGACATTTGAGTCACGTGGTAAAACGGGACATTTTTCGGCATAAATATGCACGTATACAACTACAGTTTAATAGGATACCGTTCAAATTTAACTAGGATGTCTGAAATGAAAGTTGACGTAACCCGTATTAATAATGCATGCAAATATATTTTTTTTTCAATGCTAAATAATGATTAGTAAAATACTTTTAAAAAATATGTTAATATTCCTGTAAAAGTGATTTGATTTAAACCTGCAAATCGACAGTTTGAATACCACTTGTACAGATCCCTTATTTTGGAAACAAATCAGTAATTGAATTAATTATTAACACAATTTCATCTAGAATTGGAACATAACTTTTATGTCACCAGCTACTGAATAACGTGTAATTCATTAACATCTACCTATTAACAGTGCAGTACAAAATTGTGCACGTAATAAGACAACTCGATAATAAATAAAAAGAACTGGATAAAAAAAATTGTGTAGATAATGCTACCACGGTAAGGTTTATTCTGCTCAGGTTGGGAACCTCAGTGCTAATAGTTTGGCAACTAAAACTTCTCGCCGCCATGCAGCACTGCTGTTGCACGTGAACCCAATTTTCTCCGTTTTGTAAGTACAAGCAAATGGGATGACTGAAATTTTCGTAAAATAAATATAATCTTTTAAAATATCCAAATTTGTATGTGGTTAAAACCTTCGCAAATAATGAACTTTTTCTTCGCACTAAGAGTGAAAATTTAACGAAATATGTCTACATGTTGTTTAATTTTCGATTGTAGAACTGGATTTCAAAACATTCCGTTACACAATTATTTTAATTAAATGTAACAACAGAATCGAGAAATTTATTATGATGACGACTGTTTCTACGTAGCATTATTATTGCCATGGGACTGATAACATTATTCACTAGTCACCCAAGTGAAACCGTGGAACTGTTAGGATTATAAATATATTAAGGCCCTGCTACAGTGAGTGGATCGCCTGCAGTGCAGTGCTGGTGCTGTTCTGGAATTTGATTGGCCCGCGTGACCAGTGCTGGCGTGCAGTGCAGTGCTATGCTCTGCTGAGCCGGTACCGATTTATCATCACTGGGGCGAGCTGCTGTGCTGGTGAACCGCTTCAATTTTTATTTCGTCTCGGCAGCTGGTCGGTAGCAAATCATCACTCTGCTTGGGATTGGCCAAGGGATGTGGGTTACAAAGTCGTTAGGCCAATGAAATGTAGGTTCGTAAAGCGCATGCGCGCGTTAAGTGCGGGAAAACCATAAACAACCCCGATTATAATCAAATGTGTATCGATTATCGAAGCGAGTTCACCGCTGTTTATATACTAAATGTTTATTTTCTTTGTGGCATGTAAGGCAGAAGGAAACAAAATGAGAAGAGAAANCGAGTTCACCGCTGTTTATATACTAAATGTTTATTTTCTTTGTGGCATGTAAGGCAGAAGGAAACAAAATGAGAAGGGAGAGTGGATCCTAAGCAGGACTTTCAAAAGTGGTAGGTTAAACGTGAACAGCGCGTAACAATCGTAAAACGTATTTGTTCGTTTATGTGAAAACGCTTTGTTCTGTCAAGCGTATTTGTGCGCTACATGAGTCTAAATGCCAACGTAAATAACGCGAAACACTTCAAACATATCAGATAGTCATAAGACAATGAATACAACTAGAAAAATTACATGTCACTAGACAGTACCCATATTATTAGGTTTAGTATTTCCCGTCTCTGTTCAGCGTGGAACATTTAGCTCGAAGTTCAAGTCTCCGTCAGGTTACAAATTTTTTTTTCAGCTGTTACGTAGCATGTACTGTTACTGTATCAAACTCATGTTTTTGCGAGAAACTGTTTATTTCTAGCATTCGTTTGTCTTAATGCAGCAATGGCAAATTAACTGCACAGCTCAGTCGACTAGCTGTAGTTATTGGTACTCTAATTAATTTATGTTTCATTAATCCACTTTAAGATTTATTTCTTATATAATTTTTACAAACAAAAAAATTCCTTATTATCAGTACTTTGGCATTTTTATCTATGGCTTTTGGCCTTCTAAATGCAAAAGCGTATACACAAAGGCACGAAATTATTGATGGAGTATTTAATTGTTCTCTACGTGTTGAAAGGCTAATAGAAACGGTCATTGTGTAGGATACGTATGGTTAAATCTTGTTTATTTATTATTTTCCATGCATAAGCATTTCTCAGAAACTGAAGTAAATATGTCCACCATAAAGAAAAGTTATCTAATTCTCGGGATATTTTTGTTTTCATGCTTCAGAAACAGCTTCTATTCGATTGCAACCACCACCTACGATTCATACTGTCAGTTTCGATATGCTTTGGCTGCTCGATAACACGTGGACATGAGTTCATGTATTATTTATTCTCCTGTGCTGTAGAAAATTATGCGCTTCTGTTATCCCCGTAGGTTTAACAGAAGGTAGTAGATATTTGGTATCGTGCAGGGACTAGCCTTGACGCCCACACGATAGAGTGACGAACTAGAAATAACGATAACCGCCGCACGCCTTTTAGACTTCCCGTTGGCCTGGCGTAGTGCCTGGAAATGGCAAGGTGCTCGCCTTCCTGAGCTGTTTGCGCGTTTGTAGCAAAAGAGCGGGAGAGAACACGGGCGTGACGCCCGAGGCATTTGCATCAAGCACCTATACGCGCTATCACTGTGTTGATACTGATGATCTTTTCCATAGTGGTGATTGAAAGAACTGTTACTTTGTACATGGGATTTACAGAGCTTTGCTGTGTCTTCATTTAGAAAACCCAGAAAATGGCATAAAAAAATCGCGTAGACACAAAAAAAAAATACAAGCCAAGATATCTGTTGTCAACAGACATGTAAATAAAATACCAGTTACAAAAGAAACTAGATTTATAAATACCATAACGAATAATCAAACAAACCGATTATGTTGTTATAGCGTGTATTCCCGATTAGTGCGGAATGTGATTTATTTTCGTGTGAAAACAGGCTGCAGTAGTTTTTCTAAATGTATGTCATAGGCGTTGCAACGCATTTCACAAGTCAGATACTGTTCGTGACTGACGGGAACGTCCCTGGAAAGGATTTGCTTTAACTTGACACCACGCTTTAAACACGGAACCGATATATTTACACGATACCACATACCTCTGGCTAAAAAGTCCGTATGCCACGGCGGAAGGTACCTGGGATGATTCCATGCAAGCCTGCATGGTCGCTTGTATCGATTGTTCTATGGAAGATTCTGCCATTTGCTGGCCGTTTTCGTGGACGTTTTGTAGATAATTGGTCGCGTGCAATTTTCGATGGAAAGTTTCCTACAAGGTTGAAATTTTAGCCAATCAGAGAGAGGGTGGTAGAGCTATTTTGTTTATTTTGTTCTGAGAAAGAACGTAAAACTATTAAACATGAATAAATAGTAAATTAAAAAAATCACGAAAATGTTTACGGATTCTGAAACAGCATTGTGAGAAAAATATGGTAAACACTCGTGTTTATTCAACATAAAGTTCCAGATATAACAACAAAACGATTAGGCTCTGTGCATAAACGCAAAATGCTGAAGTCGTGAGAAAAGATTGTTCCTGTACCACAGTTGTGTAAAATCATTTTAAAAAATGCATTCTTGTTTACTTGTGCGGAAAGTGTCGTTGGATAGGCTATTCCAAAATAATCCTCCACAACTGTTCGCGTGCAGACTCGGGTAGCAGGTCTCGTGGAAGCTTCCACCCGATTTTGTACAGACAATTTGATCATGGAATACAGGCTTAAGAGTTAACAACTGCATGCCACCACGAGTTTCCCTGGAGCTGGCGTGTCTCACCACAACCCATCTCCAACGTCCAAGGTTGCTCCCATCTGTCTTGTATTGGAGATTCACTCGAAGCAATGTTTCTACAAGGACTGGCCCCTCTGTGCACACCCCTTCGATGTTCGTTTATCTATGCAGGCCCTATTAACTTCATATATGCTTACTCTCTCCTCGAAGAAAGATCGTATCAAGCCACAGAGATTTCTGGCACATTCCTCTTTCCTGAAATGCCAGAGAACCTCCGCGTGGGTGTTCCCACTGTCGTTTGTTAGCTGAACATTGGCTTGAAATTCTTTTCCCTTAGCTGAAACAAAATGTTCTCCTGCTGATTGAAGAATGTTTTAAGTTTTTATTTCGGTATTGCGTTTTCTAAAGTACCCAAAATGGAAATAAGCTTAAATTTAAATCAAAAATAGACTATTGTAAATTCATATTTTAAACATTTAAATAAGTAGAGTGTAGCGAAATATTTTACAATGTCACAAAATATATGCATTCTTCTTTCATGTGCAACACAAATCGTACTTTTCTGGCAGTTTNCTGTTCAGCGTGGAACATTTAGCTCGAAGTTCAAGTCTCCGTCAGGTTACAAATTTTTTTTTCAGCTGTTACGTAACATGTACTGTTACTGTATCAAACTCATGTTTTTGCGAGAAACTGCTTATTTCTAGCATTCGTTTGTCTTAATGCAGCAATGGCAAATTGACTGCACAGCTCAGTCGACTAGCTGTAGTTATTTGTACTCGAATTAATTGATTTTTCATTAATCCACTTTAAAATTTATTTCTTATATAATTTTTACAAACAAAAATATTCCTTATTATCAGTACTTTGGCATTTTTATATATGGCTTCTGGCCTTCTAAATGCAAAAGCGTGTACACAAATGCACGAAATTATTGATTGAGTATTTAATTGTCCTCTACGTGTTGAAAGGCTAATAGAAACGGCCATTGTGTAGTATACGTATGGTTAAATCTTGTTTATTTAATTTTCCATGCATAAGCATTTCTCAGAAACTGAAGTAAATATGTCCATCATAAAGAAAAGTTATCTAATTCTCAGGATCTTTTTTTTTTTTTTATGCTTCAGAAACAGCTTCGATTCGATTGCAACCACTGCCTACGATTCATACCGTCAGTTTCGATATGCTTTGGCTGCTCGGTAAGACGTGGGCATGAGTTCATGTATTATTTATTCTCCTGTGCTGGTAGAAAATTGTGCGCTTCTGTTATCCCCGTAGGTTTAACAGAAGGTAGTAGATATTTGGTATCGTGTAGGGACTAGCCTTGACGCCCACACGATAGAGTGACGAACTAGAAATAACGATAACCGCCGCACGCCTTTCAGACTTCCCGTTGGCCTGGCGTAGTGCCTGGAAATGGCAAGGTGCTCGCCTTCCTCAGCTGTTTGCGCGTTTGTAGCAAAACAGCGGGAGAGAACACGAGCGTGACGCCCGAGGCATTTGCATCAAGCACCTATACGCGCTATCACTGTGTTGATACTGATGATCCTTTCCATAGTGGTGATTGAAATAACTGTTATTTTGTACATGGGATTTACAGAGTTTTGCTGCGTGTGTATTTAGAAAACCCAGAAAATGGCATAAAAAACCGCGTAGACACAAAAATAATAAAAAAAAAAACTAAAAACAAGCCAAGATAACTGTTGTCAACAGACATGTAAATAAAATACCAGTTACTAAAGAAACTAGATTTATAAATACCATGACGAATAATCAAACAAACAAATTATGTTGTTATGGTGTGTATTCCCGATTAGTGCGGAATGTGATTTATTTTCGTGTGAAAACAGGCTGCAGTAGTTTTTCTTAATGAATGTCATAGGCGTTGCAGCGCATTTCACAAGCCAGATACTGTTCGTGACTGACGGGAACGTCCCTGGAAAGGATTTGCTTTAGCTTGCCACCACGCTTTAAGCACGGAACCGATATATTTACACGATACCACACACCTCTGGCTAAAAAGTCTGTAGTATGCCACGGTGGAAGATTCCTGGGACGATTCCATGCAAACCTGCATGGTGACTTGTATCGATTGTTCTATGAAAGATTTTGCCATTTGCTGGCCGTTTTCGTGGACGCTTCGTAGATAATTGGTCGTGTGCAATTTTCGATGGAAGGTTTCCTACAAGGTTGGAATTTTAGCCAATCAGAGAGAGGGTGGTAGAGCTATTTTGTTTATTTTGTTCTGAGAAAGAACGTAAAACTATTAAACATGAATAAATAGTAAATAAAAAAAAATCACGAAAATGTTCACGGATTCTGAAACAGCATTGTGAGAAAAATATGGTAAACACTCGTGTTTATTCAACATAAAGTTCCAGATATAACAACAAAACGATTAGGCTCTGTGCATAAACGCAAAATGCTGAAGTCGTGAGAAAAGATTGTTCCTGTACCACAGTTGTGTAAAATCATTTTNCGCAAAATGCTGAAGTCGTGAGAAAAGATTGTTCCTGTACCACAGTTGTGTAAAATCATTTTAAAAAATGCATTCTTGTTTACTTGCGCGGAAAGTGTCGTTGGATAGGCTATTCCAAATAACCCTCCACAACTGCTTGCGTGCAGACTCGGGTAGCAGGTCTCGTGGAAGCTTCCGCCCGATTTTGTCGTTTGGTAGTTGAACATTGGCTTGAAATTCTTTTCCCTTCAGCTGAAACAAAATGTTCTCCTGCTGATTGCAGAATGTTAAAGTTTTTATTTCGGTATTGCGTTTTCTAAAGTATCCAAAATGGAAATAAGCTTAAATTTCAATCAAAAATAGACTCTTATAAATCAATATTTTAAACATTTAAATAAGTAGATTGTAGTGAAATATTTTACAATGTCACAAAATATATGCATTCTTCTTTCATGTGCAACACAAATCGTACTTTTCTGGCAGTTTCGGTAGTGCATGTACTACTTTTTGATGACGTGTGCATGTTTTACAGTCGGGTGCAGTACTCCATTGGAAGCAATACTTCTTCTACCAGGGACCGCGATAGTGTAGTGGTTAGACTACTCACCCCCCCCCCNACTGGGCTCGATTCCCGGCGGGGTCGCTCCCGGATTTTCGCATGTGGGAATCGTACCGAACGATGCCGCTGGTCGGTCAACGAGTTTTCTCGGAGATCTCTCGTTTCCCCCGCCCTTGCATTCCGGCGTTGCTCCATACTCACCTCGTTTCACCCTCATCGACTCTCAAGACGTCACTGTTAAGAGCCGCCCAAATCTATCCACTCCACTCTTCTTCTACCTTAATCACTCTAGTCTGTTTTAAGTCAGAATATATTCGGTTGTAGGAAAAAATATTTTTAATTTTTTTTTTTAATAGTTTGTTTAGCCGCAATCAATTTATCCGATAGTGATTGATGGAGTTTAATGTAGTGCGAGTTGTAGTTGTATAGTCCATTCATGGTTACTTTCAACTTATCTGAAGCCCTGCTAACGTTTTACTTTTAGGCTATTCCTCCACGTCATGTGCAAACAAAACTTAGTAAGTCTACAAAATTACATCAAAGGGACAATGCACCGTATTCATGCGCACTCGATTTAATACTATTTCGCATTACTAAGTATTATAAACATACCTACTTTCTCACTGCTTTTATTCGTATTAATTGTAAATGTGTCATAATTTATAGATAACATGTAGTTAAAAGTTAAATTTAACAAAAAACAAGGTACTCTAATGTTATAGTAGTATAAAACGATTATTATACACGACATATTTAGGAACCAACCAGACATATCATACACGGGGTGATTTTTCAAAGGTTTGATTCAAGAAGTTTGAATGGACTCATTGGGGAAATGTTGTTGCAGGCTTCTCGGACGCGGACAAGCCGTGGCTGCCCGTGCACGAGAACTACCAGGCGGTGAACGTGAAAGCGCAGACGGACTGCAAGAACCACCTGAGCGTGTACAAGGCGCTGGTGAAGGCGCGCTCCTGTCCCGCCGTCAGGGACGGCGCTCTCGACGTGAAGGTCCTGCAGGACTCCGTCCTCTGCTTCACCAGGTAAGCATCCAGCCCTGTCCACGCCACTTGCTGGCTCTCCGGCAGTATCCTCAAACCAGAGGCGAATCTAGGGAATGGCTGGTGCCCTGAGCGCTGCTTCAGGGGGACACCGCTTGCCACTTGTCACTTAACTAATGCTCCCCCTCCCCCCACCCCGAGCCNCCGGATTTTCACATTTGGGAATCGTACCGGACGATGCCGCTGGTCGGTCAACGGGTTTTCTCGGAGATCTCTCGTTTCCCCCGCCCTTGCATTCCGGCGTTGCTCTATACTTACCTCGTTTCACCCTCATCGACTCTCAAGACGTCACTGTTAAGAGCCGCCCAAATCTCTCCACTCCACTCTTCTTCTACCTTAATCACTCTAGTCTGTTTTAAGTCAGAATATATTCGGTTGTAGGAAAAAATATTTTTAATTTTTTTTTTAATAGTTTGTTTAGCCGCAAACAATTTATCCGATAGTGATTAATGGAGTTTTATGTAGTGCGAGTTGTAGTTGTATAGTCCAATCATGGTTACTTTCAACTTATCTGAAGCCCTGCTAACGTTTTACTTTTAGGCTATTCCTCCACGTCATGTGCAAACAAAACTTAGTAAGTCTACAAAATTACACCAAAGGGACAACGCACCGTATTCATGCGTACTCAATTTAATACTATTTTGCATTACTAGGTATTATAAACATACCTACTTTCTCACTGTTTTTATTCGTATTAATTGTAAATGTATCATTATAATTTATAGATAAAATGTAGTTAAAAGTTAAATTTAACAAAAAACAAGGTACTCTAATGTTATAGTAGTATAAAACGATTATGCTACACGACATATTTAGGAACCAACCAGACATGCCATACACGGGGTGATTTTTCAAAGGTTTGATTCAAGAAGTGTGAATGGACTCATTGGGGAAATGTTGTTGCAGGCTTCACGGACGCGGACAAGCCGTGGCTGCCCGTGCACGAGAACTACCAGGCGGTGAACGTGAAAGCGCAGACGGACTGCAAGAACCACCTGAGCGTGTACAAGGCGCTGGTGAAGGCGCGCTCCTGTCCCGCCGTCAGGGACGGCGCTCTCGACGTGAAGGTCCTGCAGGACTCCGTCCTCTGCTTCACCAGGTAAGCATCCAGCCCTGTCCACGCCACTTGCTGGCTCTCCGACAGTCTCCTCGAACCAGAGGCGAATATAGGGAATGGCAGGTGTCCTGAGCGCTGCTTCAGGGGGACACCGCTTGCCACTTGTCACTTAACTAATGCTCCCCCTCCCCCCACCCCGAGCCACGTCGTATTCCATGTATTTATCCTGTTCAATAAAAACAATTTATCAATCAATCAAACAAAATAACATTTATTCAATAAAATAGCTTAAGAGCGACAGGTTTCGCAGAGTTTATTTCCCCATATTTCGCATTATTTCGTGCTATTTCGTGGTTCGCGAAAATTTCTAGGCCCTGCTTGTATAAAATTTGCAATAAATTTGTGTTCCAATTACAATTTCGAGGGAGTATAACACCAAACGAATCTTTTTTTAGGCCGTACATAATTCATAATATTTTTTCATCTTATTTTTATTAACCTGAAGTATTAGTTCGTAGGTGTTGTTCATTTACATCTTGTATTCTTAACCAACTTCAAAACCAGAGATATTGTTCACAGGAATATTTCTATTAGACGTCCAATGTATATAGTATTAAAATTATTATATTTGGAATGGTGTGTTCGAAGGTCGAAGCAAGGGTGTGCAAGTTTCTTGGTTGCTGTGAACTGGGGTGACACGTGTATCGACGCAGACTTGTCTATATTCCAAGAGGTACCTCCAGAGGCAGAAGTATATACACACAGCATTGACTACTCCGAAGACGTGGGGAAAACAGTGTAAGTATTACTATCATGCCTCACTCACTCGCTGCACTGAACCAGTCAGCATAATATCGCGGCGCAGCTGAAAACACTTTGTGTGCAGTGGCGAAGCGTGAGCGGGTCCCGTGTCCTTGCAAAAATTACCCAAGCAGAGTCGCCAGTCATGCTGGAGTTAATGAGACTGGCCGTAGTGTGATTCACATTAATTTAATAATATGTTATTATTGGGATTAACATATTTTTGTGAGTATTCTGGTAAGCACACGATGAACACCCGTGTTCTACAATACGAGTTACAAAATGGTTTATAAAAATGGTCATTTATTTACAAACATTACATCAAGGATGAAAAATGGAACGAGCAAATTTACATGGTGACCTCGCATTCAGGAGTAAACGTTACCGTAAATTAATGCGCCGCCGTGTATAGATAGGGAAATAATATTAAGAGCAGGTATACCTCCTGAAAGTCGGCATTTTTCTTCCTTATCTATTTCTGCTGAAATAGATTCCTTTCCTTTCGCTAAATGTTTCGGGTTCCAGTAAACACAGGAAATTTTATGGTTTAAGAGAAATCACTTGCAGACTAATGTACCACGTTTATGACGTTTCTACGTACGAACACGATATAATACTGTTCATCTGAAGTACTAACCCAGAATCTTGCCACAAATATCATTCAGTCGCGCTTCTGGTTTAGACCATTCGCGGTGAATTGTCTGTTTCGACGTGAATACATCTTGAAAATCAGACCGACACTGAAACGGTTAGAGGACGGAAACGGCGATGTAAAGTTTGCAGGGTGACCCGTTCCAGCACCATAACTATGTGACTAATAACACGATTGAAATAAACATCGTTCGATCGGGCATGCGACTTAATATTTAAAAACAAAATCTCAATTTCTTTAATTTTTATTTTGGCTTTCACGATACACACGTGATATACTTCTTTGTTTTAGCTTTGTGGTTTCTACGCATGTTTATCCTCAGCTGCCACAGTTTATTAAAACATCTCATGGAATTTTTCTACTTACATGACGCAGTTGTGTTACTTTCTAATTTAAACCATAAAAAGAAAAAGGGATGCTCAAGGAGGAGCGACTTAGTGATGCCCTGCAAAGGAGCAACATTTTTAGCGTCTTAATTTTTCAACGCTGGTTTCCCAACAAGCTACTTGCTTAACTGGCTTACAAAACTGTGAAATTATTGTGTTTTGTCTTTTCAATTTAGCTGGCTGTTTGTACAAATTTTAGCAATTTCCCTACTGACCAGAAAAACAAATACGTACTACTCCTCGCGGAAAGGCTCTGAAAGAGTCAGTCAATTAAACATTCCTGACGTTTTGTAGTAAACGAAACGCGGTTATCTGTCTAACAGTGTAACCAGAATCTGTATTGTTACAGGCACAGATGATTTATTGACGCCCGCGCGCTATCAGTTGCAACTGGAGACGCGGCGGCTTTTGACAAAGGAATGTTTACAAAACGTGCCTGTTATGCCTATCAGGGCGCGTGCTTCTCCCGACCTTGGGTATCGGGTGTCTTTGAGACATCTGAAGAATGCTCTAGATTACTGACCTCGTGTCTCTCAGCTAGACTCAGGGTGCGGCGAACTTAGCATGTCAAGGCCGGCAGAGTATAATTAGTACGAGGGGCTTCCGAGCCGGCAGTTGTTGAATGGATGAGTTTCAGCGATAGACGACTAGCGAGAGGAGAAGCGCGCGGCGAGAGAAGTGACCAGCGGGAGGAAAATCTGCGACTGCGAACATCAGATCAGTGAAGAGAATGACTGCAGGCTGGATGCGTGAGTGAAATACATTACAGATGATGGCAACGGATAAACTGAACGTGTGTCAATGATGAGTATAAGTTAATGGAAATTAACCAAACAGAGACATAAAGAAGGACTTAAATTAGAGTTAAAATATACATTAAAAATTGCGTTCACTGTGAAATAAAAAGAGAAATAGTGGAGACAGATAATTTAATGCTGTAAATAATAGCTGTGTGAATAAATTAAGAATAAAATTGAGTTCTTTTTTTTATTAAGACCTCCATCAGTCACGAACTCAGATACGTCCCTCAGGTGTCTTAACACTAAGTTACCAGGAGAGAATTTTATATTTGTCAAAANACACAAATTTTTTACCTTTGTAAGATATTGGCTAGAGAGTATAGGTAAAATAATGTGCAGGCTAGTACAACAGTGAAACATTTATTATTATTTTACTGTTTTGTAGAATTCATGTCGCTGTTTCTCTGTCCTTCTGAAATAACTGTTGATTAACTATCTAAAAAACTTTGCCTGTCACATTAATCTACTTACCTGTGCCGTAATAATGTTTCACACGGCACAGGAAACTCTCGCTGATAACGAGAAAGCGTGAATTTATGCACGAGGCCACTCGCGCGTGGAAATGAACCGGCTCACAGTTACTCAAATTAATGCCCATTAACTTCGCGTAACAGTACGTGTTCGGGGTTCATAATGGTGAGATCGATGACAATATAGGTCATTGCTCTGGAAATTATTAATAAAAGGAACTTATAAAGCCGAATAATTTATTACTATGTTAAGATGTATGGTGAACGTACACACCTCAAAATGTTTTGCACCACAGGGATTTCTGAGTTACTACTGTAGGTTGCTCACAGCCCAAGAGAAAGTATGGGGTGAAATACGTACTGTCTGTACAGTATACCATATCTGACTTGACGAATGTATTTTGTTAATGCACCTGCTGTCCCAGTGAACATACTTCAAGTGCAACCAATTACAGTTGATGCAAAAACTTTTGACGTGTGTATATAGCAAACTTTTTTCCGTCGATTCAATAAGCAAGCATAATGCATTACAAATTAGATTACGAAGCTCGAAACAAATGTTAAACGGACAAAACTACGTCCATAGTGTTGTGCTACGTATAGCATTTTTAATGGTGTAAATATTTTATTCGCATAATGTGTGGATTAAACGAAGATTAAGAATAATTCTTACGTTAATAACATATTCTGCAATATCAAAAGTTGTATTTTAATTATGTTTATTAAAGCAGTGTCGGTGGTTTCGTTAATTTACGTTGTAGCAGTCAGATACTAGAAAGCAGTCAGAAATGGCATCGAAGACCGTCTTGAAAAGTACGTGTAGATACGATGGTTTATCGTCGGAAAACTTGACTCTTTACTAGGATTCAGCGTACTGTGCACTTGCCCGACAACTTTCTTTCCTTATTGGCTGTCATGCACGCTATGAAGCTACTATCCTATTTTACTAGGCCAATGGGGATTATGATAATCTAAAGCAGAACGTTTGTGATTGGCCTGCAAAGAACTTAGCCGAGTAGAA
Source organism: Clitarchus hookeri (assembly GCA_002778355.1). Taxonomy (NCBI): domain Eukaryota; kingdom Metazoa; phylum Arthropoda; class Insecta; order Phasmatodea; family Phasmatidae; genus Clitarchus; species Clitarchus hookeri. The sequence goes on from NQII01001865.1 coordinate 348,945, forward strand.
AACTTGATCATCCAGCCACTGTCACACAGATTGTTCCCAGCACCCTTCCCGCCTTGCGCTGGGTTTCTGTGCCCTGCCATCTGGACCATACTCTTGCGGGGTGTCACCATGGCTACAGTTGCGGCCATGGCACCAGACAATCCTGCTGTGGCTGCGATGCATGCGTCCTTCTAAACATTATAAACCCGATATAAGGCGTTCAGCGCTTACCCTGAAACGCACCCCATTCTCCAACAGACTCCCCACTTAAGGCCCTTTCACACAATAAAATTTTTCGTCTAATTACCTTCAATTTTTATTAAATTCTATTTATTGAATGCTGCATGACTTCATAGAAACGTCATAATCGCGGTAATTTTCTCTTTCAATTCCTTGAATATCTCGTTTTCCTTCAAGAATTTCGTTTAGAACATATGTATTTTCTTGAATCCAAAATTTCAATCATTTTATTGCAGCTTTTCTGACAGTATTAATGGAAGTAATCTCATAATAATAGAGTTGTGTGCGCACATTTAAAGATTTTACAAAATAAGGACGCATATAAAAAAAACAAAATTTACAATAAAATTAAGAAAATTAGCTGGACTTTAACTCATTATTTTTGTGCTGTGCATGAGTTATAGATACTTCTAAAAATTTACTTTTGGTATTTTTTAAACTAGTTAAATTAAACCGTTTGTGATAAATTTTCATGTGGAGACTTGAAAGCTTAATGAATGCAATTCATTGGATGGCAAGTGAAGTGATTTTTTAGTTCAATAAATAGAATTCAAGTAATTTAATTCAATAAATATTTGATCGTGTGAAATTAGCTACCAACATGCACGCCGGACGGCCTACTCAACAGTGAAGGGGCTGACGCTCGCGTAGCGGGATTTGGGAGCTCACTAAATTACAAAAAAAAAAAAAAAAANGCTGCGATGCATGCGTCCTTCTAAACATTATAAACCCGATATAAGGCGTTCAGCGCTTACCCTGAAACGCACCCCATTCTCCAACAGACTCCCCACTTAAGGCCCTTTCACACAATCAAATTTTTCTTCTAATTACCTTCAATTTTTATTAAATTCTATTTATTGAATGCTGCATGACTTCATAGAAACGTCATAATCGCGGTAATTTTCTCTTTCAATACCTTGAATATCTCGTTTTCCTTCAAAAATTTCGTTTAGAACATATGTATTTTCTTGAATCCATAATTTCAATCATTTTATTGCATCTTTTCTGACAGTATTAATGGAAGTAATCTCATAATAATAGAGTTTTGTGCGCAAATTTAAAGATTTTACAAAATAAGGACGCATATTAAAAAAAAAAAAACAAAATGTACAATAAAATTAAGAAAATTAGTTGGGTTTTAACTCATTATTTTCGTGCTGTGCATGAGTTTTAGATACTTCTAAAAATTTACTTTTGGTATTTTTTAAACTAGTTAAATTAAACCGTTTGTGATAAATTTTCATGTGGAGACTTGAAAGCTTAATGAATGCAATTCATTGGATGGCAAGTGAAGTGATTTTTTAGTTCAATAAATTTAATTCAAGTAATTTAATTCAATAAATATTTGATCGTGTGAAATTAGCTACCAACATGCACGCCGGACGGCCTGGTGAACAGTGAAGGGGCTGACGCTCGCGTAGCGGGATTTGGGAGCTCACTAAATTACAAAAAAAAATATTAGTTTGAGTGTTATCAAAGCAATGCTAGCTCGAACATTTTTCGCGATTTCCCAGTTTCTCTGTATGTGTGATTTTTTATAGCCAAAAATGAACAAAGATGCAAAAAAGTATTTAATTATTCCATAGGCGTTAATACGAACTATAATGTAATTAGGCTATATCATGGTCTACTTATACAGACGCTCTTGTATTTTTCCCTTCCTTTTTCGGACAAGTAATTCAATCAAATAATGATTTGGTATCATTTATATAATGCAATAAACAGTGAACAAATTATCTGAAGGTATTAACGATATACACAAATAGCCAAGGATCGTAATATTGCCTTCATGGTGGCTTTCAAAAATGTTAATCTTCTAATATATGATCTTTACTAAAAATCTAGAGAATTTAAGCGTAGCATACCCATAATTTTGTATTTGTTCCAGACAAACATCATCACTGAAGCTAGGAGCGAAGAATGGAATTGTGCTGACATATGCGCCAAAGTCGAAACAATTAAGTTTAGGACTTCATAATGAGAGAAAAGTATAGAGTTAAATGACAAAATGAAGCAAGNGCCAAAGTCGAAACAATTAAGTTTAGGACTTCATAATGAGAGAAAAGTATAGAGTTAAATGACAAAATGAAGCAAATTGATTTATTTGTGAACGTGTTGTCAAATGTCTTTAATTATTTGTAAAAAAAAATTGTAATAACTTAATAAATCACTGTATTTACAAACTGCCGCTGAGAAGTTCTATGAATCAACAAAAGTAGCACTAAAGGAGAAGAAAAATTTTGATTGTTTAATTGTCACTTCTTCTTGGCTGCAAATTTTTTTCTGCAGAAACTTATAAATAACTAAGTTGCCATACCACTTGTTATATAAGTTACGCATTTTCGAAACGTATCTCATCTTATGTGTGTTTGCTCTTGGAAAAAATGTACCGTCTTGCGTAATTCAGAGAAAACGATATAGTTACGTGATACTGCTTGCGCACAATAATGTAATGATTAATGTACNGACTGCTTGCGCACAATAATGTAATGATTAATGTACAAAAATGTTTCTACGCGGCTTGTCAAAATTGACCTGGTTAACATAAAATGGGAAAATAAAATACTTTTTAACGTTCTAGAATTTGGCCCTGCGCAGTATTAAAAATAATATTTTAATTTTTATGATTAAAATAGTAATACTATTTTTATTGTGTGTAATTTTATTGTAGCAGCAGCTATTTTATTCGTTGTGTTAATTAACTGATCAGGTTTTTTTTTTCCAGTCACAGGATTATTTTTAATTGCATTGTATTCATACGTATTTATAATCTGCTGAGTTTTGTTCTGTGTCACAGCTCTTCTGATAATGTGAAAAGTATTTGNTTGTATTCATACGTATTTATAATCTGCTGAGTTTTGTTCTGTGTCACAGCTCTTCTGATAATGTGAAAAGTATTTGCAATAAGTATTTGCACACCTCTGTTGTTAATAATTTTAGTTCCCCGAATAACCGTCCATAGTGGATGAAGACAAGAAATATAATAACCCCTTCCTCTGGTGAGTTTATTATCCACGTAATGAATTTCCTTCCCTTGACTGACGTTTGAAAAGTGCGAAAGTGTGACAACGCCGCAGCCAATAAAGTATATGCACACCTCCCCTTCCTTGAATAATTGAACCAATCAATGCCATCCTAGTACATTCCGGGTCTGAAACCAAATAATTGGGGCAAGATAGCGTACAGTTAAATGCAATGTCAAAGCGTGCATGAGGGAACAACCATTAGTCTGAAGCAAAAGGAACTCTCACCAGCTGTACGACAGGTCATGCGGCTACACGCTGAATGTCAGAGTTATCGCGGAATATCACGAATGCTGTCGCTGTGAGGGACCACACACACATGAGAAAAACACAGTATAAAACTCTCAGATAACAGAACAAACAAACGAGACCACATAATTTAGAAATTACACATCTTAGAACAGTCATACGACAGAAACACACAACTAAGAACCAATATTTGTTAGAAGCACAGAAAACCGAACAGTCGCACCAGAGAAAAACAGGTGTTAGAACAGCCATACAAAAGAAACACATATGTTAGAACTATGGTACGGCAGAAACACACAATTTAGAACCACATATTGCAGAACAACATATGTTACAAACATCTAACAACCAAAATTCACACTTTAGAACTAACATACAACAGAAAAACAGATATTAAAACGATCGTACAAAAGAAACACACTATTTAGAACCACATCCTGCAGAACCACATATGTTAGAAACGTCGTGCAACCGAAATTCACAATCTAGAACGATCATACAACAGAACAACAGATGTTAGAACGATCGTACAAAAGAAACGCACAATTTAGAACCACATATTGTAGAACCACATATCTTAGAAACGTCTTACAATCGAAATTCACACCTTACATATTGCATAACCACATACGTTAGAAACGTCGTACAACCGGAATCCACAACTTAGAACGATCGTACAAGAGAACTACAGATATATGAACGATCGTACATAAGAAAAACATATTTTAGAACCACATACTGCAGAAAAACGCATGTTAGAAAGGTCGTACAATAGAAATTCACATTCTAGAACGATCATACAACATAACCACAGATGTTAGAACTATAGTATGTCAGAAACTCACAATTTAGAACCACAGAAAACAGATAAGCATTCAAGGCAATCAAAAATACTGTGATTTGTGCGCATTCCGAAAGGACTGTAGCGATGTCAACGACGCTTCCATCTAGTACTTGCGCTTGTAATGTTTCTTTGTTACGTGGAGAGGACTGTGTAGATGATGCCAACTACAAGTTTTTGAATTTTTTTTTTACTGAAAATTTGTTAAACATTGAACCTTATATACAATTTTGTTTTAATTTTGGTTCTAATACCCTTATTGCTCGTATAAGTAACTTCAATTAAAGTAAACTATATTATTTTGCAGAAAAAATTAAGAACAAAAATATCGGTAACTTTTTGTGTGTAATATAACTTTGTCAACTTCATGGTAAAGTGCAATTTGCCATGAAGAGCGATACACATAGTTACATTTGACATTAACAGCATTTGATTAGAAAATACTATTAATGTGTCACCAATGTACTCGGAAGGCTTCACATGTGTTTGTGTTTAATATTAGTGAAAAAAGACAATATTATAATCGTTAGTTTGAGAGTTATTTTTAAGAAATTTATATTCTAAATAACTCTTCCTTTATATATATATATATATATATATGACTTTTTTAAAAAATAAATACACATTTTTCTGTTATAATAAAATATATCAATTTTTCGAAGATTTTTATACACTGTTAATTTTATGCTTGTATGGTCTATTGCTGGCTTAACTAAAAGAACAAAAATTTAAATAAGCCTTTAAGAATATATTTAAAGTTTTCAGATCTGGTTGATTAGCCATGTCGTACACAAAAATATAAAAGAAAATAAAAATAAATACAGACATTTTGAAATATTGGATATCGAAAACCAGCCGATGATTCGAGACTGTCGAGTGTTTTGTCCCCTTTGTTGACGTGTTCATTGAACGGTTCTTTCGTGCCTCTGCTACGAATTTGTATAACGAAAAATTTTCGTCATAACCTCGATGCACTTTCGTACGCACGAAGCCAGGAAAAGTCCCTTAACTGGTGAAAAAGGAAACCGGATCTTTAAGGCTAGTAAATAGAGTCAGAAACAAACAAAATAGTTTTTAAAAAATGTAGCATTAAGCTTTAGTGTTAAACATATTGGCTTACAGACTGCCATTCAACAGTGTCAAGACATTTATAATTGTAACTGTTCTAATAATTTATATTTTTAGAACTATTGTTACTTCAAGTTTTTATTAGATAGTAATATGTATTATCCGATAAGGAATATTGGAAACTTTCCTTTGACAGCGTACTAGATTATATGCCGAAATAAAATTTCGTAAGCGTTCTGACACTAAAATTTCCTACCTTTCGTTTGCTCTGTACGCAATGTTACCAATTTTATACAGCATTCATAAAACTTGTTCTACTTCAAATGGCTCTAACTTTCAAAAATGAATCGGACAATACTTTTTAAAATCTATTTTAAAGATTTATCTAGACATACAAAATTACATATTAATTATTTCCCCCTTCTCCATTCAGTTGACAACAATTGAGGCAAAACATTACTTTTAATTAAATCAATATATTTTTTCTTACAGAAAATACAATAAAAATCAATATCAATTCCTTGTTCCCAAAATTTAATAAATACTTTTTTTATGTTCATGTAATAATTTTTGCCTTCTCCACACAGAAACTATAATTCTACCAACACTTTAAAGGAAAGTGTTTTACTTACATGTGTAGCCTGTATATAATACATTAGTAAAACGAAATGGGGAGAGCTATGACAGGGGCGGGGACCAGAGGTACTGGGGTGCCATGGCGGCCATCTTGAATGATGTCATGCCAAAACCTCCTGCTCTGTCATTCCTCGTCAGCAGCTGCCATCTCGGATTTCCCTTTTCCCTCTTTGCAAATTTCCCTTTTTCCCCTTCTGTTCTATCATTCTGCCTCGACTCTTCATGCTCTTACATTCAGAATAGTTTTTTCACTCTCTGGCATGCCGATGAAAATTTTTTCTCATGCTCTATCATTTATTCCTGCCTCTCTCTCTCTCTCTNTTTTTCACTCTCTGGCATGCCGATGAAAATTTTTTCTCATGCTCTATCATTTATTCCTGCCTCTCTCTCTCTCTCGTCCATTCTATCACTTGGCGAGAGTGTTCTCATATACCTCCTGGTCTCCTTTATTTTCTCTNCTCTCTCTCTCTCTCGTCCATTCTATCACTTGGCGAGAGTGTTCTCATATACCTCCTGGTCTCCTTTATTTTCTCTTTTGTCGTCCTTCTATGTATTGCTTTTCGCGTCCTCCATCTTGGATTTCATCACCGTCGTCTGCTGTAGGCGGCCATCTGTGATTCCTGCATCCACCACCAGAGTGTGCTAAGCCATGTTTGATTCCCATGCCTGCCACCAGAGTGTTTGAAGTTCTACAGTTCGCAGTTAGGAGCACTGGTATCGATGCAGCCACCAGGAGTGCTTAAAATATTTTTAGTTGTTTGTGAACTCAAAAAATGCAGGAGGCATGTGGTTTCGATCCAACCACCCTTCGGTCATCAGTCGGGTCTCTAGACCATACCACCAACATTGCATGGGAAGTGTTAAAATATGAAATAAAGTAAATATGTATCAGCCTACACACTATGTAGGTTCATGAACGCACCTGGCTGTTGGCTGTGGAGTCATTGCATGCTTATGAGAAGAAATATAGTAAATACTCGAAACGGTCTATGCACTCTTTAGACAATAAACTCAACATAATCGCATAAAAGACTGCAGGCATCGCGTGTGAATGCACACACACTTCTTATATGTGTTAAAGATATACATAAAAATTAATAGCACAAAAAATTACTATCATTCTAATATTTAAAAAAANACTTCTTATATGTGTTAAAGATATACATAAAAATTAATAGCACAAAAAATTACTATCATTCTAATATTTAAAAAAAATTAATTATATATACATAAAAAAATTGGGCAGGTCGCATCTCTACATAAAAGTTATATGCATTCATACAGAGACAATTGCACTGCAACGTACATGTGTCTCGATCTATGCGCACTTCTGTCTCTCCAACTTCTCCGGGCGTTCGAGAATGTGCGTGCACTACCGTACCTTCAACTTGTGTGCATGCACAGTACGATACGTAGCCGGCACTCGCACGTGGGAAGCATTTCTTTCCTAATGTTCTGTAACAACTAGCAGCAGGATAAAAACATAAATTACACTTACATGGCTTTGACAGCAGCATGGTTACTCTCTACCCACTCTCGCAAGGATGATGATGAAGTTCGCAGCATCGCCTTCACACTTTACCGTTCGCATGGCATAACCACGTGGACGGCTCACAGGCTTGGGACCGGGGCAGTACACTACACCAGCAAAAACACCACCGGAATTTTCCTTATATGCAAAGTCGTGTACATGTATGCATATAAAAAACACCAGTGGCATCGTAAGCATAGTGCTTACGAAGCTGCAAATGGGAAAAACTACTCGCCTAAAAAAAATTCAAAGCAAGCAAAGGAATGCAGAGACAGACAACAGCAACAGAAGAAAAGTACAGTAGAGGTAGATGAAGAAAAAAGAGAAGGGGGGAGCACTGTAAAAAAGCATAAATGCAATTACGATGCTATCAATAGTTACTACGGTGCTAGTGTGATACGAATACCAATTCACATTCACAACCTCTGTTTTGATAAGCATTGAGTCCCCCAGGAAATGGCTATAAACCCCAGATCGGAGACCCAGCACAGACGCCAAATCCCATGTGCAAGTATGTGGATGAGTGATTGTGGAATGTGAAATAGTACACACATCACGACATATCGGTAGCACACCTGACAAGATAAGTATACCACTTGCATGGGCTACATACAGTATGTCACCATCCATCAACAACAACAACATACCTGGCAATATGAATAAGGCTCTTGCATGAGCTATATTATGCTGCTGGAAAAAATATATAAATGGAAAAAATCATCACACACACATATCAATCGCTGTGGGAGAGGGGAATAAAAGTGCTTCAACTTCGACAATCCTGGGGCGAAGAGCTGCCTCCTACTATGAATCCTGACCCCTGTTGCTCTTCTGGGAACACACACACACAAATTATGATACTTGCCTGTCCCAGAGGTGTGTGTACAGAACTTTATCATCCGTGATAACGATTAGTGACAAGGGTGGGAGTCTAAACCATGACATTTTAGTTAGTAATAAATAATCGTAGTACAGTTTATATATCCATATGGCCAGTATGTATTCCATCATCCAGTATGCATCTCTTATCATCCTTCCATGTCAGAGCTAACTTATTAATACATTCGCTGTAGAAAACATGTTGGTGAGAGCGAATGGTATGTACATTGAATTGCACCGTACACTGCTGATGCAGGACATGCTTATATTTACCAAAGAGAATATTTTCTTTAACAATACATTTCTGCATTCCCTAGGCCCTATTAACTATTTTGCCCTTACACTTGTAGCTATACGATTTCGCCCAAAGCCCAAAAATTCAATCATAATGGCTCCTCTGCACTTATCCTTAAACTTCCCGAAAACTTTGGCGTGGGTTGGGGAGTAGCAGGGATGATCGACAGGGTAGCAGGACATGTAGAATTTAGCGCTGAATGCAGGATCAGTAGCCAGGTCCCGGTAAAAAAAAATCAGTGCAGAAAGAATTAAAGAAGCTATCAGTATCTGTATATAACAAGTCACATCGGTTGGCATACCGTCGTCTCACCACGTCGTAGTGAAAGCGATACATGACTGTTTTGGGGAGATCGAAGATAGATAACAGAGCATATATAGGTTTATCGAATAAAATAGTCTCCTTTTCCAGTAGTATAAGGGCAAGTTTCACATGGTAAATGGCCCTGTCCTTGTACACTGGTTTTGCTACGAGTTTCCTCAGCCTCATCTCACTGCATACCAGTTCCATCCTTTGTTGCTTCCTTTTGTTCTCAATTAGCTTGCCAAACACAGAGTTGTTGGCAAGAATGAAGAAATCATGCTCGAAATCGTTGCTGGCAGCTTTCCTCTTTTCCATATTCAGGTCGATGTAGGCTTTCAACCACGGTGACTGCTTGAATGCTAGGACACGATGAATCTTCGTCACCTGGAGGCTGTGGGATAATGCTTTCTTCAGAGTACTGTGATGTATGATGTAATGTTCCTTATCCTCGAGCGTTGTAATCAACTTCTTTTGCCTTGAGCCTGGTGGACCCTGATTCAAGGGAGGAAGGGCAGATCCTTGTGGTCGTGATATAGGGCTGCAGGATACACAATAGGATATAGTGAACATCACTATCATCAGGTACGGACATTATGTCAATGTTAGTTTCACTCTATCCTGAAATTAAACAGCAGTAATGGCAGACTCATCGCCCATCCATAGAGGTTATTTGCATCGATGTATTGCAGGTATGTGTCCGGCTTGATGCTATCGTGCTCACCTTCCATGAACCTGTTGTTGGCAGCAGAGTATCGCAGCATGTATTGCGAAACACTGTCTCTGATGGCGGAATCAAGGAACAGGTGCATGCCATAGTCCCCCAGCAGATCGAGGCTCACATAGCAGGCACAGTCAAGCTGATATGTTTCCAAACACAGGTGCCATAAGTTATCGGATATGTCAGCTAAAATTAGGATGTCAACCTTTAAATATATACGACTGTACATTTAAAGTGACTCGTAGCAGAATTTGTCCCATACCACTTGTTCATGGGCATAGTCATCAGAGATATTACTGCTCATGAGGTGGTTGTAAAATGACTGTTGAGATGGCAGCTGTGGATCTTCCAGTTTGGCAAGATCGGTAATGTAGTTGTACAGATACACTCACTTTCATATATCACCAATAGGACTTCATCTGGGCTGAAAAATTTCTTCGTACTCGTAAACTTGTCTACAGGTAGGTTCTGAGCCAGTGAAGCAAAACTTGCAGCCATGAAGCAATACGTATAGACGAAATGAATGGCAAATAGGTCACCTTGCTTTTTAGACAACATAAACATTTCCTCTTCACTATGTGGGACAATGAAAATGTCCTGCGTAATGTATGCCAGATTTTTAAGAATACAATTCTCATAGAAGGAGAAATTATGAAAATAATACGCGCCAGCTCCTTTGGTCGGCGACATAGAATGTTGCACTGATTACATGCAGTACCAATGTACTGCCCTGTAAAATGGTAATAGTCTCTGACTTTGTAATTTGCCTCTGTAAACGTATCTAGTGTAATGTAGGGCCACTGCCTACTGCTGTAAGTGAAGCTGGTATTATACAAAGAGAACAAATGGTCAGATTTGCTTCGGACAACTTTCATTATTACTTGTACATAATAAACATGACATAGAGAATGATGAAGTATTGAACAAGCAATCATTATACGCAAACAATGAATACTTATAATTTACACAAATCGTTATATAATTATAATACAACATAACCGAATAACAACAAATGTACATTACAATACAGTACAGTCTGGTAGTCACATTTCACTTGTGCCTCTTCGAGGTGTTACTGCTAAAAAACAGCCTGCGATCTGGGTAGTTCCAAGCGATTACTCGTAGTAAACCTCCCCTGCTGGCGCTAGGAGCCAAGTGGTTGGACATCTCACTGTCTCTCCAAATGTGTACGACGTTATGCAAAGTTATGCATTGTAAACATACTCTACATGTCCAACAAAACGGAAATTCCTCATTGTACCAATAAGTTTTCTGTACACCCATATTTCGTCACCTAACTGCAACAACTTTCCAAAATACCATTACCTGGTTTCGCGGTTATACCTTGTAGTCCAAAACGAAAGAGGTATGTCAGAAGAACATAACTTTCTTCAACACTGACGACCTTGCGACACCAACTTGTGTCATCCTTATCAACATCGTAATTGGCACTAATTATATTACGATACACCTGGCTTGGATAGTAATGTATCCTTTTGTGGTGATAACCTCGTAACAGCGGTAGGCAGTGGCCCTAGATTTACTGGCCACTGCCGCAGTAACGGGTTACGGGGTCACTGCGATAAGGCCTCTCACGCCACAGATTCCAGAGTTCAATCAGATAAGAGTTCTGTTACATCATACTCTTTTACGTTATACTCGACCTTGCTCAGTGTTATTACATAACAGCATATATAATCAGAATATAAAGGGACATCAACAGTCAACAGTGGTCAATGTTGGGTTATGTCACATACACAGACACACTTGCTTAGTACATTGAATAATTCATTCCTTTCTTAAGGTTAAAAAGCCAAGACAGTTAGTTAGGGAATAATCCATCATGTTACGAGGTTATCACCACAGAAGGAGACATTGCTATCCAAGCAACATGCATCGTAATATAATTAGTGTCAATTACGATGTTGTTAAGGAGGACACAAGTTGGTGTCGCAAGGTCGTCAGTGTTGAAGAAAGTTATGCCTGGGTTACCTTGTGGATAAAGATGGTAACTGCAAAACTCCAGAACTATTAACCATCATTGATGATTACCCACAACCTGCTACCCATAAAAGGCTACACAAATGTTTCGTCTTAGTTAACTGGTTATGTGAATATATACAAAATTCTGCAATAATAACAGCTCCATCTACTAACCTACTTTCACCATCACAGAAATCTAAATCGACTAAAGAAAATTCCGAAAGTTTTGAAAACACTATAGACAGTTTTCGCAACTGCCCTGCACTTACACACCTAGACCCGAGCCGTCATCTGTACCTGCAAACAGATGCGAGTGTGCGCGGGCTCTGTGCCGTGTTATTTAAGTTAAATGATGACGGCAAGAAATGCATTATTGACTACAGTAGTAACAAATTAAGCCCAGTAGAATGCTGTTATGACATAAACGAGTGGGAGTGTTTACCTGTAGTTTGGTCCATCAAAAGATACAGGCAGTTCTTGGAATACCAGTGCTTTACTCTGCTCACTGAAAATAGGTATCTAGTCTCGCTGCACAATGCTAAGGAAGTTCGCAGTAAGCTTACATGCTGGACCCTATTTGTGCAGTTTTTTGACTTCGAAGTACAACATGTTCTGGGGTCAGAAAATCAGCTGGCGGGTGTGTTCTCAAGGTCGCTGGGCGAGACAATAGTGTGTGGCGAGGAAGATTGGGAGAGCCCTACCTCCTTCTCCGCCCCGAGAGCAGCAGAGCACAGCAGCACCGAATGGGGCATGCCTTACAGCAGGCCTGCGAACACCAACAAAAATTTGTGGCATAGTGGCTGACTGCTACCACACGTCCAACTACTGCACTACAGCCAGGCAAGCTGGTTTATGTGCTGTCACATCATCTATCAACGGCATCTAAGAACTTCTGCGCTGGTCTCGTGCCTAAGTGGAGTGGACCGCACATTATCCTTAGTAGCCGAGGCAAGATTATGTAATTAGTGAGCGTGGGGCAGCAGTGCTGTGTGCCAGTCCACAGGGACGACCTACATCATGCCGACACCTCCTCATTGCTGCCACTGCAGATGCCACATGCAGCCTCGCCCTGCACCGACGAACCAGCTACACAACCCCTACTTGCAAGCGACTCAGACGCCGCAGTAGCTGAGTCAACAACCGACGGCGGACTGAAAAACCTGTTGGAGCCAGCGACACCCAGTGTCCCAATGCCCTGGAGCCAGCAGATAGCAGGTCATCAACGGACACTCCGAGTGTCCCTGCCACATCACAACACCTGAGACTGCATCCAGCGATGCCTCGTGTCGCGACACCCGGCACTGTGTTTCCCTGTGTTACGATGCCTGCCTCAACCGATGCCACCCAAGCCTCACCACTAGAGGCTCAATTTGCTCACGCAAATTAATAATGTAAATTGTTCTTGTATTTTAGTGATGTATAAGTTTTTTTATGTACTTGTTTTCCCAGTAATGTACTAGTGTATCTTTTGCTCTTTCGAGCTGGAGTACCTAGCAGGTCTGCCATACTTGGCCAGTTGGTTCTGCATGTGCTGAGAGAATTGTTGCATGCCGCACGTCTCCGGGCTCTTCGATATCTTGTACCAGTCTTTAGTGTATCAAAAGTTATTTATTTTATTCTGGAACTTAATTGACTTCACTACTTTGCTTAGCCCGGGGCAGTGCCATTCTCAGCTCCGCCAGCTCGAAACATGCCGGAGGTTTAATTCACAATTATTTTCATCGGCCACATGCCTCTTCGCTATTCCCAAGGGGTGGGCAGATCCCGGCGAGAGAGCAGCCACGAGGACGATGTTCACCTCACGACAGCTCACGACAGCTTGGCTTGTTAAAGGAAAACTGAAAAAATATTACTTACATTTCAGAAATGCTTAAAAATTTTTTTTTCAATATTTTGATTAAAAATTAATGAAAATCATATATATCCATATTAAAAATGGATTGGTGGTGTAAAAATAACATTAAAATTACTTTGACATATAAAAAAAATAATTACTTGGGTTTGAGAAATAAAATTACATGAAAATGTAATTTTTGTATGAATTTTCAAAGGAAGGTAATAATAAAATTAATATTTTCTATTGACATATCTTTCGAATCAGACTTTGTATACACNTTAATGAAAATCATATATATCCATATTAAAAATGGATTGGTGGTGTAAAAATAACATTAAAATTACTTTGACATATGAAAAAAATAATTACTTGGGTTTGAGAAATAAAATTACATGAAAATGTAATTTTTGTATGAATTTTCAAAGGAAGGTAATAATAAAATTAATATTTTCTATTGACATATCTTTCGAATCAGACTTTGTATACACTATTATATTGTGATACTATTTTTAATATTTTAAACAATGTTTTTATAATTATTAATATATTAGATATAATAATTTTCATATATAAATTGTCAGTTATAAAAATTTGTCATTGACGACTTCGATTTACCGAAGGCCACGAAATTTTCTTGCTTTAAAAATGATTTTATAGCATCTGGAAATTAAAGATAAAATTATTTAATTAAACGAGCACTTAATTCTTATTACTGTACAATGGCAACTAGCACTGAAGAAACTTCAAAGCCAGAAGGAAATACATCCACGAAAATGGACCGCTGTTACGAAAATTATATAGTTGTTGATATAGGAGCTAACCTTACCAATAAGAAATTTGGAAGAGATTTGGATTCTGTTGTACAGAGAGCCAAAGACGCAGGTACTGCTTTGTTATTCATTTCTGCTGTTCGGAGCCGACTTGCTGACATTCACCTGCGCAGGCTTGTTGAAAGTGTGCCGGTGCTCCACCTATGATAATGATACTACTTAGGTTAGACTATCTAATGGGGCCGCCGTGTAAAAGGGTATATACCCGATTACTATCAATGGGAGTACTAAACATTTGTGGTGCCAAGTCGTGTTGGGATTTGCACTTCGGCTCTTAGTTTGACCATGCGACTATTCAGAATATTTTAAATCCTGTTAGGGTACACATTTTTTGCACTATAAAAGACTCACGATGCCCTTCTGTATATATTGTATTTTGCTTCAGAATGATAATCGTTAAAAATCATGGCTTTTCAGAAAAAAAAAATTCAGATAATGGTTTGCTTTGACATTACCAACCTCACTGATCATGAATTTAACAGGGGCATCACAACATTCCCAGTACAAACTACAAAAAAAATATATTGGAGGGGGCTTGAACATCACGAAAATTGTTGTTAACTTGCGTTAGTTCACAATAGGCGAATCACAACACCCGTGAAATTCCAAGCTTCTTAAATGTGACCTTCGAGCTTATTACCTACAAAAAACTGCATATGTGCCTTGAATCACTGTTGTGGGGATTTACTCCCTTGCAGGTGCTGAAGAATCTGGCTTGCACGTAATGTTTGGCTATGCTTGAACAGTATTTTTGACCATGAGGGGGCTACGCTTGAAGGTGAATCGGGTAGGATATGCCAACATGCTACTGTTCCATAGGTAAAGTTACGAGAACAATTCACGTCAAGTACCTGACTAAGTGTGGTGTCCTTGTGCTGTGCCAAGGAAGACAGTGCCACATGTCTAGCCACACATGCGCTATCCTTTGGGTGTTTTCCCCTGTGTCAAGATCAACAAAATTCATGCTGCGATTCATTAGGTGATGTTCATAGGCATTGTCTGAAAGGCAATTATAAGCACACCAACAGTCACTTCTAAGTGTTGTTCCAGGGTTTATGTATTTCTTGATCTCGTGCAGAAGTTTTCTGCTAGTATGATCCTTGACAGAAACAAGAAATATACTATTAGTATCTCTCTGGATTCTGCCGAAAATCCACTGCCCCTGAACGACGTGCCCTTTATTAACCTTTCTCTTCTCTAATTTTGCTTCTCATCTATCGAAGAGTCCACCCCTCCAGGTTTACCCCTTATCTCATGCATACAACAGTTAACCATTACTTCGCGACTTAAGGACGACCAATCCACAAGATNCCAGGTTTACCCCTTATCTCATGCATACAACAGTTAACCATTACTTCGCGACTTAAGGACGACCAATCCACAAGATAGGTACACAAGTGTGACACACTATAATCAAAAACAAGGTGCGAGGATTGGGAATTACAAGGAAATTATATGTCAATTTACAAATAACTGCAACTACCAAATTACTTTTTTTTTTCAAAGCAGAAAAGATTTCTTAAAATTACATAGCACCTTCTTACATTTCTTACCAGCTTATGTCCTGACAGACTGTTGACAACAAGAAAAAATGCTGTCCTCTGCCAATTTAACTACTGCCGCGCAAGAGTTGCACCATACCTCACACAACACATCATGATCTACAGGTAATTATTAAGTTTAGGGGCTTTTCTGAAAAACACAAAAAAAAATTCGAAATTATTATATATTTCCACTCTACTAATCACGTAGAACACGAATATACTAGGAGCGTAGCTTTAAAATAAGTACAACATATTTAAAAAAATTGAACAAAGTTGCGAATTGAGCAGTATAGCCAGTTTGTTTACAATTCTGAATGAAACATCCTAGACCAACAAAAGTTGCATTAATGGGTTCTGCACGGTTTACCTTGTTCATATTCAAGAGGGCGTAATGTTAAAATAAGTAGAACATATTTAAAAAACTTGCGAAATATGTTTGTTTGCGTCTATTAACGTCAGAGGAATTATACCAGCCANTATGTTTGTTTGCGTCTATTAACGTCAGAGGAATTATACCAGCCACCTACCTAGGTGAGTCAATTTACATTCTTTTTGTGTGTTTTATGGTTCCTTTAAATCCCTACAATCCTACATTCGTAGTTTAGTGTAAAACCCAACAATCCTAGGTTAGTTTAAAAATGNATATATTTCCACTCTACTAATCACGTAGAACACGAATATACTAGGAGCGTAGCTTTAAAATAAGTACAACATATTAAAAAAAATTGAACAAAATTGCGAATTGAGCAGTATAGCCAGTTTGTTTACAATTCTGAATGAAACATCCTAGACCAACAAAAGTTGCATTAATGGGTTCTGCACGGTTTACCTTGTTCATATTCAAGAGGGCGTAATGTTAAAATAAGTAGAACATATTTAAAAAACTTGTGAAATATGTTTGTTTGCGTCTATTAACGTCAGAGGAATTATACCAGTCCCCTACCTAGGTGAGTCAATTTACATTCTTTTTGTGTGTTTTATGGTTCCTTTAAATCCCTACAATCCTACATTCGTAGTTTAGTGTAAAACCCAAACAACCTAGGTTAGTGTAAAACCCAAACATCCTAAGTTTGTGTAAAACCCAACAATCCTAGGTTAGTTTATTTTACATTTTATCACTAAGTGGGTAACACCCCAATCCAAGACATAGGTTAGGTGGGTACATATTACGAAATTAGCCGGACGTTAATGCCCCTAGTATATTGCACAAGACGTAGTAATCATCTCACCTTTATATGTTAAAAGGCACTATTATTTTTATTTTTACAGAAAAGCTTCTAAACTTAATAATTACCAATCTACTAAATAACCAAACAATAAAGGCCAAGACAACGTTAAATCAACAAATTTNCTTCTAAACTTAATAATTACCAATCTACTAAATAACCAAACAATAAAGGCCAAGACAACGTTAAATCAACAAATTTTGTATGCAACCAAGTAGCACTCACCACGTAGCCAACTCATAGCCCCTGAAGCACTCATACTATAACCCTTCNAATTTTGTATGCAACCAAGTAGCACTCACCACGTAGCCAACTCATAGCCCCTGAAGCACTCATACTATAACCCTTCATTCGTAAATCACAATCCTGCCACAACAGTCTTCTTACCGCCAACTGTACATACCAGCATATAACCGCCAACTGATCGCTGTATGGGTAGGTATACAGCAAAACTCACAGCGAACAGCCAACTGTCGATTCAAATTTGTTTCNGCCAACTGATCGCTGTATGGGTAGGTATACAGCAAAACTCACAGCGAACAGCCAACTGTCGATTCAAATTTGTTTCCTTCACTACAGCATTGTAGGACTACTAGGGTGAAAATATAATGGCGAGACGGTAAGCCTTGCAAAAGCCAAATAGGTACAGTATACAGTTTTTATACCTCACTGACATTTCTTTCAAAACAGCCCTGATTCTTAATAATTACCAGTTTGCACCTCAGCCTTATTTGAATAATGTGCCATACGGTTTTCTGGCGCAGCTGCAGTTCATGGCTTGCATGACGTGTAGATTTTTGCAGACTTCTCGTGAACGCTTCCCTAATTCTGTTGACAGTTCCATTGTTTACATGTTGCTGCCTGGTGCTTATGTTTTTACAAACTGGCCCAGTCTGCAAACTGTTTGTACCAGTGATAGATGTTCATCCGAGATGGTGGAGTACTATCAAAATATTTGCAGAAACATCTTTGCAGAATTGTAATTGAATCTGTCTTACTTGACTCTTAACACACAATGCAGTATGCCTTCTGCTGGTCACTTGCCATTTTCTTACACTAGTGCTCCTGGTGTAGGAGTAGCATAACATTGTAATTGTGTCAAGGATTAATAATATTCTCAGAATTTTTCTTTATGTATGCATCCTTCATAGTCTTCTGTGATTGTCATGGTAGCTGTGTGAAGTTGTTCCATTAATTTTGACTTATCCTGTATAGGCCCTATTGCCCTGAAATAAAATTAATTTGGAATTTTTGGAGTACAGTATAAACATTACTATGTTTTTATGTATTTTCTGTTTGCTGCCTTATCTCACAGCTATTTTTATGATACACTGTAAAATGTAGTTCTTTTTGTGCTACAGCCCCCCTTAGGTCACCAATTTCACAGCCTTTTGGTCATGTATGACTGAGCTTGGATACTCTTACCAGCCTGAAAAGTTTGTTGATGGAGTAATGAATAACATATTCAGTTGCTTACAAATCTTGCCCTGCTATGTATGTTCACCACTTGTTTCTTTATTGCCGTAATAGCGTTCTAACAAACTGATTCAGTTAAGGAGGGCCAGGACACCTGAGACCGGGCCTATTTGGCTGGGTACATGGAAAGCACAGAGAAAATACAGAATAATTTTATATCCTAAAAGGGCTGTGCAAATTATACAAAAAAAACTTTAACAGTACACTACTTTATGTAAAAATGATATAAGAAGAATTAACAAAACAACATAGGCCTACTGCATTCAGTTTGGCACTGAAACTACATAGTACACAGCTTGGCCTGTCAGAAAGGGGAGTTCATTTTGAAGGCCCAGGGATGCACTGTCTCCCTGTCGTTGGCCTCCCCTACACCCCTAGTCTTACCACCTGCCTGCCGAAATGTTGGGGTGGGATATTGTCGACTGACCTCGTGATGCTGTANCCTACACCCCTAGTCTTACCACCTGCCTGCCGAAATGTTGGGGTGGGATATTGTCGACTGACCTCGTGATGCTGTAGTCTCCAAAGCCTATTTTTTTTATGTGTATCGTGTTGAATGCAAACTAAAAACGCATGTAAATCAACACAAATGATACATTGCAGGGCATAATAAACATGCCAAGGTANTGTTGAATGCAAACTAAAAACGCATGTAAATCAACACAAATGATACATTGCAGGGCATAATAAACATGCCAAGGTAATTTTAACTGCTTTAGTCCGTTCATGGGTACTTCCAACTTTTCTGAATCTCTGCTAAAGTTCTACTTTCAGGTTATTCCTCTGCCTCGTGCAAACAAAGCTTAACTAAATCCAGAAAATTGCATCAAAGGGACAATGCACCGTATTTGCCTACACCCAATTTAATAATATTTTGCATGAGAACTATTTCGTAGCAGGCATTAACAACATACATATTTTCTCCCTGGTGTTTTTAATAGTAATATTTTAAATGAAATGTTGTAATTTATGGATAAAATATATGTAAGAACTTGGCCTAAATCTCCAATTTAAAACACTCCAACACATCATACATGGAGTGAATTTTTGAAGGTTTGATTCAAAAAGTGTGAAGATACTGCAAATGCACTATACATGTGATTTGTGTATAACAATACTAATAATACATTCCCTAGTATCAGTGTGCCATGCAGGGGATGGAGTACTGGACCACAGACATTGTTTGTAAATCTTTGTATTTTCAATATGATGTTTGTAATTTTGTATAAAAAGTCACTACTAATAACTGTGTATTATAGGAAGTTAAATGTTCTTTAACTTAGGTTTTTATTTGTGCGACAGGTGTCCAGAAGATTATGGTGACAGGTACTTCACTTCGTGCAAGCAAGGAAGCATTACGCCTGACTCGAATATACNAGGTGTCCAGAAGATTATGGTGACAGGTACTTCACTTCGTGCAAGCAAGGAAGCATTACGCCTGACTCGAATATACCCTGGCACATTGTATTCTACAGCAGGTGTGTTGCATGCAGTTTGAGGAAGATATACCAATATATTTTTTTACTTATGTTAATTTTGATGTATTCACAAAAGAACAGGGACACTTACAGTAAAACCTTGTTAAGAAGTTCGCTTTAAAAAAAAAAATTTACCTGAGAAGTTTGCATAATTTTGCACCAAGTCTATAAACACAAGTGTTATTTGACCCTCTTAANAAAAAAAAATTTACCTGAGAAGTTTGCATAATTTTGCACCAAGTCTATAAACACAAGTGTTATTTGACCCTCTTAAAAAATTTTTAGTCAATTCAAAACCTTCGTAACAGAGTTTTATTCTACTTTCACTGGGTCACGTACAGGAGTGTAGTGACCCTATGTAGGCATAGGTGTCTTAAACGCTGCTTGGGGAGAACATAGGTGACGTTGATATTCTCCCTGGTGCTGGGTGCTCTTGGCTCAAAATTTATGGAGTGGTCTCTCCGTAACGGAATGGAAGCTTGTTGAGAAGGAACTGGAATTAGTACGTTGCTAGTTATAGGCTATTCACGGTAAAGTGAGCACTTTTGAAAGCCCTCTCATTTGGAATAATATTCAATAAATATATGTTAATTTCCAAGTGCTGTGGAATATACACACTGTGTTTGTTACTTACTCGGCAATATTTATTTTAAAAGATGGTTACAGGATAAAAAAATGGCTGAAAGGAAAAAGTAACTTGCTTCAAAAGTGCTCACTTTTCTGTGAACAGCCTATAGGAGACTGGAATTTAATTTGTTGCAAAGTCTCTACTGTCTCTCTTTGGTGGCACAAGACAACATGCAGCGTATAGTGACGCAACTAGGTGGCAGGGTATAAACTGCCCCATCAAATGTAATGTAAATTGGCACCCAAAGTTTTTACTCACCAAGATGTGCTGCAGTATTGTATACTATATTTAATGAATTGTTTTTCAAGATGCTTTTGACATTTACCCACTCCAAAGACTGAACTCTCAAGAAATAATTGAAAAATCCAAATGCACTTTTAGTTGCTTTGGCATTCCATTAAAAGTAAGGTCAGATAGTGGAACTCTGTTTAGCATGTCGTAAAACTCTGAATTTTTAGAATTTTCAAATAAATATGGCTTTTAGGTGGTTTGAAGTAGCCCTCGCTTCCATCAAAGTAATGGTGCAGCTGAGGATGTAATCAAAATAGCCAAGAGTCTATTGAAGAGAAATAATGAAAATCCATATCTGGCATTGTTATTATACTGCCACACACAAATTTCTAATGGTTACAGTCCAGCACAACTTCTGTTAGGAAGGCATATAAGGGACGTTATTCCAATGATCCCTACTAGCTTAGACGAGTAACCGGACAACAAACTTCTTCTAAAAAAAGAGGAAAATTACAGGCAGAAGTACAAGAAGCATTACGATGTGCAGCATGGAGTTATTCAACGCCAACCCATAAAGCCTGGAGACATACTATGGGTAAAAGATATTGGGAAACCTGGTATCGTCATCAGACCATCGGGAGAACCATGCTCATACATAGTTGACACAGGAGAGGAAACATTATTGAGAAGAAACCATGTTCACCGTAATCAATATTAGGTTTTGAAAAACAAACTTTCAAATGTATTAGGACCTCAAACTCCTTATTCACTAGTACCTATAGTGCCTTCACCCTTACGTTAGTCGCAACGTAAACAAATACAAGACCGTATCTTTCCACCACGAACAGCAGTGATTGGTTGCTGCCGGAGTGTGTTGCTACAGTAAGATTTCATGAGCATAGACCTCATACATGCACTCGTAGTTGACAAGTACAGTGGAGTCAGTCAGTCTCGGGACCGTCACCGTGACGGTTGAGAGAATAGACGGATAATATAAATCCCCCCCCCCCTTTTTTTTTCTATAAGACACGACAGATACTAGCGATAATAATGTATACGATATTTAGCACTATATTTTTAACAGGTAGCAATCAATAGAATTTTGTACAGCACAGTATGTATTTGATATTAAATATTGTAGACTTCTGTTTTTTACGTTGATAAAATAAAATTGAATACACTACTATTGTGTATATGTTCAGTAGTATAATCCTACCTAAAAAAGTCTGTCATTTTCCTTTGTTGTAATACTTCACGNACTATTGTGTATATGTTCAGTAGTATAATCCTACCTAAAAAAGTCTGTCATTTTCCTTTGTTGTAATACTTCACGAGCTTTTGTTGCTGCCGTGTTGCGTATCTTACGTAGGAGTAGGCTAATATCTGTGTAGCGTCTGCCTCTTCTTGTTGCTCGTACCATTCAATGCACTTGGAAAACATGTTTTCAGCATCACTGTGGCTAATTATTTTGGGGCAATCCTCGAGTGTATCATCCTCTTCTTCTTCACTTAAACATTCTACCTCCTGTGTTGCACTTAATGCAAGTTCCTCATCAACTTTCGATTTTATCTGCATCTTTCTTAATATCATTGACTGTCGTCTGCCCGATTCCATATAGCGGAGTGATACTCGTCGCACTTTTTCCTTTACGCAGTCGTTTTATAATTTCAAGTTTTTGAGAAAGTCCCAATACAACACGTTTCCATTTCTCAGACATTTTTAAACACACTACACTTTGACAACAAAATGAGGACAATCACTTGCTGACTAAGTGACTACCGCTACTGAACTGACTGTAGGAATGGGAGGGCGGATGAGTGGTATCTAGGAATTCCGGTATGGGGGTGAGGAAGATGGAACGATTCTACGAAGTACATATTTAGGTTGTACATAAACAACAAATGTGAGTCATTCGCATCCCGCACCGCACTGAATGTATTTTTGCTGGGTATTCATTGACAAAAGTATGTATTACAGTACAGTATACGTATTGTTCAACTCAATAATGTGCTTAATTTGATCTAATATGAAGCGAGAAAAAACAGTTATTTCATTTTTAGTTTATTAAGTTTGTTTTTTGTATCCAATTTTATTATTGCACTTGTCGTATCAGTTTACTGACGGTTAACAGAAACTCACGGTTAAAAGGGTGACGGTTAAACGAGACTCCACTTTATTAAGATTATTTACTTACAATTCTAGTCATTTTGCGAAAGAGGCTCGACTCCCAGGCTGGAATCACTTCCCACTTCCTCTTCTGTCGAGCCTTCTGCTGTGTTTATTATTTTGTCCGTTACTTTATCCACTGTGCCATCCACTTTCCACATTTTCTCTTCCTCTGATATTACATGTTTTATGCACTTGTGCCATTTATCAGGAGTTATCTCACGTACTGCTGATTGCACTAAAACACACACATCTCGTAACTTAAAAGTAGTATTGTGATGAGCTACAATACCTTTAATAAATTGAGCGTCCTTCTTGACGGTACTGCCGTATTTTCCATAGGTAATTCCAATGCCAACACGCTGTATCATCACTGTCCAAAATAACACTTTAAGAATTTCTTTTTGCAAATTCAAATCCAATTTCAATTTGCAATTTGTAAAGAGTTACGTTTTTAAAATCTGGCAAATCATCAGCAGCATTAATTACATCACGAACTTTGTTTAAAGTAAGACCTCATTACATAAGGAAAATGAATGAACTTTAGCATGCACTGCAGTTTTCACAAAATTGTCGTACTTACCAAGAACACACTTTTTCCGTTTCCTCTTTTTACTTGGCGTCACAAGTTTTCATGTTCCCTGTTGTTCTTTCCGCGCACTGAAAATTGTCGCTGCAGACATACCAGTCATTTCTGCTGCAAGTGCCGCTACTTGCTTTCAACCCAAGTAGGATGCTGCTGTAAAAGATAATAAGATACATTTAAAGCTATTCTCTTCTCACCACTTTGCAACAGTTTTCCCTGAACGTGTTTCATAACATCGGTGTGCACATCAGGTTCTAGCCATTTTAGCAACTGGCGTGGGACGGCTCTTCTAGCAGACACTCAGATTTTAGGGATTTAAAGGAACCGTAAAACACGCAGAAAGAATATGAATTAACTCATCTAGGTAGGCGGCCTGTACAATTCCACTGTCCTCGACCCATTCAACTGTCGTGCATCTGACCTCAATCCACAAAGCACCACGATCTACTAAAACATCCAAGTAACACCCGCCACATAGCATAGGCGAATATTACGCACAGAAGCACTCGTTCCTGCACCCTCTATTCTTAAATCACAAGCCAATCGGACGTCACAACTTACATCCGTAACAACACAACCGCACTGTCTCGCATCTGAACGGCAACTGAAATTCCATGACGGTGACGTCTAAAGACTGTGATGATGACGTCTTCAGACCTTGACGATGATGTCTAACGACCCACAGCCAATAAGGTGACGGCACAATGCAGAAAATCATGGCGTCCGACGTAAACAAAGCGATGGGCTGTTCGTACTTTTAACTATTTTATTTAATACGTTCTACTTATTTTAACATTATGCCCTCCTGAATATGAACAATGTAAGCTGTGCAGAACCCATTAATGCTACTTTTGTTGGTCTAGGATTTTTCCTTCAGAAAAACCGCTACTCTGGATAGTTACCAAAAAAATATTAATATTGAATATGGTCTAGAAACAAATGAAAAATATTTACACATGATCTCTATGTTAATAAACTATTAAAATAACGAAAGATTATACTGTTAACTCATATAATAAAGCGTATTTTGGTAT
Source organism: Clitarchus hookeri (assembly GCA_002778355.1). Classification (NCBI taxonomy): domain Eukaryota; kingdom Metazoa; phylum Arthropoda; class Insecta; order Phasmatodea; family Phasmatidae; genus Clitarchus; species Clitarchus hookeri. The sequence continues at coordinate 373,726 of NQII01001865.1, forward strand.
AATATTTAATGAATGAACAATGTAAGGAAGTACCCTGAAATCATATATAATTAAAATGTCTATGATCAACGGTAAACATAACCCTGAAAATCTGCAATGTTACAAGATTAATTTTGTTTTAATAACCAATGTTCTTGCCAAAAAGTTAAGGAATTATCAATATTGAACTCATATTGAACATACACTATGTGTGTGTACATATGCATATCTGTTTCTGTAGCTGGTCAGTATTTTGCAGGAGTCCATCCACATGATGCAAAATCGTGGACGGAAGGGTACCTGGACGAGCTGCGTTCTGTGGCAGCAAGCGCAGAGTGTGTGGCGATTGGCGAGTGTGGGCTCGACTACAATAGAGACTTCTCACCACCAGAAGTGCAGCGAGAAGTTTTTGAGATGCAGGTACATTGTTTTGTATTGGTCTGACATGTGCAAATTGCTGCAATGGGTGTTTTAATTTTTACAATTAATAGTTAAAATAACTATCAAATTTTGACCTTAAACATTTTTATGGTGTTTTTCAGTTGTTTTGTGACCATAGTGATTCTAATTTTGTATGGCGGCAGATTAAACTTGCCTGTGAGCTGCGGAAGCCATTGTTCGTCCATGAGCGAGATGCTCACGAGGACATGTTGGAGATGCTGGAGAAACACAAAGCAGCCCTGCCTGCTGTTGTGATCCACTGCTTCACTGGCACTGCAGAGCAAGCCAGCAGGTACCTGGAGGCTGGCACCTACATAGGACTAACAGGTCAGTCATGGTTTGTCACACGTGTAGACCAAAGGGACCAAACTTAAGAAACCAAGTTCTTATGCATTTTTTTTAAATTTCATCTTCTGTGATTTAGCAGTCATACAGGCGCGTATCCTTCAGCCTCATTCCAATTTAAACATTGCCATGTGATTTCGTTTAATATGTACATTCCCTACACACGTCTCTTGTCTACTCAATAAATAAAAAAGCACCACGTAATCACTGTTATGATGAACAACATAAAGTATAGAACACGTGTTTTAATAAAATATACCTAGAGACAAGAATTTATATTTTTATTTTTAGCTTAAATTTGTTTAAAAAATTTATGGTTTTGGTGTTATTGTTTTAATTTGTGAGAGTGCAATAAAGGTAACAAACATCCATATTTAGACACATATTCATGTAAAATTTGTAATACGCAGCATTTATAGAATTATATAGCCAACTTTTGGTTTACAAGGTCTCCTGGAATAGCGACCATCTAGAAATAAAGACCCTTTTTGGGGAACCATGAAACAAATTTAATTGAAAATGTTTTTTCCAATAACAACCTTTTTCCTGGGAACCATGAAAGGTCTTTGAATCAAGAGTTTAGTGTACACCCCAATCAAGAGTAAGCATTTAATGAAAATAAAGTAATAAAGATGCATACAGTACCTATACTCTCAAAAAAAGTATTTACACAATTAATGTTTTCACAAATTTTTGAAATTTGTTCAAAATATGAACTGTTGATGTGGGGTAGCCGGGCTGTTCTGTTAGGCTTCCTTGATTGCAAATGTTGAAACTAAAGTTTGCCAAACTTTTAATGAGTTCTTAAAACACTGCAGAATAGTTGTACTTAAATATAAAACAATTTAATTTGTAATTCTACTCATAACACATTATAAATGTTGCTCCCAACTTGATGTAAACACACTTGTTACCAAGAAGTATAATATGCTTATTTTATGTATTGAAAAATATTTGCTTGTTTATAAATGCACAGAGCATCCTCCCATTTACATTTGCAGTTAAATTGTTTCTCGATTAGCATTTGAATCTGTACTGCTGATGTGATGTGGCAAGATTGCTTGGTGCATCAGTACCATATAGATATTGCAAGACTGTTTCTTGCGTCTGATGTGTTAACATTCCAAAGGCAGGGTCCAGGTGTTCTATGATATTAAGCTGCTGCATTTCCTTGATTTGCTGTTCAATTCTCGCCTTCTTAGCATACACTTCCCCTGGTTTGTTTTGTATAATTTTTGGGTTGGTCAAGTATATCTTGTGGGAGATAGTCACAGTTTGTTTTAAGATACTACGAGGGTAATCCCAAAAATAAGGTCTCCTATTTTATTATAAATAACGTTTACTGTCTAAGTTATTTACATCATTGTAAAGGTTGAACATAGGTCTCCTATTTTTTCATACTCGTACAAAGAACGGTTTGTGCGGCTATTGGCCACATTGTTGTGATGTGTGCTTCCCGCCCTTTCAAATGAGCATGTGCGCGCTTCGCTGGCGTTGAACTGATGGAAATTCATCGCCAATTGAAGGAAGTGTATGGTGAGTCGTGCATGTATGTCAAAAATTTTCGCAAGTGGTGTCGAGAGTTTACAGCCGGTCGTACTGAAATTCACGACGAACAAAGGAGCGGGAACCGTCAATTTCCGACGAGACAGTTGCGATAGTTGAGAAAACCATGCGTGAAGATTGGCAGATCACTCTGGATGATCTCTCCATTTTGGTTCCTGCGGTTTCCCAAAGCACCATTCTAGGATTTTAACCGAAAAGTTGCAATATCGGAAGGTGTGCGCAAGATGGGTGTCACGAATGCTGACGGAAAACCACAAGTGACAACGAGTTTATTCTTCCCGCGAATTTCTTTGCCGCTATGCAGACGAAAAGGACAACTTTTTGGACTCGATTGTCATGGGTGACGAAACCTGGGCGTTCCACTTTACACCTTCGCCCAAGCCTCGAAAATTCAAACAAACACTGTCTGCCGGTAAAGTCATGACAACTGTGTTTTGGGATCAAAAGGGGGTATTGTTGGTCGACTTTATGCCTCCTGGGACCACAATAAACTCTGACAGATACTGTGAAAAACTGAGAAAACTTAGACGGGCAATTCAGAACCGGAGAAGAGGAATGTTGAGCATGGGTGTGAACATTCTCCATGACAATGCTCGCCCACACGTCGCCAGTCTAACCTTTGCTCTCCTGCAAGAGTTTCAATGGTAAATCATCACCCACCCACCCTATAGTCTGGACTTGGCACCCAGTGACTACCACCTGTTCCCTAAGGTGAAAGAACATTTGGGCGGAAGGCGATTCAGCTCCGACAATGAGGTGAAAAATGAGGTTCAACGCTTCCTTAACAACATGGCGGCGAGCTGGTATGACATGGGCATACAAAAAGCTGTCACAGCGTCTACAAAAATGCATCAACCAAAATGGTGATTATGTAGAAAAATAGATAAATGTTCAACCTTTACAATGATGTAAATATTGTAGACAATAAACGTTTTTCTTATGTATATAAAAAATAGGAGACCTTATTTTTGGGATTACCCTTTACATTGCTCGAACACCTTGTAGTGTGCTTGTACAAGTTTGATCAGCTGTTCAACTCCTACCCCCTCTAGGCTGTATTGAAATTTGCTTGTCACATTTTGGGCTGGGACAGGGTTGGCAAATTTTCTCCATGTTACCACCCTCCTTTTATTGCCAGCAAAATACAGTCACCCCTTTCTGCAGTCCATGAATGCCTTTTGTTCTGATAGCCATGGTTGCGCCAGTATGGCTGCCTTCCTCAGGTGAGCTTCGACATGGAAATGGGTTGAAATTTTCTCGTCAGTGAACTGTATCTCCAGCGAGATGGTTCTGTTGGTTACCAGCTGTGCTTCTTCCGGAGCCATAGAGATCTCTTTATTTTCAGCTGGTTGGATTTGGCTGCTGTACTGGGATGGGATTTCTGTCTTCTGTATGAGATTTGCTTTGACTGCAATGTCTAATGTGGCCAAAATTTCCTTGTTTCTCAGGCACACCTTAATGTTGGAGGAGGGCCTTCATCATTGCCTTTTCCTGAAGGACTGCTACTTGAATTGCTTCATCTACTACGCCGGGTTTCCAACCTCTTCGTTCTTCTTGGCTGGTCTGTTTTCCGACAGGGTTGCTTCTTTGCTATCTTTCTGCGGTTCAGGTCCTTTCCTAGATGGAAAATTCTTGTCTTGGCTACCTGCCTTGCTTGCATTATGCCCTAGTACATGGTGCAGTCTTTGTGGAATTGTCTGGCCAGGCAGTACCAGCATCTTGGCAACATGAGTCATAGTGGGTGTGGGTTCAGTTGACTTGGCCTAAGCAGGGCCCTCCTGCACTGCTCCTTTGGGTTTGGAAATGGAGGTTGTTCGTCCTTTTACATTGGCATTTTTCTTATCAGTTACATCTTGTTCTTGCCCTCTTCACCAATTCTTCCAGGTTTTCTGGCCCAGAATTCTGTAAATGGGACCTGATTTCAGGCAGGAGCAGTCGTGTGATTAGTTCTAAGGCATCTAGCCCATCTCGCCCTGGGTGGACTCTCTGGAAGATAAGAACCTTTTTTTAAATAAGCAATTCTGCTTCTTCTCCCTCCTTCTGAGCTGGACGTACAATTAATTGATTAGCTGTGCTACCATGCAAATGTCTGAAAAGTAGGAGACCAGCTTCTCTGTTAGTTGGTCCTAGCTGGTAATGAACCTGACGCGTGATGTCTAGAGTGTCTGAAGGCGACGTCATGGCCAATCAAGAGTTCTGTTGTGCCGTTCAGAAGCACGGGCTAACTTGGGCTGCTGGAGTTTGGGGTTTACGGGCTAGTAATGGTGCTTCGGCTGTAGTATAGAGTAGGGCGTGTGGCCTTTGTGCACGGTACAAAATCAGGTGTGGGCTTTACAGTTCTCAGCACTGGCAGCGCAGATGCTGACACTGGTTTACCTGACTGGACCGCGGCCCGGGGTAGCTCCTGGTGTGACCGCTGCTGCATCTGACTTTGGCTTGATGTAGCCCACTGACCTTGGGCTGGGGTGGAGCTACGGCTGGTGAAGCTGCTGTTCCCCGCGATGTGCTACTGGCTCTGGTACCCATCTGGAAAATATATAAAAATCCTGAGGTGCACACTTAATAATTACTCTGGAAGATTTTTCCCGTAATACCTCAATGGCTGAGGCGCGGGAGGAGCAATTCTGTAGAACACACATCGCTGATTGTTAATCAGATCACACACCCTTGAAGTGTGGATTGGCAATGCCTAAAGGCACTGGAAGACCCTGTCGAATGCTGACCACAATAGGTTGTGGTTTGCCGGTGGTCTTGTGAGTGGCTGAAATAAGGAACTAAGTGGGACTGGGAGGTGAGACCTCGCTAGTTGTCTGGTAGCTTGTGCTCGTGCTTGTTCCCGAGGGGTTAAGCTGCTGAAGGCAGTCGCAAGAGGTTACAGATCACTTGACTAGGCTTGTCGGCAGTAGCTACCTTACTTACTCGCCACTTCGCACCACCTCTGTTGGTGAAGGGCATAGGGAGAGGCACTACGGTCTGCCGCCTAGAGAAGAGCAGGTGACAAAATCGCTAGCTAAGTGTAAAGCCAGTCGTGGCCAAACCAACCGGAGAAGTTCAACGCAGTGGTATAAAAATAACTAGACTCTAACTAACTCTAATGCTGGTTGTCCAGAAGTAACTCGGGGTGTCACCACCAGAGGGTGAGTTTCTGGGAGGTGTCAAAGAAAGTCTTTGAGGGTGGCTGAAGATCCAGAAGATCTGGTTGGTTGAGTTGGTCCCTCATGAGGAAGGCGGTGAGCAAAGAACACCAGCACTAGGAAGTGGTGGAGCGAGCTGCAGTATGCCAACTGGTCTTTCTGGGCCCGTGCGCTCGCCTATATGGAAGGCAGCTGTGGGTCCTTCGGCTCCCTTTGGTTGGTCGGGAATCTTCGCCTGTGGCGCTCCTCCCTTAGCGTCACTTGCCACGATCTCTTGGGGGAGATTGGAAGTGCAGTTTTCTTTGTTTGTGGGTTGCATTGTGCCTGCTAGCTTAGGGGCAGTGCTGGACTGCTCTTGGCTGGCTCCAATCTCACATGAGGGGACATTGACTCCAGACACGTGACGTCTGACAAAAGGCGTGAACGGCCTTGGTGCTGTATTCTTCGGTGCCTTTGCATCTAGGGATAAGCTGGTTGGTTTTGGAAGCCAGCCTTCCTGGGTTCAAACCCTGCTCAAGGTGACGTGATGCCACGAGAAGATAAAGCAGAGTCGTGTAATTGTAGTAGTGTCAGTACGCGTCATGCGTCAAACCCACCTCACTTTCCTACCATTTTTCTGTGTGTTCATGGAATTGGGCTTTAGCCTTTGGAACCCATAGGTATTGTGGCAGCTGAATTCTTTTAAACTCTTTTGTGTAGGAAATGAATGTCTGGGGTCTTCCTCTGATTTTACTCCATGCTCTGGTAAAGGTAGTAGTTTGAGATCCTGGGTGCACACCTCAGGGGTTGTTTCAACTCATCTTGGGGATGTTGGAGTTACCAACCGGAGAGTCGGGCACTTGAAACAAAGGCCTTCCATGTCACTTGCTCTGTTGGCCCAGCCTAAACAAAGGTGGTAGAATGTATGCAGACATTCCGTGCAGGCCCCTCTGTAGGTTCCCTTGCCGTGACAGTTTGGGTGATTGCATTGACTCTGATGTTCCCTACATGAAGAGCACTGGAACTCCAACTCTTCTGTGTCACTTTCACTATCAGTCCAACCCAGGCAGATATATAGTGGACATTACCGCTACAGTACGCGCAAGTTATCAAATAGTGTCTGACGGCACGGCACTCTACTACACAGGTTTGTCCCTCCCCAAGGGGTTCTACCTCACTGGTGACTGACATGGTTATGGTGTTGATGGGCACCGCTGGATGTTTGTCGTTGACTCCGCCCAAGTTGATGGTTCTGGCATATCATGGGGGCTTTGAAAGGTGCTCGCAGAGACTTTTCAGTCTTGTGAGTTTGTCAATGACTCCACAATTGGCCCCACGTTTTGGTGCCAAAAAGAAGCTTGCCACACCTCAACTATAGTTGTCTTCTGTCCTTAATTGGCCTCTGTCCTATGTAGCTCACCCCCCCCCCATCAACCCTTGAGGATGGAGAAGTTTGTGCCCCATAGACTGGGAGATTGGTATGTTCGGGAGGCAGCTAGATCACCTTTCTCAGATACCTTGTAGGAGTAGGTCAGATAAGAGTTCATGACCAGGTGTGTTAGAGGGGATGCAGAGCTCTTCTTCAGTGTTTGTAGTCTTGGGTACCAGTCAATGCATGACCTTGGCGATATAAACTGGAAGTGGAGGAAAGTACGTGGCCTTTGATGGTGTAGGTGGAAGGGGAGAGATACGTAATAATCAGGGCGCTTGCTGACAGATGTCCTAGCAGCTGCTGCAATGGTGCAAGATGTATTGCTTTCACCAAATCTCAGGAGTACTGTCTCCTCCTCAGCACCGAGTATACCCTGCTGTGCCCATATTCCAGCCCTACAGCCTCTCTGGCTAGTACAAGGGTCTTCTTGGCTGTCGTCTGCCGCCAAATGTGTTTTATTTGAGTGTTGTTGTTGTGTTTGTGGTGTGGGATATTTGTATTGTGAAATTAGTGCTTGGGTAAGAGAAGCATATCACATAAATTACACTTTTATTCCTCTGTGGAATAGCTCGACACACACAATAACTAAGGGGATTAAAATTCCTCATACTCCATTACCTTCAGGTAACAACACATTAAACTCAGTACATAAGAAAAAAATTATCATGATGTACCAGCAAATTTATATTCTCTCAAAATGTAATGAAGGAACTGTACAACCTACTGTTTGTTCCTGGAGTCAAATAAGCTGTGTCAGACAAAGAAACATACAGCACGATTAAACCCTTAAAAGAATCATGAGTTTCACATCTACTTAAATCGTACAGGCACATTTTAATTAGTGAAGACATTTATTAAGGTAGCAATAAATTCTGAAATAAATCAACATACATTGGACACATACGAAACATTACCATTATCATAAATACCAAACATAGACACTTTCAAAGAAATCTATTCACAAATAAAATTATGATTCAGTCTATAATTCTCAGAGGTTTGAAAATTACCCATCACTATCCNTAAAATTATGATTCAGTCTATAATTCTCAGAGGTTTGAAAATTACCCATCACTATCCCTCCAAAGCAATGAAATCAAAAACACAGCATTACGTGAAAAATTCATTAATTCAGTTAATTATAGTTCTTCTGTAGAAAATTATGCTTCAAATAAATTTTTGTTAAACTTATTTGTTTTACTAGGCAAAATTCCATCTCGGCTAGTAGGGTAGAACATTGACTCAACTCAGGATCTCTGAGTAAAAAAAATATTTTTCACGACAGGAAAACAATTTGTAGTATTTCCTTCAGATAGAATCAATAGCATGGTTCAAATAACAAGAAGTCAAAAGCAATCTCAGACCGTACCCTTTTGTTCAGGCTTACAAATTGCAGTTCCATGTTGGCAGTGTCCCAAGCGTCCTTAAGCCTTATCTTGAGGTTTTAATAAAACACCAAAAATTAGCAAATCTTGTGCTTGTAGGCTGCTTCGATAGCCTGCGCACATTTACAAGACTTGTGATGACTCTCTTGCATCACCCTGCCTTAGGATGGGTGGTCACTAATCAAAAATTTTATGGATTAGTTAAGAGACAAATTTACTATGAACCAACCGCACGCATGTCCAGATAGAGAGTCCCTCTGGGAACCCTCCTTCTTCAATAACAAATCAAAGAAAAAATAATTTCCTGATTAGAGAGACATCAATAAGCTGATTAAAGTAATAATCTCCTAGGCCTATAACATACACATTATGCAAGGTTCAAGTTAGACAAGGAGAAAACACATAAGATAAAACAGCATTAATTACTCTACCTGAGACATTAAAATATCCAATTAATAAAAATCTTGGGAATTGTCTGTGCATCCAAATAAAATTATGATACAATTTCTACAATCCTTTTTACAAATGAAAACAAACCGGAAATTTTATACTGACAGATGTAAACATTGTAAAGGAATCATAATATTTACCAGTATAAATGCCAATGTATATGGAAACAAGGGTGAATTTTATTTATATCCCCACAAGTGTGGGAGCTAGTGGCTGTTCGTAGTTGTAAGCACGGTTCTAGAAACAAAATGGGTGGACAATGAAATCATGTGGAGAATGAGAGCTGTAGCCTCCCAGAGGACAGTGACTCCCCTCTCTCTCTGTTGCCTTTGGTTCATGTCGCCTTGCCAGGTTAGCAGATGGGACGGGATGACCAACACACCATATCCCCATGGGAATGTTTGTGTTGAATGTTCCTAAGGATCACCTCTTCATTCATCCTGGAAGTACCCAAGTAGAGTGGGACAACTGCTAACACTTCAAGTACTCCCTGAACGGTGGCAGCAGATGTAAGCCCTACCCTTTGGTGGTGATTGGCAAGGCGGGATGACCGCCATACCTCAGTCACGAGAAGAGGTGCTTTGCTTGGTACACGCCTGAAGAGCATAAGGGGTAGAGAGCATTGTATTTACACCTGAAGAGTGTAGTAGGTTCAGAAGATGAAGTTGTATTAAGGTGGGTTAAGGTTGTTGAAAATAGCGAGCTGGTTGAGAAAGATGCTCCAAGGTTAGCTATGATTGTGTTCATTGGTAATAACCAACAAAACAATGCACACCCAGCCTTTATCTCTTCTCCTGAAGGGCCGGACATAGGTGCCACCAGTACTGCAGGGTTCTCTCGGAAGACGTGGCTTCGTGGAGATAGGAGGGCGACCCCTGGAGTGACAGAACTCGGACTCGAATGTAGGTGGGTGTAGCTCTGAAGCTAAGTAACGTGAAGCATTCTGGAAGACTGATGTGCAACAGGCAGAATGACTGTCTAGAAGCTGGAGTAAGTTAACTTGCTAGGCGCTTGGGCAGCGTGACGTCCTACGACTGTGTGTACTCATTGGCGGAAGGGAAAAGCAGTCTTATGTTACGACGAACCCAACTATTTTCAGCCCTGTATTTTTCTCTAAAACTTTAATCTTCATGTAAGACCCACACCCTTACTTTCCAAATCGTTTCTGAGAAAAAAATGTACAGGTGTTTCACGAGTAAATGCTATATTACTTTAAACTGCCTGAATGTTCTTGTATAGATAGATATTGGCTGATCAGAGTCATTAAAAACATGAACTGGCCAAAACAACATTCTTTCATTTGAGCTGTTATGAGGAAATAAAATGTATGAACCTCCATGTCGGTTAGCATAAACAGGGTATTTATTGCTAATACCACTTGCTTCCTGCATTAGCATGGCAGGTGCTGCATGTCATGGAGTGTAAATCAGTTTGTAAATTTAAAATACACTGAAAAGGTATTATGTAAAAATTGTGACTATTTTTGTAAAATTCACATAAAATCATACTAAATTTAATAAGTGGGAAATTTCTACAGCATGTGAAACTTCAGAAGTTTTTCTCCAATAAAAAATGTATTGTAAAATGATTTTTTCAAACTATGATATCAACATTATATAAATTTAAACTACTTTTTACTTTAAAAAAATGGCATAAAATAAATTGTTTTGTTAATATTGTTCAGATACAAATTTTAAAATTTTCTTTAATAAAAAACAAACGGAAATGCTTTAATAACAAAATGTAGATTAAATTTATTTGTCCTACCTTATGTCTTTCAGATGTGCATTAGTTACTGTTTTTGCAGGAAAGTGGAAATAGTTATGCACACCATGTTGTCACTATAGCTGTTATATGCCTTTCATAATAATTGTAACATAACGGATTTGGCACAGATATTTGTAACAGCTATGGCATATTATCTATGAGCAGTAGCCATAATTCTTGACATCATAATTTTTTTTTATGGGTGGTGTCTATCGTATATAGTAAATTTAGAGAGAATGTGGGTTGGCGGAAAAGTGGTTTTATGTATTAGTTATGGATTAGAGGTGAGAACTAATGAGCTATTATATAGCTTAATTTGAAAATTAAATATAACAAACAATTTAAGTGTTAAAAGGTGTTCTTCCCATTGGTATCTCCTTCTTAAAAATGCCCTTGAAGGCATTTTGCAAGGTGATTTATTGAGGTCTGGTTTAGCATAATGAGAATATATATGTTTATTTTTATTTTTATTTTTTTTTATCATACAAATATTGAAAGCTTTGCTGTATGTTAATTAGGGAATATTAATTGATGTTTCCAATCATGATGGTGCAGGTTATCTGTGTAAAGATAAGTCTGACACTGGAGTGCGGAAGATACTGGAGGATGGGGTGATCCCTCTGGAGAAACTGCTGGTTGAGACAGATGCACCATTCATGTACCCGAACACTAGGGCATCCAAGTTGCCAGTTCATGTGAAAGAGGCACTCACAGAAAGGTCAGACATTCTGCTTCCTGTATCTCTTTAAGGGTGTTCGCCACAAAAAAAAGTATTATTTTATATTTGTACCACATACTGTTCAACTTTTAGACATTATCTGTAAGTACTCTTTCCTTGCAAAAAAAATTTGAGCACACAGTTTTCCCATAGTATAAATCAGTATCATAATTACGATTTTATAGTTTTAGGAATGTACAGATAATGAAAACTAAACTACCTACATTGAAAGAAGATGCAGATAGCTACTTCAAGTTTTCTTTAAAATCGTACAAGGAATTTTTTTGTAATTTCAAAAATTTTCTGAAAATAAGTAGCTGTCCATTAAATTTTTGCAAAATAATTTTTACAAGCATACCTTAAAAGGAATTAATACAATACTTTTAAATTCCCTTTGTTAAATATTTCTGCAAATAGATTGACTTTGACGTCATTTTGCAAAAACCATGCAATCTAAAAGAAAAATTTATCTTACAAAAAATTGAACCACAGGTAATGTCTAAAAGTTGAACAGTGTATGGTACAAATATAAAAAACACATTTTTTCGTGGCCAAGGTCGCTAATGGTTATGGTGCACTGGTGCATACGGTGACACCTCTGCAAATTGTTTTGTAAGTGACCAAATAATAAACAATGTATGTGGATAAATGGATAATGTGGGCTTGCCCCAAGCTCTTGTTCCTCATGCAATAATTTGTATAGATTACAGTATAATCATAATTTAAAATGTTAGGTATAATGTGGCTTTAGATGACAGGACATGTAAAATAAGAAAAAGACAAACCATAGTAAAAATGTTTTCAGCACCCCAGCTAATTGCAATTCCCAATTGGGAATGTGTGTTGTGTGTGGGTATATGGTGGGAAGGGGNGGGGGGGGGGGGGGTGGAAGAGAGGTGTCAGTGTGATAAACTAAATCATATATTGGGGGAAAAAAGTGAAGCTACAAAATATTTGAGAGATACAAAAAAAACTTAAATTGCATTTTTTTGTTTGCATTTTTTCTTTGGGGCTTCAATTTTTTGTTTTTTTGGGGCTTCAAATTTTTATCCTTTGGGGCTGCATGTTTTTCTTTTGAGGCTGAATTTTTCTCCGTTAGGGCTGCATGTTTTTCTGTGATATACATTTTTTATTTGGTAGTGCCTTTTCTTTTTGTTTCTGCATTCTGTCTCCTGCCACCTCCTCCTTTCTTTCCTGCTTCTCAGTACCAGATGAAAACTATTTTTTACTCTTCTCTTCTCTTCCCCATCTCCCATCTGGGAAGTTGATGATGCTTTTCCCACAGCAGGGTTCCATCTGAGCCTATTTCGTTTTGTAGAATGAAAGCATACTTGAGACCAAAACTATTTTTTTTGTCGCCTTAAATGGTAGAAGTTAGCCTTTATTTCTTTGAAGCTGCAGTCTAGGGGCGTCTAATAGGATGGTGGCATCTTAGAAGGAGTGGCTTAACTTCCTGTGTTTATAGGCATGTGCATACATACTTCTTGTTCCAACTTTGGGTAAACACCAGATATGTATTACTTACAAGGATTAATGTAGTGGCAGTTGAGAGGAAGACAAGCTGGGTAGTTAAGTATAAAAACTGCAGATGAGCCTCTAAAAACAGTTGGACGCAGAAAAATAACATTTAAGAAGATTTATTATGTGGTCTTTTTTGACACTTTTGAAGGGGTATTTCTCGGTACTGTGCAAAGTAAACAGTAGGTACGAAAAAATGATAGAAATATGATTGACGTATGTCAGTTGCACAATATTTTTAAAAGTGCAAGAAGTTATGTCTGTAAGTTGTAATTTTGGACCCTGTTTGAAGGTGATCCTTGGCATAATGTATTTAGCTGCAGCAAGTGTGACATAGCATATTATTAAAGTANTTGAAGGTGATCCTTGGCATAATGTATTTAGCTGCAGCAAGTGTGACATAGCATATTATTAAAGTACTTCAATTCTTGAACATCGAAAGAAGATATGGACTATATTGCAGAGTCTGTTTTCAGCAGATTTCCACGCAAATATATTGATTATGAAAGCACGCGTATATGATACTGGGTGTCATAAGCTGAGGTGCAGTAACTGATGTGCAACGTACTTGTTGTGCAGCATTCATATCAAGTTGATGATCCTTTGTGCAGTTCGTCCGTGTCTGTTTCCCTCGTATGCTGAGGTGTGCTTGGAGATAGTATGTTGGTGCTTGTAACGTCCTTTGCTGATGNACTTCAATTCTTGAACATCGAAAGAAGATATGGACTATATTGCAGAGTCTGTTTTCAGCAGATTTCCACGCAAATGCATTGATTATGAAAGCACGCGTATATGATACTGGGTGTCATAAGCTGATGTGCAACGTACTTGTTGTGCAGCATTCATATCAAGTTGATGATCCTTTGTGCAGTTCTTCCGTGTCTGTTTCCCTCGTATGCTGAGGTGTGCTTGGAGATAGTATGTTGGTGCTTGTAACGTCCTTTGCTGATGNTCCGTGTCTGTTTCCCTCGTATGCTGAGGTGTGCTTGGAGATAGTATGTTGGTGCTTGTAACGTCCTTTGCTGATGGTGATTCACTTCTCCAGGGAAACAATGTATAGCTGACTAGAGATGACTGGGGGTTCCAAGAAAAAAAAATTACTATTGCCATACCTGTGTGGTACTAGTAGTGTGCATAGTCACATTTTCACCACCATATTGAATGATTTCATTTTTTGCGTTCAGAAAATGGTGGGTGACAGCTGAAGGCAAATTTGTGGGTGTCATCGCTAGTATCCTGATGTCTTGGCATGCCTTAGAGAGCATCCAGCAGCTAGTTTGTCTTTACCTGGACATTTCTCTGAGGTGAAGAATTTGTGGAGCAACAGACATGCATGTGGTTATAGGAGATAAAGAGCATATGTGGACTTGCTATTCTGATGCTTAGATGCTTTTATCGTTTAATGTGGTTGTTTCATTCTGTGGTGTTGAGGATGGGATGGGCTTAACATATGCAATTCATCCAACAAATGTTGGCAGGTAAGTTGGGTATGTGAGTCTGTCATTTGTGACATGTTCGACATGATGTCTCATGTAGCTCTAGAAACCACAGTANCTTATAAGAGGGTTCCACTGTATTAACCTGCTCTATGGTATTGGGTGCTTAATTCTCTTTGACACTTGGAGCATGTCCATTTGTAGTCATTTTCTCCGAGCATTAAAAATNCTGCTGTATGGTATTGGGTGCTTAATTCTCTTTGACACTTGGAGCATGTCCATTTGTAGTCATTTTCTCCGAGCATTAAAAATACTCTGTTTAGGTAGCTTGGGGCTTCCAAAATTGCAGTTTCTGAAGTTAAAGATTATACACACATACAATACGTGCAAGAAATGAAGAAATATGAGTTCCAATGTTCCTAGCAATCAGTAAGACAAGACAAGAGAAACACAAAAGTAGCATTGCTAGAACCTGGGAATTTCTTAAATTCTTTCTCTAGCTGATTAATTCTCTAACCATAAATATTTCTTGCAAATATCACAAACTTAAATTTTCAAAACTGTCTAAAAAAATTACAAAGATTTTTTTTTTAATTCGTATTCAATTAGTTGTCATTTTTGTAACTATTGGTGAAAAATATCTGAAAAAGTCCATCATAAAACAAAATTGATCAATCAAATGCAACAGATCTCTATTATTAGTAGCTTTATGAGTGCAACTGTTGTCACAGTGAACAAAGTTTTTCTGGTAGAATATCAAACTATGCCAGACTTTGGTTAAAGTCCTGAAGGAAATTTGTAAGGTCAGCCATCATATACCAAGTAGTGAAACTCATTAAATGATTACTAAACCCATAGCACACACAAAAGTGTTTTTTTTTTTGGGAAATGTGGAATTCAATAATTTCCCTCCAGATGCCTAGCACTTTGCGCAGACCTGTTAGTGGAAGTAATGGAACAGTTTTTTCAATGGTTGGTGCTGAAGTGGCACAACAGTCAACTGTGCAAAGCGAATGGTGAGTTGAAAGGAAGCAGAATTAGTGATTAACCTGTGGTATCACTTATAACATTTTGTTTCTCAGAGAGCAGGTAACTCTCAGCAAATACGATAAAAGAGGATACTGGAGAGCTCGCCGAATCTGGCGAGACAAACGACGATGCTGCACTCTCGCAATCTGGTGTGACTGATATCTTCGTAGATCCCGCACAACCATGTAAACAAATGTCATGGCGCATCATTTTACGAAATAGAAATTGTACAACTTAAAAGAGATTTGAGCATGTTTTAAAGATAAAAATGGCAGGCGGAATATGTGCGATTTATAACTTTTGACATCATCATTTAAAAATTCATCGGTCATATTTTAGATTTCAACAGGACGTAGACAAGTAAGCAAATGCTGTACAGTATTCAATTAATGTATGTATTACTAGAAACTTGTCAAACTTTTTTTTATTTATAGCTGCTAACAATGGTTCCAGAAATGTCACCTACACAACTTTGACAAGCTGTTAAAAAAATGTTGTGATGTGTATGTAAATATGAAATACAGTATGTGCTTGGACCTTTTCCTACTGATTCCGTCAGGAGTCTCAATTCGTTGAGGGTCAAGGGTATGAATACATGACAATAGTAGTAATGCAGTAATGCTTAATAAACACATTGTAATTGGTATAAAAATTACACAGGGGTCTATACACAAGTCCTAAAAATACTTCAATTATTTGACGTCTAACGCGTAGTTACACTATTTCTTTTTTACTGCAACTCTGTATCATCATGTGCGAGTCACGTGCCCGAGAAAATATATGAACCCTGAATGGCAGCCACCCAGACCAGCATTTCGCCTCCATAGATAAGGCGTATGCCTGGAAACCGTGCTTCCAGCCTACCCTGGGAGATGGCAGTCAGTGCAGCGCCATCTACGAATGGAGGAGCCATCCCGCCAAAGTCGCCCAAAGGCCGAAGGAACCCGAGACATGCCCTGGCCAAGAGAATAAAGGGCACTGCACTGCCGCAGAACGTCAGTTGATACCAGCAGCTCGTCTTCGCACCAGACGTGCTAAGGCTCTCTGCTCTGTCTGCTTTCCTCCACTTCATGAGGAAACACCCTGCTGTTACCAGTTACCAACGCCGGACTTTTTCAGCACGCGCTGCAGCCCCGAAGAGTCATCGTTCCCTCCCATGCTTGACACTTGCCCCGTCAACCCACACACCTCATATCTCTCCCTTAAGTCCCTTCAGGACAACACAGCTTCAGTTAGGGTACAGTTGTTCTGATGGCTACTTAATTCGTTGCTCTTGCTCTTCAAGCACGCCCTTCAGGCAAGCTCTTCAAGCAGACAGACCCCTTCACCTGTCTTTTGCTTTCACCTTCTGCAAGTTAATCCGGCCATGCGACAAGAGCAAGCCGATACCCAGCCCCACGAAGAAAGAAACAGAAAGCACCACATCGAGAGAAGGGGGAGTGCCAAATGCCCCCCTCCAGATGCTCACCAAAGTATACCGTCCCCATGATGCACCCTGTATTGATGTCAAGGTAAACCAGCAAATAGCCGCGGCGATACTAGACACGGCAGCCACAGGCAACTTTATCTGGAGCAACCTGCTTACACCCTGCCAACAAGCTCGTCTGATACCCGTCGACAAAAGGGTTCAAATGGAGCAACCCGACCACCCCCTCCAAGTAAAGGTTGACGATCTGGGTCCACCACAAAACCACCCAGGTAGAGTTCTCGGTAATCCCACACATTGGAGAAAAGATGATTTTGAGGCAACCCTGGCTGCAACAGCAGCAGTGCATTCTAGATTGTGGGCAACACCGCATATATACTGGAGAAAAGGGGAGGCATGACAATCAACTGGCAGGGTAGCCAAGTCGACGCAACCCTTCTCCTTACCCCAACACAGACTCCGGAAGAACCAATCCGTCTGCAACATCTGCAAGTGAAAGTACAGCAGTCTCCCCTATGTCAACAGCAGAAACCGAAGACCAAAAGCCAAAACTGAAGAGCCCAACGTCAATGTACGAAGCCCCAAGCTGAGCTCGAACCATCCCTCTGCCAAGAGTCCAAACCCAGACTGCCAAGAACCCAAACCAACCCCAAACCCAGAACACAGCACACAGCACCCAAGGAAGAGAAGTAGGTGGAGCAGAAACCACAAGGGAGCGCTGCACCCTCAAGGACATACCCTCCTTAGTACGGTATACCTTCCCTTGATCACTCCCCTCCACCCCTTCCGGGTACACTCAGCGAAGAGACACCCCTGGGTGAGACAGTTGAAGGGCTAGTGGCTCTGAGATATGTTGGCGGTCTCCAAAGGACCGGGAACACTTGGGTGCGCCTCCTAGATTGTGCCAGAAGATGGCGAAGCTGACCAAAGAAAGTGAGACCCAACCCCCTCCATTGTCACCTCTCCAAGGAATTAACACCCAGAAGAATGAGCCCAGCTATCACAAAGTGCTGGACAGCGACGTGATGCTGCAGGCGGAATCCGAACCCCGGGCGGATGAGTTTGCACCCACAGTTGAGGTGGGGGTCGTCACCGAACCCTTGTCCTCGACTGCCAATGTCCAGAAAGATGAGCCCAGCTGTGACTGTGTGTCAGACGGCGACATGAGGCAGCAGGCGGAGCCTGAACCCAGAACAGAAGAGTTCACACCAGCAGGGAGTGATGCAGAACCCTTGCACCCCGCTGAACCAACCCAGAGATGAGAGCTGCCGCCGTGAGCATGATTCACTGTATAATGTTGTGGTTTTACAGGTTTTGTATTTATCTTGGGAGCAGATTATTTGGTTCTGTTGACAATTACAATTAATTTAATATAATTTCCAAATTAAGCTATACTATCTTATTTAAACGAAATGCAGTATCATTTTCGGTTATATTACTACTTTGTTGACATAGAGGTCATCTGTAGATTATAGTTCATTTGTTATTAGAGGGTATAACGTATTGTTCATTTATTCGCTAGAGAATAATAAGCATTGCATGTTGTAAATCATGTGAACGAAAGAAAAGTATCCTGGTTGGCTCTCGTCTCGCCATTGCTGATTGGCGGAGAAATGTGGCATGGTCAGACGACAGCCAATCAGAAAGCAGGTAAAACAGAAATTACGATGACGTTCTAAGTCAAACTTTTTCTTTTACATAATAAATATTAACCACCGTAAAAAATGGACGTGTGTGTTATAAAGAGATAATATAATTTTTTTTTTTTTTTTTCGTAATAAGTAAAAGATGTAAAGCTAGAATTGTGGAAAGATGTTTTGAATTTAATCAAGGATAATTGAACACTATTGATATTGATCTGATTTATTTTGAGAAGACAAAGTAATAATTTTTCAAAGTTAAAGTTATTTGAGAAGACGTACGAGGAAATAAAAAATGGTGAACAGCATTACGGATTTCTAATTCCACTGAAAGGTTACAACTTCATATTCATTTTAACTGAAATGTTACAACCACCTTTCAAGGTCAAGTCGGCTGGTACTGCGAAACCATGTGGCGACCCACCTGGAACTTTGTGTGGCCGTACACATGGCATACGGAGTTATACAACTGCAAGAGTTTAATTAGTGACAGTGACATATAAGCAATGCCAGTGAGTGCCGAGACAATAAATTGTAAATAATAACATAGTAAGTACAGTGTATCAGTCGAGACTGCAATGAAAAGGGACATCATCATTAAATAAAGGACAGTCAGCCCTGTAAGAGCTTCGTTAAGCAACCAGTGAAAATGTACATAAAATATTCCAGTGTTAGCATAGTATAAGAGTCAAGGCCGCAATGACATAGCCAGCAGAATTAAGTGAAGAAAGGAGGCCGTAAGTACAAACACAAGTAGACAGTAGACCTCCTTATGCAACTAAGTGTGGAACAGTGTGACTAAGTACTCGTGTAATGTATGCCTACCCGCTGAACAGCAAACCCAGAACCCATGGCGTATCCCTGAACTCTCCCTAAGGAGAAAGGGAATACCAATCTCCATAGTTAAGGAAGAACTAGGAACATGTGGAGCCTGCCTATCAAAAAAACAATCTAAAATGAAAGAATATTGTTGTAAAATAATTTGAGAGTGAATCATGTGTATTTTGAGTGCTATGTTTTTTCTTAACAGTAGGTGACCCATACACATTTTAGCTAGGTAAGTGTATATAGGATTTTAGTGTAACTCATGTAGGATAGATTGAGTATAAAATTCTGGGGATATAAGGAATTGAACCTGTCACACATAAAATAAATTAGGCCTGCAACCCATAGGAGGCTACAGAGCAAGCCACTTTCTAACATGCCTTCAGCGCTAGGGCAGGTAGAGATAAATACTGCACACACCCATGTGAGTTTGGGATAGTAATCATCCTACTTGCCCCAGTGTTAAAAATTTATGTGCACCCCTGTCACTTTCACTTTTTAGGTCAAACTGTAAAACCTCTCTTTATATAACTACAGCCCTCAGCTGTTTCTTGTGAGGGTCATGTATTTTCAGTTTACCTGAAGGGCATGGACACTCACCCGATACCCCCGTTACTCCCTCCACACAACACAACTTCTCAGGGGGCCGAAGTCATTAGTACGCCACCTGCCAAGCGACTTGTCCGGGAGAGAGAAAAAGAGAGACAGAGCAACCAGGAAAACCAGCTCGCTCTAGTGTCACGTAGAGAGCGCACAGAAGAGTGGCAAAGATAGAAGGCAAATGTCGTCAACATTAAGATGACAGTCCGACATCACCCAGCCATCAAAATTTGACGTGGTGATTCTACGCCAGTAGAGAGAGGGGCAGGGGGAGGTCATTGATGCATGACACGTAGTTACACTATTTCTTTTTTGCTGCAACTCCATATCATCACATGCGTGTCACGTGTCCTAGAAGAGATACGAACCCTGAATGGCAGCCACCCAAGCCTGCATTCCACCTTCATCGATAAGGCAGACGCCTGGAGAGTGGAATGCATCTCACAAAATAGAGTAATGTAAATCGCCCCCGCCTAACACAATCCCGTGAAAAGGGAAACCAGCCGACAATGCCAGTGAAGTTGCCCCTAAGCTCGAGCAGCGGTTACCACCTGCATACGAGGAAAACCCTGCTTCCAGCCTCCCCTGAGAGATGGCAGCCAGTGTAGCGCCGCCTACAAAGGGAGGAGCCATCCTACGAAGCCGCCTGAAGGAACCTGAGACACCCCCTGGCCAGGAGAATGAAGGGCCCTGCACCACCGCAGAAAGTTAGTTGATACCCGCAGCTCGCCTTCGCACCAGTCATGCTAAGGTTCTCTGCTCTGTCTGCTTCCCTCCGCCTCGTGAGGAAACGCCCTATCACCAGTGACCAATGCCAGACTTATTCAGCATGCACTGCAGCCCCGAAGAGTTGTCGTTCCCCCCCACGCTTGACACTTGCCGTCAACCCACACACCCCATATCTCCCCCTTAAGTCCCTTCAGGACAACACAGCTTCAGTTAGGGTACAGTTGTTCTGACAGCTACCTAATTCATTGCTCTTGCTCTTCAAGCATGCCCTTCAGGCAGGCTCTTCAAGCCGACAGACCCCTTCACCTTTCTTTTGCTTTCACCTTCCGTAAGTTAATCAGCGCATTGATTTACAACAGGAGAGTACGGGTCACCATTTTCTATTCTGGACGGAATAAAACACGTTCTTAGTCTAACCGCCGTCTGTTCCTTCTTGAGTGAATTGTATGTAGTCCTTTCTGGTGTCACCCCGCAAAGGAGATTCAGGAAACCGCGGTTTGTGAAATGATTTGCCAAATCTAGAGTAGGATTGCGGCCTCTCCCCTCAAAAGGACTTTATGTATGTCACCCGAAACACCACACATTAGACGGCCTCCCATACTGTGGACCAGGTACACAAAGGTACCTGGTGTGCATGTACAGTAGAGTCCCGACCACTAGCAAGACACATGACGAAGAGGCTAGATCACCCTTGTCAGTCAACCCATTCCATCCACTGCGTATAGACCCTCCAGAAAGATTGCCAGGCCTGACAAGGAGGGATCTACCCCTTCTGGGTTACACTTAATTAGGGGTATTGTTGCCTGCTACCCCAGTGCGGATGTGAACTGTGGTACCTAACCCTTGTAAATGCAGTTCACCTACAGAAGGGGAAGTAAGTGGAGCAACAGAAGAGAAGCTGCTATCCTCGCTTGCCAAGAAACAAGCACTGTTTGACCCAAGTTCCCCAGCCTTCGGCTGCTTAATCCTCCGGGAACAAGCTCACGCCGCCCGTCATCTGTTGAGGCCTCACCTCTCAGTTTTTCTCCCCCCCCCCTTCTCATAATTTGTTTGACCTCTTGCTGAAGACCCCTGAAGCTGCTCACCCTGTCGTCTAGTACCTCCGCCTGGGTCTGCCCCGGGTACTAGGCGTCGTACCTGCCTACTACGCCGGACCATCGCAGTCAGCCACCAACAGCGGGTCGGACGCCTGCCTGCATCTGGGGAGCCAGCCACTTGCAGGAGTCAACCAGCAGACGCCATCACCATCAGCCAGTTGGGTCGGAAAACCCCAACCAGGACCCACGCTGACGAGCGCTCAACCCGCTAGCCCAGCTAAACTCTATTCAAGGTCACAATCAAGGCCAAGTGCCAAATATTGCAGACCCCGCCTCATTATGCCCCCCCTCCTCCCCGAGGCTGTGTGTCTGGCCTGACACAAACTAAAAACCTGGTAGACGCCAATGCGTTTCTGCCCTCAAGACTGTTACGCAACATATTTAAAACCACTTGAGTAAAATATCGCAGAAGTCCCATAATTGGCTAAACTTAGATATAGTAAACTGTGTTTATTAACAAGCGTGATATACACCATGAAAACATTCTCACTAGTTTACCAATGAAAGTAAATTCACATTGTATAAAGAATCTTTATTATTTGCAGGATAAAAACCCATGACAGTATAAACTTGCTTCATCCTAATTACTGTGTTCAGCTTTTGACATCAAAAATATACAAAATATTTTATTAATATTTTGTGCAATTTTTTTAACGAATCTTACAAGGTCCAAAATGGCACACTCAGTTTATAAACCCAAACATTGTGAAAATGTGCAATGAATGCTTTAAAAAATATTGGCTAACAATTACTTAATTTAATCATCAATTGTTTTGTTAAACTATCAAATCATAAATGTGAAAGACGTATGGAAAACAAAAAAAAAAGCAAAAAATGTATTTATTAAATGCAGTTATGTACATATTATATTTTTAAGAACGTAGCTGGTTTACAAATTGTCTGCAACGGTTATTTATAATCTTGTGAATTTATGTGTCAGGGTTCCTCTGTTTCGAAACTATTCACATATAAAATATTTAGTTTAGGTCTGGCTGTATGTTGAATTTTGTGAAAACTTCTGTAAATTGTTAATATAAGGCTATTATTTACCATTTTTATTATATGTAATTTTATTTTTGATTATTATCCATCCCAATAAGACACATTTGATGTAGACTACATATTGAAGAGTTTTTTTATAATCCGTCGTGTTTATCTGCGTTTTCAAAAATTCATCAGTGTATCTACCAATGTACACTGTACATTCGAAAACTACTGTTTTGGTTGAGTCATGTTAAACCAATTAATCCACCAGTTCAACCAGCATTTCAGTTAAACCAAATACACAACTTTTAAAACACATTTTTTGACGGGTATACATGCTTCCGCCATAGCAGTTGCATGCCTTCATCAGACTGCGCCGCCAGATGCTTGTCACTAGTCGCTTGTCGCACGCTTGCCTGTGCTATTGGTACAGAGCTGTCCAGTATCCTCTTTTTATTGTATTTGCTCTCAACTTGTCTCATTTGGTGCTGCTATGTCATAGTTGAAAACTGATATCTTCTTTTGTTAACCATCTTAATATTGTCAACTATCTTCATACTGGTTACATATTATTGTGTGTGATAGATTTTTCATTGTAATCCCTCTGGTATTGTGACTGCTTCATAAATTTCATTCATTATTGAGACAAGGCTCCACAGTTATGCTTGCCAAGGTTTAAATTTCTTTGTGAACTGTGACTCTACTCATCACAGTAGAATCCTAATTTTATGAACTGGGATATAACGAATACAGTGATTTTACAAAGTAATTTTCAGGAACTTTAAAAAAAAAACCTTTATTTTACTTTTAAAAAAAAAGCACGAAAATCCTAAAAAATTTAAAATGAATCTTAACAAATATTAACTAAAAATATGTTTGTTGGCAGACAGCAATAATTTATAGTGGTTGCAATGTCGTCTTTAATTTGTATTCAGAGATAAAAGAAAATGGCAAAAGTTTATTAGAAGTAATGGCTTGTGCAATGCAGGGGTGCCATCCGCCCCTTCTACTTGTATGACAAAAGGAAATTTCTCGTATGCCTCTTTTTTCCTCTACTGTCCCTCGTTTGAATTCCTGCATTCAAATCCCATGTGCATAGAAATTAAAGGAACCATTAATAGCACAAGTCGGACATCACGCCTTTCACCCACAACAGCATCATTCCTAAGTCTTTTTACCATGGCTTTCTTGCTTGTTATTGGTTGCCTTTGCGGTGTTTGGCTTTCGGATATGTTTTATGATAGTGCTGTTATAACTTTAATTTGGCTTGGTTTTTTGGATTTTGAGTTCCGCTTACATTCATTTGTAATTGACTGTGTTAATTGTTGATAACCTACTTACGCTACATTTATTGGGTTACAATTTTATTTATGGTTTCAGATTCTTGT
This sequence comes from Clitarchus hookeri, assembly GCA_002778355.1. Lineage (NCBI taxonomy): Eukaryota > Metazoa > Arthropoda > Insecta > Phasmatodea > Phasmatidae > Clitarchus > Clitarchus hookeri. The sequence continues at coordinate 397,594 of NQII01001865.1, forward strand.
TTTTTGCTTTTGATTATTTGAAAATGTCTTGAATGATGAAGTGTCAAACTGAGTCATATTTAAAGCCAAAGTTGCAGAACGCCTTGTGGAATTTTTCAAATTCAGTGGAAGTGGTTTACTGCTGAAAGTTATGCAGCACTAGGTTTAACTTATTTTTTGGTGTCAACAAGAGGTCATACTGAATTTTTATTAACCTAAGTACAAACTTTTTTAACCTATGCCTGATTCAGGCAGTGTTCAAATTGATGATTTTGTTTTTTTAGTAATTTTAAATTTAGATGCTGTTTGCAATCACATGTTAAACACAGTTTCAGTAGAAATGTTTGTTATTTGGATGCAAAAATAATGGGATGCATTTAGCTTACTTTTTTTCTTTTCCATCTTTTGTAACAGCACTTTTTTTTAACATGTTGCCACTTTTTTACATAGGCATTTCTTTTAACTTGAGAATAAATTACAACTGTATACAGAAAGAAAAAAATTTTTGTTTAAATCCCTGAATCTAACACATTATGCAAAACGCCATCACTGATAATGGCAGAAAAAATGCAAATATGTCACAGATGTAGATGAATGTATACAATGGATTATGTACCAAAGAAATGTATACACCAAAAATTTTAGTGGTCTCAACAGAATTCTTATATAAATAATGTTAACATTATCAGCTTTTATTGTTTATAGAATATTGCATCAATTGAAAAAAATTTCAGTCCTAAGCGGTTATCTAGCAAAAAGACTGGGTCCTCATATCCTTTCTCTTTCTCTCTCTCAGCCACAGGTTTGCTTCCTCCCCTTACATGCCTGGGGAGAGGGGAATCGGTTGACTAGCAACTAGTGGTGCGCCCTTGCATCCTCTTTCTCTGGATCGGCCAGTGGCAGGCGGATATAGACTATCTTCAGGCACACACTGCTGTAGCTCATCATGGCCTTGTGCGATGTTTGCTTCTTCCCCTTGCATGCCTGACAAGATATCCTTCCTCTACTGTTCAACCTGTGAGGCACTGATAGTCTCCACACAGTACGTGACTTTTCAGCTAAAATGAGGAAAAATTACTCGAATGAAGGGGAGAGAAAAACTTTTGTCAATCTTGGCTACCTTCGGCTGCAACTCGCCACAGCATGAACCATTTCTATTTGTCCCCACTTACTTTATGGAGGCGGAATTTGTTGGTGAGGTCTGGCGAAGGGCACATATTCTGGCACAGCTGGGAATGTTTGAACAAAGACACAGCAACTTTCAGATGATAATTTTTTTTTTACTCTCTTCAGCATTTAAAAATTTTGGTGTGACTATTATGCAATGATGGCAATTATGTGATAAAAACATAATACACCTTACTAACTGTATATTTCATCATGAAAAATGATACTTTGTGATGTTATATTCTTTATTTAGGTAAGTTGAGGTGAAATGTTTTTTAATGTCTTGTTTACAGTAATATGACTTTTTAAAAATTTTCCACTCTATTGTATTTATTAGTTGAACTTTATTCATTGATAATGTACAGCTCCCATTATATTCATCATTAAGTTTAATAATGTTTGAAGTTATATATTATTGATGTACATGTCAGTTCCACATCTACTGAAGTCCTAGATGTATGGAAATTTTTTGACAGTTCCTCTGAAAAATGGTAGATAGAGAATTCACTGTAGATGCATCAAAGTTGTGGCATTCAAAATTGTCACTGCTAGTGCTAGGGTTATAGCTATATGGGAAACCATTTTGGGCAAAGTCCTGTATCAAAAATTAAATTATTTATGTTTTTAGTGGCATTGTGGAAGTTTTCGACATTTATCATTAAAACATACAAATTTATTTTTCATCATGTGTAATGCGACTTTTCTCACATTTTATCACAGTACTTACATCTGCAAATTTTCTGGGATGACCGATACAAAAATATCATGATGATAACATACCCAATACAGATATATTTAAAAAATATAAAGGGTTGCTCTCGGAACAACTCTAATTTATAATAAAATTGCTGATTTTGCAGTGAGAAGCAACTGAAAATGGACTTTGTGATTGCTGACAGTTATGCAGCACTCATTTAAACTTAATTATTGGCATCATTGATAGGTCATACCTATTTTATTCTAAAAATGTCTTATGATATATGATATAATGTTAATTATACCTCTAGTTTTCCTGTGAAAAGTAATTAAATATGGACTTTGTGGTTGCTAAAAGTTACGCAGCACCCAATTAAAAATTGTTTTGGCAACAAAAGGAGTTGAAAGTTGAGTTGAGTGGCTCTTAACGAGGTCTTGAGAGCCGATGAGGGTGAAATGAAGTGTGAATGAAGAAGCGCCGGAATGCAAGGGCGGGGGAAACTGGAGATTCCGGAGAAAACCCGCAGACCAGCAGCATAGTCCGGCACGATTCCCACTTGTGAAAACCCGGGAGTGACCTGGCCGGGGATTGAACCCAGTTCATCTTGGCGGGAGGCGAGCAGGCTAACCACTCAGCCACTGCGACCCCGATAAAGGGAGTTGTATATACCTTTATGGTGTATCATTTAATTTGGGAAAAGCCTGCCAATTGAATAAAATCATTATTTAATTTAGAAAACATGTTATTCTTGCACCAGAGATGATGAAACACAAACTTCATGCAAAAAACCATACTTTTACCACAATTTCTAGGATATGATGGGTTTGTCTCAATTTTACAAAGCAAGCAATTGTATGAAATTATTCTTGGGACCAGTGACACTTAGTAAAATTGGGGCAGTGCTGTAAATTCATATGTGATAGGAAACCATTGTCCAGCTTATTGTTTAGCACCAACATTATTTACCTGTAAATTGTTAACTTGGGCAAGGGGGAATGCTTAAAAGTCATGAGAATTCATGTAATAGGAAAAGGAAAGTAAAGAAGAGAAAATAATTTGAAATGTAATTCAATTGAACAACTTGGTTGCTTCAGATCACTGACTTTCCTCCACCGTTACTGCACGTTCCAACGCAACGAGCCATGCTCTCTGCCTGCAGTTGTCGAGATGATTGCAGCTTTTATGAAGAAACCACCAGAAGAGGTAGCTTTAGCAACAGCTTTCAATGCCTTGAAAGTGTTTGGTCTCTCATGATTGTTGCTTTTGTGGGAAACTCTGTGTTCCTTGTCGCTTGACTTGCATGTCAAGCGTGTTGCAAATGTTTCCAAAAGAAAAGTTAGTAAAATGTAATGAACAGCTTTGAAGGCTAAATCAAGGTTTATATCACTGGATTTTCTTAGCTTTTTTATTGGATAGGCTAAGCAAAATATTTCAAAATACACAAGCTAAGAAAACTAATGACAAAGCATTAAGCTTGAGATGTGTATAAATGATCCACTTCTGGTATCCTCTTACCTGTCTTCCACCTCCAGTGGTCTGTCGGACTCATACTCTGCCATCCCAATCCCTGCTATATGATACCTTGGCATGTTCCTAAGAAACCCTTATTGTACCCTCCCTAGGAGATTTTTTTTTTTAGATGTCTGTAACCGCATATGAGTGAGTGACCCACCCTAGATTCGGTATATACACTGAAGCAATATGTTCCCTTTAGCTGTATACTGAAATGTATATAGCAAACTCATTCTGTAATACACCAGTTGACTCCTATTGTGAGGAGCAAATTAAAGCAAATTAACATGTTATCAGTTGACATATCTTATCTTGATACATTCTTCATTGTAAATAAATTGTGCTTGTTTTCCAATCACAACCTTGTGTGTTCCAATGAATCTTCAAAAAATTTAATGTTGTTAATTGTTATAATGCCGAAAGTGACTTCTCACACAGGACCAATTTGCTGCGTGTATGGTATCCAAATCTCACATGTTACAGTAGCAACCACGCCTTAGGATACCAGTAATTTGGCCAGTTGAATAGGAATGTCTGTCTAGAAAACTATAATTACTGTCAAATACTTGGCAGTTGTATTGTGCCTTCAGTGAGTGCCATTAATAAAAATACAATTGTACTGTTAGATCGGACATTCTCATTTTCCATACTTTTTGCCACCACTGCACCCGTAAGAGTAAATTTTTGAACATCACAAAAGTTGTATTAGGTTTACGTCTAGTTAGTTCCTTAAGTTACTGGTTTTGATTATTTGATTTTGACAAACACTTTCCATCCTAATGCAGGACATTTGGCTGACATATCTGAAACCATTTCTATTTGTGAAACTTGCAGGACATGTTTTAAAGTGCATCTCATTACGAACGTTTGCTTGCATCAAATGTAAATTCTCAGGTATATATAAATCATTGCTTCATGTGAGAAGGTGTTATATTGGGTGAAGTCTTGGTTTGGGACAGTTTTGGCCAATCTGTCAACAGCAAACACCATGTGGCATAGTCCATTTTAAGGGCTTGTGCCAGTAGCAAGTACATACTTGACCTGCCCTGCTTGCAGCATTGCAGAAGCATCTGCCTGGTGGCAGTTGGCATGGACTTCAGCTATGAACATGCATTCCAAACACATGTTCGATACATTTAACACTGTGTCGATACACATTTTCCATAAATTTCCTACAAACTTTCCAGTGGTGGTCCCCTTCCATATTCAGTTTTGAAATTTCCTGTTGTATTGGAGCTGATGTTTGTAAACCCACTTGATGTGCTGCACCTTTTTGTGTGGTACAGCTGTTTGTTGTAATAGTGACATGTAAATTTACAGATGACATGCAAAGTACGTATTTTATTGGCAACAAGTACACCACCTGTAGCTACTCCTCTCCTGGTACCATCAGTCCCAAAGTATGATTGACTTCAGCATTCTTACTGAACATGCATCACGAGCGCATCTTAGAATGTGGCCTGGGCAATGTTGGCCCTAGTAAAACACAGTAGTTACAGATCTGACCACTCAATAAGTAACATGTATGTTTAATAAATATAGTAAAAATCTACATAATCACTTTTTGATAAACATGTGGAAATAACTGTGTGTAGGCATTCAAAATGCTTTAGTATTTTCATTTCATGACTTTGTGGCATGGTCAGACGACAGCCAAACAGAGGACAGGTGACAACATAAGCAAGGCAGAAGTAAAACCGAAAGTAAATTTCTTTAGCAAATCTCTTACTACCACCTCCAGAGGCAGATGTGTGGATGGGATTTATTAAAGAAAATTGATGCAATACTGAAGAATATAGAGATTAATCTTGAATGTATTTGCTGAAATAAGTTTTAATTTTGAAAGTATTGATAAAGGAGAAAGATTTATTAATGATTTAATTTTTTTAAGAAGAAAAGAAGCAAGAATTTTTTATATGTTTTTTTTCTTAGAAGACTTAATGAAACAGTAAAAAGTTAAAGAACCAAGAATTGCAACTTTATAATTTCTAATTTGAAATGTTACAACGTTGGGCGCCAGTTGTTTTATTTCAGTTTTATAATCGCAATACAAATAACACGTTGGGCGCCGTTTGTTACATTTCAGTAGAATCAGATGTAAAGAAATTCTTTTCATAATTTTTTTATTACTTCGTACTTTGTAACGTTTGCCGCGCCAGTTACACAGCCGACTATAAGTTGCAGATTTGCACTCGACTAGCTCAAGACGGAGGAACACGAGACTCTGTACAATGGACGCCAATTAATTATGAAAAAAAGTAAAGTTCCGGTGTATTTTGTTCCATACTTTTATTTATTATTGAAGTGACACAGTTCACATACGAAGTTCAGGTATGCAAAGTACGAACCATTCACAGCTAAACAGACAAGTGTAGAACAGCGCCACAGTCGTTTACGAATTATTTATGTTTCAAAAACTTGCATCGCAAGAAGAAGTTACGAAGGCAGGAGGGACGTTCGTTCCCTCCTGGCACCCTAGCAACCTCCCACACCGGTGGAAATAATTTACTAGAATTGAAAGTTCAAGCCGAAAATAAATGAAGTGAAAAAAGCTTTAGCGTTCGCTGGTGCTTACCGGTGTAGGTGAAGTTCTTCACGCCCGATGCATCTTCTCTAATAGTTGGTTACTTTTTCTTTTTTAGGCGAAAGACACCCCGAGTATTTTTTGTAGGCCTATCGCCCCCTTCTCCTAAGATAAGGGCATGGCAGTCTGCATCTGCCAGCAGCGTCATCCAAACTGCGCTGTGTCCCACTTAACTGCGCCATCAACATACAGATAAATTAACTTCTCGTACAAAACTTTTCGACGCAGTCTGAAAGTTTCTAATATATTGCTGACGCTTAACAAAAACTGAAAACTACGACGTTCAAAACGAAACGGCAAACGTATGCCAAATAAACGTAAAACAGAAAACGTATGCCAGATAAACAAACTATCACGGTAAAACGAACCACCGCGGCTTTTAATTTCAAACCCGATGAAAATATTACGAAGCTAAGGAAAAACGAACAAAAATGAAACACGTATCCTGAAAATTAAGAATACTACGTCATTACAACTTCTTCTCAAACAAGTTCAACAAATTATTTCTTCCTAAATAAAATGGACAATTAATTACATCATCTTCTCAAACACAATCAAATTAATATTTGTCACCAATTATTAATACTTCAACTTTTAAAATGTGTTACAGCAATATTCTCTTTGCGTAAATATATTATCTTTCAATTACATCTCATTAAATTAATTTCTTATCTCAATTTAACACATACGCGTCTGCCGTTAATGGTGGTGGCAAGATATCTGCTAGAAAAATTTATGTTCAATTTGACGTTACTCCCCACCTGCGGTGTACAGAATGGTTCGTAGGGTCTACAGTTGATGTTAAATGGCACAGACTATAAGGTGCCTGGAAGGTTGAGGGTATAACAAAAATTACTTCATCCCGTTTTGGTTTTGAACCGGTTTATTTGCCCGGGAATTTATTCATACATTCCCGGAACTTTTCCGGGAGTTTATACATACTTTCCCGGCACCTTGTGCCGAGAATTTCCTCATCCTTTAACGCCCTGCGAGTTCTGGCCTGAAGGGCTGCTTACAATGTTTTGGCTAACATTTCCGACGCTGTGGGGGCATTAGGTGACAGGACAGGTCCCTGAGTGACGCCGTTGTTACTTATCTGTACTTGTTGCGGTTGCGGGTTAGTTGTTACGGCAGTTGCACTTACTCTCTCGGCGCGGAGTATCGCAGCTTCCGACTGCCCCGATATGACTGANTTAGTTGTTACGGCAGTTGCACTTACTCTCTCGGCGCGGAGTATCGCAGCTTCCGACTGCCCCGATATGACTGACCGACGGACTCTCTCAGCGTGGTGATCAAAACTGTCCACTGATTTCCTTCAACTGAGTCCCACCCTCCCCGCAAAGAGGCTTATATTGTCTCTTCACTCTCTCCCTAAGTTCCTACACGTCTCTCTTGTTGGGGGAGAGGGGAGGGCGGAGGGCGCAGTACAACGCAGAACAACGCACTTCATACACGCGCCCTGGTTCTTGATGGTTGGGGGAAAGGGGGTGGTGTGGGCCAGTTGCCTCTGCCATACGCTGTCAGCTTATTCTCTGTGCGTGTTTTTAACTTCGGGCGGAAATCACCTTACTATCTCGTCATTTCTCGGCGTTTAGGGAGGAGGAGGCCCAAGGGCGGCAAGTGCTACCTCACCTCGGCTTGACCTCGGTATGTGTAAATGGGCGACACATGTCGTCCGGAAGTCCCTANGAGGTTTGTGACAGCGCCGCTTCTAATACTTCTCATATGCGCCACACTTCAAATTTTGCTACTGCCTATTTATATTTTTACTTGTCCTCCGATTGGCTGTCGTCTTGCCACACCACATTTCTCCATCACTCAGCAATGGCAAGACGAGTGACAACCAGGATAATTTTTGTTAGTGCTTTTGTTTAATAAACATTGAATACTTTCTATCCTCTAGGAAGTAATAAATAATAACAAACCAAATTATAATTCTGAATATCGTTTAGAAACAAATGAAATATACTTACACATGATCTCTATGTCAATAAACTATTAAATTAACCAAAGATTAGACTGCATTTTGTTTAACTCTTATAATAAAGTATAATTTGGAAATTATATTAAATGAATTGACAGTATAAGCAATTATTCCGTAATCATGTCTAATTAAAATCTCTCTGACCAATGATAAACATCAACCCCTTAAAAACTGTAATTTTACAAATTTTTCAAAACTGATTTTTAATTCGCAGTATTTTGCAGCTATGGTTATGGTAGTTGTACAATCATTGTTGAAAAAATAGCAGCAGGAAAAAAATGTGCATGTTGCCTATTAATGGGTCTGCCCAAAACAAAAACATTGGTTGATATTATGTAGTTATTTGAGACCTTAAGTGCCTCAACCATTTAGACCTATTGGCTCTGTGATTTGGATATAATAACTACAAGAGATTTTGTTTCTAGTGTATAAAACACCACCACATTATTTTTTNTTGGCTCTGTGATTTGGATATAATAACTACAAGAGATTTTGTTTCTAGTGTATAAAACACCACCACATTATTTTTCATTGTATGTATTTATTAGTCTTAAGGGTTGGAATAGAAAATATCAAGTGTTGATACACCCCTACTGTATTTGTTGTTGACAAAGTGTGAAATCATGCATTCTGTATCATGCCTTGGTTTTTAGTGAAACTGCTAATATCTACATTTTGTTAAGTGAAAATGTTACAGATTTTTTATGCCTATACATTACAAAAATTGTAAAAAAAATNTTGGCTCTGTGATTTGGATATAATAACTACAAGAGATTTTGTTTCTAGTGTATAAAACACCACCACATTATTTTTTATTGTATGTATTTATTAGTCTTAAGGGTTGGAATAGAAAATATCAAGTGTTGATACACCCCTACTGTATTTGTTGTTGACAAAGTGTGAAATCATGCATTCTGTATCATGCCTTGGTTTTTAGTGAAACTACTAATATCTACATTTTGTTAAGTGAAAATGTTACAGATTTTTTATGCCTATACATTACAAAAATTGTAAAAAAAATTTTATAAGTTTAATAGTTTTCATGATGCAAAGGAATTGTGCTTTGAAGTGTCTCATGTAGTGTTTACTTATTATCAAAATTAGATTGTGATGAAATTGGAAAATTTAAAACAAAGTAAGTTGAGTCTATATTAAATCAACACGCCAGCGAGTATTAGTGTTACTATGAGCATTCCCCACTGCACTTTAGGAACATACAGTATTGCATTATTCCTACAAGGAAGTACAGTAATCAGTTCCATGTCGTGCAATATAAAGGGCATTCAATAGAATGTTAAATTTCATACTTTGGCTGTGACATATTCCAGGTGCTAGATTCACATAGAGTAGAAGTTCTGTTAACTGGCTTGCCTTGTACTAGATCTGAGGCTGGGATTACCCTCTGAACTGGGACTAGACTGTATTGACTGGGACTAGACTGTATTGACTGGGACTAGACCGTATTGACTTGGACTAGACTGTATTGACTTGGACTAGACCCTTTTGACTGGGACTAGACCATATTAACTGGAACTAAACCCTTTTGACTGGGACTAGACCCTTTTGACTGGGACTAGACCTTTTTTACTCAAATGAGATCTTTGGCTGGAACTCTGCTCTCTTGACAGGGACTAGACCTGCAGCTGGGACCATATCCACTTGTCTAGGACTAGACCTGAGGGTGGGACTAGACCTGAGGCACTAGACCCTTTTGACAGGGACTTTACCTGAGGCTGGGGCAACAACACCCTCTTGACTGGGACTAGATCCGAGGCTGGGTAGCAAAGTGGCTGGTTGACTAAAAATATATTTAAAGTAGCATTTCTACTGTATTGTAAATACCAGTAATGTTTAACTGTGTGATAAAAGGTCAACACAATTTCAGAAAATACATCTATAGTATCACAAAAGTTTTTCACAAATTCAGCTCACAATAATTGCAAGAGCAAAATTGTTTTTATACTTTACATATACATTTACGTATAAATTTACTGTGAAGGAGACAATGTCAATAGTATACCAATAAAACTGAGTACATGTCTTCACTGAAACAACTAATCTGTGATGACAGCACTCTACACAAAAGAAATTGATGGTGGCGTACCAGTGAAAGGCATTGGAGACAACATTAGTGCTAGTGCAGTAAGTTGGAGCGGCTTGTTAGGAAGGCTTCCACTGTATGCACATAAGTGATGCATTTAGTAACTAAGACTGTCTTTATTGCTCTCTTTCCTTATTTATCTCATTTCAGTTAGCTATAGACCATGTTAACATCATATATCATTTGTAAGATTATTGATGGGGTTCCACTGCAGTTCTTTGTGCCTAAAACATTAAAAACTTGAAAGTATCCCTAGAAAAAATGTTTATTTTTGTAGAATTGTGAATTATTTAACTGGGTGGTAAATTTTTAGTTATGTTCTCACACACTCCAGTACATTTTTAGTGACTATAAAATACTCGTGGCAATAGTGTTCCACTGCATCTCTTTCGAAATAGTAAGTTAAGTGCAATTAAATGTATAAAATAATATTATGACAATACTTTTGTAATTAAGACTTGAAAATTGTCTCTCTCTTTCTATAAAGCTTTAATTATAAATGTTGATCTTTTTATATTTATACTGTAATGCTTTGAAATGTAAGTTATTACAGTAAAACCTTGTTAGTTCAAATTTGGTTAATTCGAAATACTATGTAAATCAAAGTTGTTGCTTGCTCTCGAATACAAGAATGGTATTTTATATGCTTTAGAATTTGGGTTTGTTCGAAATGCTGCATATCATGCGATTTGAAGTAAAATGTTCTCAAAGTGTATGCAAAATTTAGATGATTTATCAATGATGCAAATTGAATTCTTTTTTGTAACAAAATAATGAGCATCGCAGAGGGCTGCTTTACGTATGCTTATTGTCTGTCTCATGTAAGTTGGCGAGATTTTGATGGTCAATGAGTGGCAACTTGATGTATACGAAACAAACAATGCGCCATTTACAAAATCCTGTATCAGCTGATGCATGAACTAACAAAAATTAATATTACATTGGCTATTCTGAATGCACTGCCAACACACATCAGACAAGCATAAAATTCATAGACAAGAAAGTTCTTAGATTAATTAATACATTTTATTTTACGTGGTCATAAAACATTGTTTTTAGTGCTAAAGTAGTAATGTTTAGGTGTTCAAAATGAAATGCACATTAAAACGATCTGTATTAAAATGAAACAACTTCAAACCTTGGGAGTTATTTTCACGTATCCCCACTCTCCATCCATGCTTTCCATACATGCTTGATATTAATTCCAAAGACCTACAGAAATATTGCAGGGTATTGTTAAATTATTTTCTCAAATAATTTGACAAAATATATTTCAAACTCATATCGTTTCAAGATAGTAATAGGAGAAAAGTCGACTTCAAAAATACGGGATCAGGAGGCAGGCTAATGTGCTGCCACCTGTTGAGAAATGCATTCTGCTCACAAAAGTGCTACCTGCCATGCCATGTGCGCCATCTGTCTCTCTCCCGAAGCATTCAGCCAGAAAAATATGGCTTTCCTGTGTAAAATAACAAATTTACGAACATATACCAATGGTTTTATTTTTCCGCGAGCTCTGTATAATTTGTAAAGTAACATGTATTTCCATGTACAGCGATTTTGTTTACTAGTAATTTTCTTTGGGCCGGTAATCTTTATGTCTATGTCCATTACACGCCATGTTGTTCTCCCGCCCGCTTTGCAAAGTCGTTGGTGAGTTCACAAATGAAAGTGCGTTGTCAAACAACTTCCCAAAATTATTTTTATTTCAATTCTTAACACATTAGTTGTAACGTCCAAAGTGTAATAAGAACTACAATTACCGTCTCGCAAATGTTGACCCAAATTCGCTGTCTCGGATAAATTAAAAAAGAGTTAGCAAACATTAAATTTTTCGCAAGGTTTTATATTTTTACTTTTATAACATACAAATTTTTTAGACAGATTTCAGTCTATAAATACTTTAAAGTTTGTTTAGCATTACAGTATAATGGCAAGTGGATTAGCTGACAGCATGTTGATATCCTCCCCCCCCCCC